>CM060955.1:100868072-101295572 GCA_030765055.1 Mantis religiosa
CCATGGTAGCTCAATATGTAAGAGCGACTGAATGGGAACCAGTAGATTCGTGTTTCAAATCCCGGCCATGGTATTGAATTTTTCATGTCAACTCTATCAGTCCAATACCTTAGCCTGTATACGACTAGTGTGAAGAAATGAATAATTACAGAAGTTATTTGTATATCTGTTACTTAAAAATAATGCATGAGTTTCTTAATGTTGACTTCTGGAAGAACAAAGGAATTTAACATACTAGCATGTTTTAACTTATGGATTTAGCACACATATTTCAACTGTACGTGCTGTATATATGTTCTGCACTTCAAGGAAATATTACGTTTAGATAATTTTTTTGTAAGCAATTACTCGCTGTGGAGTCATCTTGAAAGGTAATATGGATTGAACACCCTCTGAGCACTTGGTTCTTGGCGCTGTTAATGGTCTTGCCTGAGAAATTTGATGCGGCATCTGTTGGCAGAACAATAAATAAATTATAATAAATAAATTATAATAAATTATGTAAAAATGGATTTTTATCTCAGGGCTATTTGGTTTAAATATGCAAAGTTATCTTACATGCATATTTATTTGTAATTCGTAACTGTCATTTTTAGTTCAATAACTTTTAAAACTGAATTCAACACATATTAATGTCTAATTTATCTATGATGATGACCAAAACATTGTTTGTGTAGTAGCACTGAAAAACTATAATGGCTACTTTAAAATTTTTTTATCAGTACACAGCTACTTCATTTAAATTACCATCCTCCAAAGTTAATTCATATTGGACAATGAATAAAATGGGTAAAATGAGCCCAGGTTCAAATAAGCCCAGGGTCCATAGAGCTTATAGTTACCTGACATACATCTTTCAGGATAAGATAAAAATCTGTAAGAAAACTGTATTCAGATAACTCACCCTGACTAAGATTAAAGTTTGGGACTTCTTGAATGTGAGGACGCAGAAGTGCTATAGGTATGATCATGGTATGATAATCTTTCAATAAGCTTTCCTTTTTGTTTCCTTCCGGAAAACTTAACAACAGAAAAGTAGAGTCAGTGCCATAGCTGGGATTTGAACCACAGATTTCATATCAAACTTTAGAAAGACAATTACGGAAGAATGATGACAAAAAAGGAACTTTTATAGTAGTTTGTAGAAGAGTAGAGAAAGTCGTGTTAGGCAAGACATCACAGCTATTCCTTTAGAACAGTTATTGCTCAGAGCAATGATGTACACTTGCTTACAGAGGTGTGAATCTTTGGGCTTGTTTTACTTTTAGTTGTGACATTAAATTCAGACACATTCAAACTTCTAGACTCTAGGGAGGATTGGGAAGTAATCCTGACTAAAGAAAAATTCATACCCTGCTAGGAATTGAATGCAGGACCTCTGGGTTTGAAGGCTAGCTTGATAACCATCAGACCAAAGAAGCATCTTCTAGGATATTATTGTATTCTTTGTTGTACTTTTCTGTACTCCTTGTCCACTAATCAAGGCTGTTTGTTTTTGCATATTCGATTTCCTTGGGGCTATAAGTGTAATGTGGATGTATGCATGTATTGTACTTGGGGATTTAATTGTGCAGTAAGAAAAAAATGGAATGTTTATGGACTTCTGCCATGAACATTTTAAAATCAATTTTTCTTTTAGAATTCTTTTTTTTTTGAAAATAAATGTTAAGTATCTTAATAGATGGTTTCCCAGATTATTGAGGTCAAAAAATTTCAAGTTCAGCATTGTGATATAGAACATTAATTTATTTTTAGCTCGGAACTATCCAATACATCTAACTTTAGAGGAGCAGGCACTAATACAACATGAAAAAGTGTTGCGGTTAGAAACAACAAAATGGGAGAAAAGATTACTACAACCAATCAAGATGAAAACACAAACAAGTTTCCTACACAAAGTTACGGAATTAAAAACAGATATGAATCTTCCTAATTCTAAAGAAAACATTTGAATCAAATAAAACCCACTGACTTTTGAACCAATTAATATTCAATTGGATTTAGAACAAATAGTTACAAAATCTGAAACTTCCAAACCTGTACTAAAAGCACTAGCATTAGAAACTGTGAACAATAGATACCCACCTGAAGAATGGTTACATATCTACACAGATGGATCTAACTTGGACAACAACTCAGGAGCAGGAATTAAGTGTGCACTGTTCTCATTCTATCAATCAGCAGGATACCACACAACAAATTTTGATGTAGAAGTAATGGCTATTCATACTTCACTCCAACACCTTCTATACAGAATAAATAAATTAAAAAATGCTGTCATACTTTCTGATTCTAAAGCAGCATTATGTGCAATAAGTTCATATACAATGAGGTCAATTCAAATTAAAGAATGTTGCAAAATGATCCAACAACTTCAAAAACTACAGAAAATAATTATATTACAGTGGATACCTGCATATTGTGGAATTGCTGGAAATGAATCAGCTGATTTTCTTGCCAAAAAAGGTGCAAATTTAATTCAGAACAAAAGTAAAAACTTATCCTTTACATCCATAAAAAGATTAATTAAAAAAAATATAATAAACAAAACCAATCAATATCTAGCAAAGTCAAAGATAAAAATTGGAACATTTTAATTAAAAATCCAGAAATTATTCCAGAAATCCCACGTAAAGCTGCAGTAGCAAATTTTGGATTACTTACAGAACATGCTCTTACACAGAATAGGAATTTATACAAGTCCAAATTGTCCTCTGTGCAACAAAGAAGAGGAAATGACTGAAGAACATCTTTTAACCTGTGAAGCCCTACCTGCTGGACTCACTACACAGAAATATTGGAGAGCAAGAGAGCTAATGGCTTCATTGCCAAAGCCTAGCATTTAAAAACAACAACATTAATTTATTTGGAAGTACATTGAAAATCCTCTGTACATTGGAACTGCTTATTACATTTTGAATAAATAGATGTATAACAATTATTATTTTTAAATAGTAATTATGATTGATATCCATTTTTGTTTCATTAAAAGACAAGCAACCACACCCTTAAATGCTCTTATATTATATTCATAAGAAGCATGTTCGAATACAGTGTACCACAAGGAAGTATTTTTGGCCAATTTAATAAAAAAGTATGTACTACTGGGCTAGATGACACAAACAAAGTATGTTCATCACCTTCTGAAAATGAATACTTTCTAAATTCAGGTGTAGAGAATGGCAGAAACCTATTGTAAACTTAAATAAGGCAACTGGGGCAGTGAAAAGTATGTTGGAAATAATTAGATTGTACAATAAAAGTATTGTGACAATATGAAAGGTACAGTTATTCTAAACACATTTTATTTTGTCATTTAAAAAGGTAGAAGAGCTAACTTAAATTTAATTTCTCTGTTGCTCACACTGAGAACAAACACAACTGATCCAAAATTATTATCGTAGCACTAATGTTCACAGCCTATGTTGCATACACACAGGACAACACAACTCCACTGCTTCTCTCACTGACTGAATGGTTCTGCAGACTCGACTAGACGTGCTGACTGGCTGAGGTTCAGCCTCAGGCACCAGCAAGCCAACATATAATGTTTCCGGGTCAAGATAGAACACTTTCGCGATACTGCTGTCACCTCAGCGCTGGTACTCCCGACTAGCCTTGTACTATCAACACCTTCGCTCAGGGCAGTCAGTGGACATCATCACCAATCCTCTTCTCCACGTAGTACAGTTTTGCTTCTATTATTGAATCTCAGGGCAGCATCCACATGCCTGTGTGGAACGAGTAGTGCCTGCATGTGAGAAACCTTTGCCATAGGTGGCTGGTTGTGCTAGGACCTGGATATGCTGACGGGCACCTCATGCTCATCATGAAGACAGTCCTTGAAGTTCACCTTACACTGCCATATGCAGCCCCGTCTCCTAAACTGGGGGTCCCTGGCCATGCACAAATGAAATTGGTCGCACTTACTCTCAGCAATTGCCCATATCCTCAACCAGCATTACCTCTGTCAGTGCTTGTCGATCACTCCATTGCATTCAAGATGCCATCCTTCGAAGAAGCTGTATGTAATTCCTCTAGGACTTTCTGGATGTTTCCATCATGTGATTCCCAAATTCCATTTCACATGCCGTTCTTGATCTTTGGTGAGTTTCATTGAGCCTAGTAAGACATACTCACTATTCCAGGAATGAATGTCCTAGTTCCTACTTCCACTTCTCTAAGAAGCATCCTTCAGCTTCTCCCTCCTTAGACATCCGCTGCCCTTCCATCCACAGGCTCCGCCGAAACCGCACGGACAGCTATAACGCGTCCCTTCTTCATCCAGTGCAGTGTAGTGGCCGCACTCTGCAGGCGGGGTCTTCTCTGGGCGTAAGGTTGACTACTTCCCTTCTGTGTTCCAATATTAGAGCTCTGGAGCGACATCTCGTTTTGACAGGATCCTAAGACCCTCCTGTCGACGTTCACTGTTGCGTCGTGGCTGTCCCCGACCCCTTCAGCTACTGTGGTGCGACCGCTACAGAACCCTAATACTCCGGTATTTCTGATCATACTAGAAGTACGTCGTGCCGAACATTGTAGCCTCTCCATAAATGGGAGTTGTTCGGATTGGGTTGGTTCCCAACACCCATGGGTATTGGGTACGTCTGGCTGGCTTGGCTGCCCAGACGAGGTTGAGGGACGCCTAAAAGGTCCCGGGTACTTGCCTGTAGAGCTAGTAGCACAATGTGCTAATACCAGCGGCCCAACCGACGTATTCGGTAGTCTTCCCGGATGGGCTGACGTGGGTAAGTGGCGTAACCACTTCCACCCGAAAGGGGAGCCTTTTTAGACTCAGGTGTTGCCTTACTCGAAAGAGCCTCAGAAGTTCCTAGGTGTTACAGGGGAAGTCTTCGATTCCGGGTGGACCTCGCTAACCTTGTCACGTTGTGGCTTCTGAAGGCGCCTAGAGCTAGTACCACTTCCCCAGCAATTTCTCCCACACACCGTTTAGCATCAACGCTCTGTTTCAACACCTTCAAGGCCTCCTTTTCCATTGACAGGGTGTCGCCCATTCTTTTGGAAAAGCATATAAGAATACCCGAATGATTGTTATAGGAAAGAAAAGAGACTTCTGGCACAAGGGCAATGTGGCCATGTGTTATCTAGCGATGTGGACCAGCCGGTAGGTGGATAGTATGATACGGAAAGGTTGTTAATCGTTTTGTTCATGATTGGTGATGTATGATTTTTCTATGTCTAGATTAATTACAATTTATCAGAAGTTGTTTTTGAAAAGATAATAGCCATTTTACTTACACCATCGGATATCTAGTCCTATATTTATATGCTTTATCAAAAATTGCAGTGATATCACTGGAGATTTTATTTATCTAGAGAAAATAAAAATTCGAGTGGGATAATTGACTTTCTCATCATTTCAATAAGTATGTGATTTCCATCTTATCTCCCTCGAAGACTTACTCTGGTGAAGACTTGCAGGTGGATGCCTGAAAAAGCCGCCTATCATGGAGCAGAGGAGCTCTGGACCAAGAGAATATTCAGCCCGATGCCTGATGAGGATGAAAAAATAAATGATATCAATTGAAGGTGCAACAGATAAATGAAAGATGCTTATGGAGCAGGTAGTGAAATCAATGTCGGGAAAACTGGAGAGCCCAGAGAAAACCCCTCTATCGTTTAATACTCGAATACCGCAGATTAAAGTTGTTTGAGTAGACTGTAAGCATATCAAAAGAACATGCAGGGAATATCTTAAGTAATATTTTGGGCTTTCACAAGGTCTGCGCAAGATGGGTGCCGCGTTTGTTGCAAAGCAAAACTGTTCTGTTAAGAATTTGGAGCTCTACTGTAAAAATCCCAGTGAATTTTTGAGACGGCTTATTACCATGGATGAAACTTGGATATATCACTACATTCCAGAAAGTAAATCACAGTCAAAACAGTGGATTGCGCCAAGTGAACCAACTCCAATAAAGGCAAAGTAAATTTTGTGAGCTAAAAAGGTTATAGTGAGTGTTTTCTGGGATGCAAAGGGATTTTTTTATTGATTACTTGGAAAATGGCAAAAGTTTCGCTGGTGTCTACTACACAAGCTTACTGCAATGATTTGAATGATCAGGTAAAAAGAAAAATACCTCATTTGGCAAAGAAGAATAAGTTTTGTTTCTTCACGACAATGTTACGATTCACTGTTTAATCATTGCAATGGGAAAAATGTGCGAATTTAAGTTCAAATTGCTTGAACATCCAACCTATTTGCCAGATCTAGCAGCCAGTGACCTGTTCCCGAACCTCAAAAATTTTCTTAGAGAACGAAGATTACACAGCAACGAGGTCAATGATGTGGTAAACAGCTATTTTGAGGACCATGATAAATCAAACTACACAGATGGTTTAATTAAATTAGAACACCGATATGGCAAATGTATTAGCCTTTTAGAGATTATGTTGAGAAATAAATAGAAAAAAAATTAAATGTTTTAAGACCTGAAGCTTTCCTGGCGACGAATACGCTCACTTTCTTCTCGGGCAGACAGCCAGGTGAAAAGATGATTAGATATCAACATTTCAGAAGTGTGCATCTCTCCCACCATCAGGATATTTATAAAATGTTATAACCACAAATCAAATACTGGATATAACACAACCATAAACAAAGACAAAACACTATTAAAATGCGCATTACTGAACAAAAGACTGTTTTCAGTAAATTAAATGCCAGGTCAGGAGATGGCGCGAGTATAGAAAATTGTGTCAAAGAAACGTAACTACTTAACTTGATTATCAAGCTGTATTGATCTTTGCTTCTTATTTCGATGGATTTCCATTTTTAAGGCCGGTTTCCAAGAAGAGCTGAACTAAAATCCAGTACCAGGATTAAGCGTGCTCCTTTCAGAGGAAATCGCCAAAGCCTCCTTAATTCTTCGCTCCCAGTAAATGTTGCATTTTGCCCAGATGGTCGCCTCCCGAAAATTGGCTCTATGGTCGTTATCAAAACAATGCTCTACCAGCCCAGATTTCTCAGGTTGCATTAAACGAATGCTTCGTTCACGTTCGATTATTCTAGTCGCGATGGTCCTTCCGGTTTGTCCTATATACGGTGTCCCACATTCACAGGGAATGCGGTACGCTCCTGGAACTTGGAAGTCCAGTTTGTCTTTCACTAGTCTCAACAGATGTTTAATCTTTGGAGGTGGCTTGTGGATGGTCCTGATGTATTTGGCGAGAATTCTGCTGATTCTGCCGGATAGATTGCCGGTAAACGGGATGCAGGCTGTAGTGGTAGGCTTATCTGACGCTTGCTGTATTACAGGTTTCCCTTTCCTAGCTTTGGTGATCGAGGCTTCAACGTCATATTCGGAGTAGCCGCTTTGACGGAAAGTGAGTCTCAGGTGCTGTAATTCTTGTATTAAGTGGCTGGGATCAGAAACAGACAAAGCTCAGTGGGCCAGTGTATTGAGAACTCCCAGTCGTTGAGACTTATGATGGAAACTATGAGCGTTCAGATAGAGATCGGTGTGTGTAGGCTTGCGATATACTGCATGCCCCAGTGTACTGTTGCTGTTGTTTGAAACAAGAATGTCCAGGAATGGAAGAGTTCCATCCTTCTCCACTTCCATGGTAAACTATATTTGAGGTCGAAGGCTGTTGAGATGCGCAAAATGGATCAGACACTTTGCCTAGCTTTCTTGCTAGGAGAATTAGGGAGGCTTTGGCGATTTCCTCTGATAGGAGCACGCTTAACCGTGATGCTGGATTTCAGTTCAGCTCCTCTTGGAAACCGGCCTTCAAAATGGAAATCCATCGAATTAAGAAGCAAAGATCAATACAGTCAAGTAGTTACGTTTCTTTGACACAATTTTCTATACTCACGCCATCTCCTGACCTAGCATTTAATTTACTGAAAACAGTCTTTTGTTCAGCAATGCGAATTTTGTTAGTGTTTTGTCTTTGTTTATAGTTGTGTTATATCCAGTATTTCATTTGTGGTTATAAGATTTTATAAATATCCTGATGATGGGAGAGATGTACACTCCCAAAACGTTGATATCTAATCATCTTTTCACCTGGCTGGCTGCCCGAGAAGAAAATGAGGGAATTAAATGTTTTGTTTTTATTGTTCGGCCCGGAAGCCTTGGAATTAAGATTTTGGGGATTTTTGCCATTTACTCTGCCCTTTAATTCAGAATCTAGTAAACATGGATATCAGTGCTTCAAAAGTGATCCATGTTAAGGAAAGCAGGCTTAAAACCGAAAGGCTCTACGGCATCATTTCCCCTAAAGGCGTGTTTATGTTATAGCGTATGCAGTATTTCAGTTGGTATTGGCGCCGTAATCCCCAGTTCCGTCCTATAGAATCCTCCTCCCAGTTTTGGTTAGGATGTCCGAGAGAGAGAACATCCGTCGTTTATTACATTCCTGTGGTACAGATTCTAGGAACGTTTATAGCACCAAGCTGTTATAGGAAACGGTGCGTAAATACGGCAGTCTGTCCCCGCTGGATAAACACGCTTGCCATTTGAGCCACAGCTCCCCCATCTTCTTTCTTCATTAACCTTTCGTATCTATAGTCCTTCCGGCAACCAATGTAGGAGTTTAGGTAACGCGAAAAGCGACGATCTAGGAAATCGTGCGTGATTTTTCTAACTGACTTGGTTCCTCTCGTAAAAACACTACAGCAAACGTGGTAGTTCAGATTTAGACAGAATTAGTTTTGCTTTCTTTACCGCGCCCTTAACAGAAGTAGAGGAAACATTGTATTCCACATGCCCGCCTCAGTAGCGTAGATGGTAGCGTGTTTGGAGTTCGAATCTCGGTCAGGGTTAGTTATCTGGTAAGGTTTCTTTCCAGGGGTTTCCCTTATTCTGAAAGAGGAATATCGGGTAATTCTAAGCTCTGACTTTTAGCTCATTTCATTCATCGTCCAATATGACGAAGTTGGAGGACGTAAATTAATATATTGTCGCGAACCCGTATCTACGATCGCGCGCCTTGTTTACACAAAAGGAACTGATAGGCGGGCAGTATGAAAACCAAGTGGCGGCAGACAAGATAACATGCAGATGAAGGTCTGCCGAAACAAACTGAGATAAATGAAAATTTCTAGTTACTTCTGGGCTGATAGAGACAATCATGTTTCTGGTTTATTTTAGAATGATCTAGAAATTATCAGAAGGTATATAAGCGATTGTGCCACGCCAGCCGGAGTTGTAAAACAGTCGTGAACAGTAGTAAACACAGTAAGGAGTAAACAGCTATAAGAGATGTAACAGGGGAGTTGTAAACAGTTCTCTCAGCAAAGAACAGCTGAGAGTGTTGTTGTAAAGACAGTTGTGTAACAAGAGTGTTGTTGTAACGAGAGCTAATGTAATCAGCTGTCACTTATATATATTCCACTCAAGAATTCGATACCAAGCTTTCACCGAAAATGCACGTACTGGGGCTCTATGAATTAAAAAAAAAAAGAAAGAAAAAAAGAAGAAGAAACTTGCAGGTACTACATGGCAAAGAGAGAAAGCGTATCGACAAAAATTCGCAACACAGAGATGTTTACCTCAGATTATCGCAAACACACGGGTCTGTTCAGAGATAATCATGTCTTCTGAACAACAATGTGTCATACATCAGCAGGCGCCAGAAATCATATCATATAGACCCACGCAGCTTCCAAGCGCTCTAATTGTGTTTCGTACCTTACTGTACATAAACTTACTAATATTTCACTCCTCTAATAAATCAGATAAGACCCGATAACGGACGATGGCAGCGCTGGTCACTTGAAGGTCAATATGCCTCAACGCTCTGTCGAGTAATATGTCACAATATAAATACATATATATTAAAAATAAATAATTGAGAAGTACCAACTTTCAAATTTAGCTTCAGCATCATTCAAGTATTCGATACAAACATTTTCAAAATAATTTGCCACCCCATTGTACCAATTATGTAGAAAACGTTTGAAAATTTAGATTTTCTAAAAACAAAAATGGCTACAACAAGTTTTATTAAACTGCCATAAGATATTTACATGATAAAATGTATATACAATGTTCTAGGAATAACACATGTGCTGCTCTTTTGGAATTCTGTACAGCCTTGTATAACTAGTATACGCTCTACGTGTGTATGTATGTTTTATTTTATTTATTATATAACTACATGCCCCGTTACCTTGATAACATTATATGCATTATTTACATTATGTTTTTACATTTGTTACACATTAATTATGCATAGTAATTATGGACTGTTTTAGAACAATACAGTAAATATTTACAAAGATTGTACAAATATATGCTATTAACTAAAATTACAACGGTATACAGTAAAACCTCTCTAAAATGGAACACGATCGTTCCGACATTTATTTTCGGTTTACATAGGTTTCCGTGTTACATGTTGTTGTGACTGAATACAAAGAAATATGAAATAGTCGCACAGGTGAAGGAATAATATAAAATGAAGTGCAAATAATAATAGGCTGATTCGTATTATGTATTATATTTGTCTGTTTTCAATTGTTCCTTTCCAATCTGCAACTGTCTATATATCAATATCATCTGCTTCACCACACGCAGCATTAAAAAATGTTATGGTGAAGTTTGAAACTCTTGAGACATCCATTAGAAGCTCTGAAATATCATTTGATTATTTTCTTGCTGTCTCCAAAGCTTGAATCTGAAGCAATAGTCCAGAAATGGGAATTCCTTTACTACGTGTACTAACAAGCCACACGAACACAGCAGGATTTAGCTCGTCATACTCTGTATATTTTGTTTTGCGTTTCACATGCCCTGCTCTTCCCTTTAACCACTCTCTAATTTTTTCTTTTCCAAAATTACTTAAACATGAGTTTTCCCTACTTTAAACAGCACAGTTAATCCTTTAGCTGGAAGTTTATTGTTTTTGTGCTCTTCATTTTACAGAATTTGTGTACACACAAACTATAGTTTTAAAAATCACCTAAGTTCACAGTTATTTTCCACCCGTACTTTATCACTAGTGAAACCGAAACTGCAAAACAGTTGTATCCTTACCAGGTGTATTGGAAGAGAGTTGAGAGAGCTAATGGTTTGTTTTCCCTTTTCCTCGAAGAATTACAGATTATTACTTTATGGTTCATGGAACTTCGATGAACTTTTTAAAATACTGTTACTAACGCATTGTTGATTTGAGGCGGCGTGGGAGAAGAGTTCAAAGCGATGGGCAGTGCAGTGTGGAGATAAAAGCTCGCCGAAACGGTGAGGGGGGGGGGTAGGAGACGGATTTCTAGAGAGTTCGTCTTTTTTTCTAGCGCCGTCTTGATTGTTTGAGAACATTCCGGATCGTGAGTAATCTATAAAAAATGAGCAGCCGCCTGTCAGGCAGTCAGCAGGTAATTGGACGCGTGCGCGTGAACAGCTGTATAAGTGAATTCTTTTGTGGTCCATGACCTTGGAAGTTATATGTCTATGTGACGTAATTGTGTTTCTACGGAAACAAAGAGCAATTTTTATTGTTTGTAGCCTGGACGTTTGATTTCACAAACCCACAAAGTCACAATACATAAGACGTTCTAACCCACTGCAAATAAGATATCAGGTTATCTACTCAAGCGGTTGCTATTTCCGTTTTCGCGTTAGGCAGTTTTCCGGCTTAGAGTATAATTTTCCATGGTAAATAGCTCCGTTCCGAAATTCATTTTCCTTTTTTCCAGGTTTCCGGCATATAAGGGTTCCGATTTAGACAGTTTTTACTGTACTATAGATTATCCTACTGATTATAAGTACGCTTTTCTAGATATTCAGGGATTTGATGAATTTTCTAAGGCTTCTTAAAAACTGTGATATTAATACTTGATTATTGACTGGATGAGAATAGACCTTTGGCATTCTGTGTTAGCACATTCATAATTTAGATGTTTCACTGTCTACTCTGCTCTGTTGCATGTACAGGTCGGATTATTTATGATACTAAATCGATGTAAATATGATTTCGTTTTTCCATGTCCTGTGACCGTGACTGCTATTTCTGGTGTTACTGGAAGTTTTATCTGTCTTGAACTGAAGGAAAGTATGATTTCGTGACCGCTCCTTGGTGCTGGTCCATCTGGTTTACCATTCTTCTGGCGACAAAACTTTTATTACTGATATGATAGTAGATTTAGAAACTTTGTTGCATATTATTCTTTGTCCTTTGGCTAGCCTGTCAGCTATTTCATTATCAGCGGTGCCATTGGGGGCCTTCACCCAGGTGAAGAGGATTGTCCACCGTCGTGTCTGGAGTGCAGTCAGGATATTGTGAATATCTACTATTAGTGAATTATGTTTTCTGTTCTCTTTCAATAAGGATAACGTAATATTGCTGTGAGTGTACACTGCAGCGGCTCTTTATTCTTTAGAAAGATCCTTTAATTCCTTAAGTTTCGTAGGGCCTTCCATATTCTTCCTTGACATCTGTGTGTCTTATTACTAATGGTATGCCACAGGGTTCAGTCTTAGGCCCTTTCTTGTTTTTAATTTAGTTAATGACTTCCCTTGTAATGTGCCTACTGATATAATAATGTTTACTGTGTGTACCATCTTTGTTAACATTGAAAATGTCTTGAACTTATTGGCTAAACAATGTAAAGCAACCATGGCTAAAGCATTGAATGGTTTGCGGCCAACAATATGTTCGTAAGACAACTTCTATTTTATTTACCTTGATTTTGGGACATGTACTACATTTTTGGACCTCTTTATTGACAACCAGCTCTCTTGGACCTCACATATTAGTTAGTTGAAGAACATATTGTCAAGTATTATTTTTAATAAGAAATTTGAGACAATGCATTCCACTGGAATATGTTAGAGTTATGTATTTTTTTAAATAAGTTATAAGATATGGCCTAATTTTATTGGGTAGCAAGGTACAGTTTTAAAATTTCCTCTTCTGCAACTGGTATCCAAAGCTTTCTCCTACTGGTATCCATTTCCTAAAGGAACTGGCATCAGTAGATGGAGCTGGTTCGTCAGTTCCAGACATCCGGTAGTCATCTCTCCGCTTCTGCATAATCAGTTGTGTCTGTGCGCTCTGATACCTTCCATATATATCGTCTCTCTCTCCTGGTATTCTCTTTCTGTCTTCTTTCTGATGTCCATAACTGGTATCTTAAATCAGGTCTTCAAGTCTGGTAATCTGTATCTTCAGTTTCTCTTGGTCCTATTTCCTTCCGACGATCTCTTAAATTATATTCTTTTCTCATAGATTGAAATGTTCTTATATTTCTTTCTTGAAATATTTTGTCGCGGGTCTTATATTCCTCCAACGCCTTAACGGATATTGTTTGAGACATATTTTCTACATGTACACAATCTACTGCATCTCTTAAGATGTTTCTTAAACATTTTCCTTGAAGTTTCCTTCGACCATCTTCTACTAGTTCACTATATTTATTGCACTAAAAAATAACATGTTCAGGCGAATCTAAACAGTTACATTGCTCACATAAATCTGAGTTCTTCTTCCCTATTCTTTTTAAATATACTTTGTATGAGCCATGTCCTGTAACAAATATGAAAAAAACCCTTTTCTTGATTTTATACGTTCTAATTTTAGCCTCTCTTTAATGTTCGGGAATAAATCATGTACTCTTCTTCCTACGTGTGCATTATCCCACTCTTCTTGCCATTCTTG
Organism: Mantis religiosa; assembly: GCA_030765055.1. Taxonomy (NCBI): domain Eukaryota; kingdom Metazoa; phylum Arthropoda; class Insecta; order Mantodea; family Mantidae; genus Mantis; species Mantis religiosa. Next base: position 100,881,696 of record CM060955.1, read on the forward strand.
TAATAAATAATTTTTCACTTCTTTCTTAGTATTGTATCTTTTTCCCATAATTTAAAAAAAAAAAAACATTCTCATATTCTTCCTTATTTAGCCAATAAGTTGCATCCCTTAATCTAATTATATAGTCAATAGACCAAATTACCGCTACTATTAGTAGGGCCAAAGTAGATGTCGTTTTTGTAGCTCCGCTGCTGCGAAGTAGTATTTGTCTCCGAGTTTTTCGGATTAAATTTGCGCAGGATTTTACCCTTAACCTATGTGCCCATGTACTTACGCCATATCCTATTATACCTATTACAGAACTCATATGATATATCCTTGTTGCTGTAAAATGTATTCTATAGTTCTTTTGTAAAATTGACGCTAATTTCACAATGACATTTACTGCCTTTTCTCTTACGTACTTCATATGGCTATAAGTAGTGTTTATATTGTTCACTATTGTGGAAGTACACATACAGACATGGGAAGTACATAAATACAGATAATAGAAACCAAATTATGACTTTAGCTGCCGTATAAAATAAATGGCAGTTTGCCTGGGTTCTATAACTTCCCGATTATTCAAGTTAAAGCCGACGTCGTCAAATAAACGGATATACCATGAAATCCGATAAGATAAGGAATGAACTGCGCCCTTGATCGTTAAACGGATTAATTTAATCGGCCCTTAAACAAAAAGCCTGCCTGCTAAATTTAATATCATCAGTCGACAGTTTTAGGAGCGCATCGTAAACCGTTCTGGTAGAGTCTACTTATAGGTGTGACGTAACCGTGTTATTATCATCACTTAAACAAGTGAAGAGCTACTTGACGCCCTATTTTCTCCATTTAATCAAAAGCCTGAAAATAACGATCTGACACTTATCAGCTGTTACGTTATTTCAAGAAAATGAGAAGTTTTAGGAAGCAGTAGTTATACCTTTATGTGTTAAGCAACAAATCAGACGAAATAATAATAGCGTACTTTCATTTTTGTCTTGAACCTGCTAACCTACTATTAAGCATACTTTGGACTTACTGTTCAATTACACTGGGCAACAAAAAATAATTTTTGAATGTTTCCAGCACTTCATGAGACAATTCGTACTAATTTTGGGTTCACAAAAACAAATATGACAATGAAAATTTTTTATTAGCTCTAGTTTCTATGATATACGCAAGGTAGAAGTATTACATATTAACGGGTTGAGAGGAAAGGATTCATTTTAATTACATACATGCTAACAACAATGAAAGTGCATTTGATTTTTTTAACTGGTAACTATATGCTAAGAGTTCTAAATAGTTGGAAAAATACTTCGCAGATAGTCGTGTCTGAAGAGAATCAAGTGGTGGCTTAATGACTTCGTCATCTTTTAGCTTGCCTCTTGTGATGGGGTTCCGCAAAATCCCTATACAAAGACCAACAGTAATTCGCAAGCATTACTTCATTCCAACGGCCCTGATATCTTTGTTCCATAACAGAAATGTCCTGATGGAATCTCTCCCCATGTTCATCACTAACAGCTCCACAACTAGGAGGGAAAAAGGCTAGGTGGGAGTGGAGAAAATGGATCTTAAGGGACATGTTGCATCCAAGGTTACGGTAGCTTTGCAGGAGCACTGTCACCAAATGCTTGTAGTTGTCATCTCTTTTATTGCCTAAAATGCATGAACAACACCCTTGAAGGCTTCCCAAGCTTCCTTTTTTCCTTTCTTTCTTAATTTTCAACATTTCTCTCTGATTGTGTTTTGTTATTTGAGAGGTGTTCCAACTCCCAAAAAATTCCCCCAAGTTTAAAATCTTCACTCTAAAAAATTAAACGTCACTTTATGTTCAAAACAAGAGCTAATCTACCATTTTTATGGTGATTTTTGAATTCAGCAGATGGAAATACATGTAAATTCACAATTTTTAAGCCCGAAACCTTTTTATTGTTGCCCAGGGTTATTAATACTCTTGAAAAAATAAATTGATTTACAAGCTGTACATACTTGTTCGATAGATATCCAAATTTGATTTCCAGAAAAAAAAAAAAGGATTTACATCTATATTAAAATAGTATTTTTGCCTGCCAGTGAATTTAGATAATTGATTACATGAAAGTAAATGTCTGGTTTCTCAGCAGATTAATGTATACGTAGAGGCAACATCACAATCCATCAGAAAATTCGATATAAAGGTTTCACCACAAACACACGTTTTGATGGTGTTTAAATTTGGTATCCTCTGAAGATGCGATAATAAGATTTTCAAGACAACACTATTACGCCAGTTGTATTTTTCCAAGAAAAGAATTCCTTATTCTTGATTTTCTAACAACGTGGAAAATGACTTGGTTAAACTATCATATGTTTACCATATTTGTTTGAGAATGACTGTACTAAACTACACTACGGAGGTGATTCGGCATGGAGGTCCAAACTAGGACTATTGTGCCTATGCCCCAAGTGGGGCACCCCAGGAGGAAGGATGAAGCAAGAGAAGACAGAGGGCGGCCACCCTAAGTAGCCACGATGTATAGAGAACAGGATCCCGACAGTTTACCAGTTGGAAACTCCCCGGCAGGCCATAACAGGCAGCCCATCCTACTGTGCTCCGGAAACAGCCCCACCAGACCGAGTTCGGAGACCGGCAACTGATCTACCGGAGGAGGAAGTGGTTGACTCAGAGCATATCATACAGTCATGCACAGCCACCCTTAGCACTCGTGGTACCTCTGACGTTTCTAGAGGAACCTTGGGCTGAACATTTGAGCCCCTCCCTGTTGTGAGTTGTTCGGAGTTGTGGTTGGGTTGCTGAATCTAAGAGCCAGCCTTGGATTTAACTAACTTTTCGTTTTGTTAAGGCGCACGCGCACAAAGGCATGTAACTTTATCAAAACGTCTTTTAACTTTTTGTACAAGGGTCTCATGACACATATTTCCAGTGAATTCGATATCAAAGTTTGGGTGAAATATAATACTTCATTTACTTGCTTAAAGCTAAATGGAAAAGGAATTGAAAAGTTAATCGAAATGAAACTTAAAACCGTTCAGTGCTTGCTTAAGACGTAGGTTACACCTACAAAGATCCATTATGACTACCACTCCCTCTTCAGGAGGAAATGGTGGAGACAGAAGGTTACAGGTCGCAGGGAGAGAGTCAACAGAAATGTCCAGAACTAACAGTTCCGGCTCGAAGACATTATTTTCCAGTGGAGGAAAACTCCTTTTATGGAGACTGTGGGGCTCGGCTGTCCCACTAAAAAATTTCCTCCGGATAATGGAAGGAATGTGAAAGAAAACATGGCGTGTCTTTTCACGGCCCCGCATAGCACCAGAGATAGTAATTGGGATGTGCTAAGTTGGCACCCATAGGGTACGAGCGCGTAAAGGTATAGTCGCGCTGCTCGAACCATTACAATGATTTTATCTTTGTTAATAGAAACCTCTCATATAACGCACTAATTAATCTTGTAAAAGTGAGAGGGGAACTGCTGCAAATCCCGGTCCTGCGCTAAGCACCATTGAACGCATCATTTCAGCCAATGGAATTCTCAGGAAGCACAAATGACAAATATATGTTCACTCCACGTGGAGTAATCAGTGCGCTATCTGAGAGGTATCTATTATCAAAGATAAATCCATGGTAACGGTTCGAGCAGCGCGATTACATATTTAGGCTACAACCATGAAAACCGACTGCAGCCTAGGGGATAGAGGTGATATTAGTTAAGGACAGGTTAGGGATAAATGAATAGGGATGTAGCCCCTACCTCACGCTGCGAGATATGAACTCGACTGTGATGCTTCTGCTGTTGAGACTTCTCTATTGTTGTGGCTGATGCTGTTGTAGTTGGTTAGTTGGTGATATATGTCGTTGCTGGTGGTGCTAGCTGCTGGTTGGAGCTGACGATGTCGAGCTTCCTGTTGATCGTTTGATGTTCACTGGTGAAGTGAGCTGTCTGGAGGGTTGAAGACTGGAGCTCCCTGGGAGTTCTTCCAGGGATGTCAGCTTGGCCGCTATAACCAGGAACTGCGAATGACATCCTGAACGGCTTTGCCTAGGCTCCAAACTTCCTACCTGAGGTGTTCCGGGTGATGAAATGGCTGGTGCTGGCTGTTGAGGTGATTGCTGCTGATGCTGATATTGCTGTAGTAGAGCGCTCGGCTGCTGCGGAGGTGGTAACAGCGCTGGTGGTGCACGCGGTGCCTTCCTGCAGAGCTGCAGGGGGCAGAATGCCTGGCCAGTGTAATGACTGCGCCCATTAAGGTGGCGGTGGTGGTGTAGGTCGTGACCTGTGCTGGCCGAGGTCAGACACGAAGCACCACCGTAATGACACTTTGGCTGGGCTGCACAGGACTCCGCTGTATGCTCGTAAGAACAGCAGCGGCGGCGTTGAGCCAGATGGTCCTGTCGGCTTACCTCAGAACGCAGCACCCGCCCTAATAAGGGCTGACCGGTAACCGGGCAGCTTCCAGTTCCGTGTAGCTCTATGCGAACGAGCAGAGTCGGACCCCGGGCAGAAGTATGGTTTAGCCCTCATATGATTTTATGTTTCATATTTGCTAATTGTGGAGAATACCATACATTTTGTGCTTTGCACGGGCATAGTTTCTTTTAGCCAATGTATTGATAGTGTAAGCCCGTTGGGAAACACAATTATCGAATGTATTTTTGAATATAGTAAAGAATCTTTCAAAAAGTTCATTTGCAGTTAATGAATTTTTCACGTGAGAATAGTACAGTAGATCATTCCACTTTATGTTCGATAGCATGTTTATAAAGTATGATAATTTCTCAGTGGTTACTGGCCTAGAAAATACAGTGATTGGCCTCTTTGGCAAATAAGATTTTGATTTTAAATTATTTATATTTAACCAAACTGCATCATGATCAGAGAATGGGAAATCTGTAGTATCACAGTTTAGAAAAGTCTCGTTAATGTTTGTGAAAATATTATCTAAACATGCTGTTGCTCTTGTAGGTTTTTGATTAGTACATTTAAAATTAAATTGTCTAAGTATATTTAAAAATTCAATAACAGATTGCTTGTCTTCAGTAACATCAAAATGGGAATTTAGATCCCCACCTATAATTATATTAAAGTGTTTCCATGTAGGACCTGTAGGACCTGGCCGAGGGCCAGGGCTGCTGCGCTAGCGTGCTTGCAGATCCCGGGGTACTCCCATCACCACGATGCTGGTGTGGTGGCAGCGGCGATGGTTGACTGGCTGGTTGACAATGGCGCCTGCCCTGCTGCCGACTGGGAGGCAGGGCGAGGTTCAAGTAGCGGAGTTGGCTGCGGTTGCTCCTCGATTGCAGATGACTGCTTGGCTGCAGTGACTGTAAACTTCTTTGTAAGCTTCTTTGCGCGCTTCATGTTGCTAGGCTGGCCTGTTGAAGACACGTCCCACTGTTGGAGAGGGAGAGAGTGATGAACGTCTGTCGAGAAAGTAATCCTCTAGTATGCATGTGAAGTACTTTTTCCTTTGGAAAAGCATCTGAACCATCTGCCCCTTACCATCACACATAACCAAGAAGAAATTAGAAGTATAAGAGGGCAATATTGTCCTAGTAAGAACGAAATAAGGTATAAATTGCTATCAGACTGGCAGCAGAACTGGCATAACACAAAACAAGGAAGGAGTATACATTAAATATTATTAGATGTGTGTAAAGATTAAATATGAGGCATTAAATAGCTGCCAGAGTTATAGCTTATTACATTTCAGGGCATGGACCATATGGAGGCTATTTAAAGAGGATGGGGAAAAGACACAAGAGATTTGTGCAGATTATATTTTTCTGGATATGGCTCAATATGTACCCTATGAATACAAAACAGCTGTATCTCGGAATGAAGAAAGGAAATTGGTAAGTAAAGTTATATTTTACATTTAAGACAGGAAGAAGATTAAAATCTTCAATTTAATGATATAGGGTGTATCGTTTAAGGCTATGAACGATTACCTGGAAAATAACAGTGAAAGAAAAAGGCCAAAAGAGAATTAAGAATTCAGATACCACAAGAAGTATGAGGATCTTTAAGAACATTCATAAAGTGACAAACTTGCAGTAGAAGATGTAGAACAACGCTGGACATTAGGAGTGCGAGAAGAATTGAGGGAGAGAAATGAGGGAGAGAAATGAGGAGCAGTCCAGTTTAATGGAGGAGGGGATGGAGTTCCCACTTCCGCATCTTAGGAAGCAGAAGTGGTTGAGTGAACTGTGGATTATGACTACAAGTACAAGAAGAAGGTTGGACAGAAGTGTGAACAAGAGGAGGGAGGGAGGAAGACTGAAGAATAAAGTGCAATGTAGAAGCTAGGTGATGCATGATCAGTTCTTATATATGTATATTTATAAATTTTCTCAAAAATGATATCTTTTAAGAAATGTTACTCATGACTAGGGCGCGGAAGTTGTTGACCTAATAATATTGTAAAAATACAAGATGTCCTTAAAATATAAAAAAATGCACATAAAATGTAAAAAAATGACCTAACAAAAATTAAAAATTTCTTTCATAATAATAAACTAATACCTGTCACAGACAAATAATGAATAAATGGTTCGAATAACCACATTTTAAAATTAACTTTCTTAGTGAATGATGCAATTACTGCTACTAAATAATAAATTCAAAATTCATCAGGTCATTTTCAATTTTATAAAATATGAAAACAAAAATAAGTTACTGTACCCTTTAGCCAAAACATACCTTACTTAGCGTTGCAGTACACCACCATGGTCATCTTCAGGTTATCAAAAGTAAAGGTACGGCGGTTGTCAGCTAAAACTGTCTTATACTTTGAGAAACTTCTGTCCACTTCCACAGATGTTATAGATGTATATTTGAAAAACATTATGTCACTGCCTGTTAAATCCTGTTCAGAAATATCAGTTCTGACGTTTTCTCCTGACAGATATCGGTAATCTGACAATTTGTCCAACACAAATTTTAGTTTCTGTCTAATTTTGTACCCAATCTCACCTTTTACATTTTGTATCTTCTCTTCCGCAATACACACTAACTCAATTGACTTATCCAATGTCATGCCAATTTCTTCAAGGTGGCTTATGGTTTCTTCAAAAATCTAAAATTTGATATAGTGAAAGCTAATTTACCTTGGATTTGAGTATCAGAAAAGAGATCCTGCACGCTCTCAATTGCCTTAGAATCTACCCTATCAAAGCTATTCACTACTTCTCTCACTATTTTGTGGCCGCGCCGTGGTTCAGTGGTTAGACCGCTTGGCTCTCACCAAGGCGGCCCGGGTTTGATCCCAGGCTACCGCAAAGTGAGATTTTTGGTAGACAACATGGCGCTGGGGCGGGTTTTCTCCGGGATCTCCGGTTTCCCCCGCCATATCATTCCACCGGTGCTCCATGTTCATCTCATGTATCATCAGTGTCACCGCCTGCGATGCCGTATGTAGTAAAAGCGGGCGTTGAACACTACACATTTCATTTCTCACTATTTGAAAATTGCCTCAGTGGTATATACATGCAGTTAACCATGTACCCCAGCGTGCTAAAATTGGTGCCGGGGGCAAAGCTATATTAGGGGCTTTTTCTGGTATTGTATGACCAGTGTGACGTTCAAGAAAATCTCATAATTTGGAATTACTTAATTTTGCTAGCGAAATATTTCCACTAACAAACACTTCACATAATTCTTTATGAAAGGAAGATGACTTGTTACTTGACGTCAAAGCCGTTTCTTTTAACAGTAACTGAGACGCTTGTCTTTTTTTCACATTTTGAAGAGCTCGCAAATGTTTTCCTCGCCCAACATGTACGGAGAACGGTTTGTCTGCAGTGACTTTAATTTCGCACACTTTACAGAACAATACAGTTCCAGCAGTAGAGAATGTATTTCCGCTAAACTCTGCAACATACTGTTTCAAACGTGACGCAGTTGACTATTTTTGTTTTGGCATTTCAATTCCACAACACAACAAAGTTACACACCTCAAAAACTACTCTCCTTACTGTGACATTCTAGATCCTGAAGTCCTGACTGATGCAATCCACATGTATTGCATGATGTAATCGGCGATTCCTCGAATAGATACGTCATAAATTCACCAGCACTGTTAGGACGATGATCAGAAAGCCTATGGGTTAAGGTCAGGTCGGCCACGGGAATCAAACCCGGGCCTCCCGAATGCGGGTCACAGATGAAAATGCCCAATAAATTCGTGAAATAGAAAGAAAATGACCGGAAAATGCATCAAAATGTTAAAATATGACTTTATTTTAAAAATGTGGAAAAAATGCATTATGATGACCTATAAAAGCCATATATATCTAACGTATTTGTTCCAGAACGCACTTAATTTCAAAGAAGCATCGTCTGTGACTACGCAGAAAAAAGATGACTTTTCATCAAAATCCGGGCCCTACTCATGACAAATATATATCTTGAACTTACTGACAATTATCTCAAAGATTCTCTTCAGTAGAGCTGGCTTTGATTTATATATAATCAGATTGGTTTTATATTAATTATAATAGTTATGAACTTTACAGATTCTATGACAATTGATGTTCTACTCCATGGTGCAGTGGGCTAAAGGTCATGCTTTGGTTCTCTACCATGGAATGCGCCTGGGATCGATCCCATCCCTGAAGGGGTGGGGATTTTAAGTCCCCGGTGCCCACTCAGCATCCTGAGGAAAGTGTATACACATACACCTATGCAGAGAAACAAGCAATGATAGAGAAATACAAAGGTACTATTACAAAAATCGAGATGTGAAATTCAGAGCAGTTTTTCAGTAGATTTATTCATTTTAGTGATAGTGTATCTACAGTGTTATAACAGAAAGTCAATTTAAAGTTAAATTTACGGTTAAGTGTAATTAGTGAAAGTAATAAAGTGGATTGTGGCTTTGTATTTCAGAGGTGGAATGAAAGTCTCCTCCTTCTCCTCCTTCTCCTCCTCCTTCTCCTCCTTCTCCTCCTTCTCCTCCTTCTCCTCCTTCTCCTCCTTCTCCTCCTTCTTCTCCTTCTTCTCCTTCTCCTTCTTCTCCTTCTTCTCCTCTTCTCCTTCTTCTCCTTCTCCTCCTTCTCCTCCACCTTCTCCTCCACCATCTCCTTCTCCTCCTTCTCCTCCTCCTCCTCCTCCTCCTTCTTCTTCTTCTTCTTCTTCTTCTTCTTCTTCTTCTTCTACTTCACTTCATGGATTAGGACCTCACCTGTTCCGTCTTCACAGTGTCTCCTTCCATCTTTTCCTCGGCCTCCCTACGTCCCTCTTTCCTTTAGGACTATATTGGAAAACTAACTACCATTGGCAGTCTTGTAGCATCCATTCTTCCAACATGTTCAAACCATCTTCTTCTGTACCTATCCATTCTTGAGGTGATAGCTTCCACTTGTAATTCATTTCTTATATTTTCATTTCTGACTCTATCTTCTCTTGTACATCCTTTTGTTCTTCTCAAGAATCTCATTTCGCAACTTTGTATTCTGCTGATGGTTCTTTGTGTAGGTACCTAGTTTTCACATCCATAAAGTAACGTTGGGACCGCCATGGTGTTATAACATTTTATTCTTGTTTGAGATCTTGTTTTATTCTTTAGGGTTTTGTGAGTTGTTCCACAAATTGTTTGAAATCTCATTAATTTTTTTGTTCGTATCTTTTATCTTTCTCATTGCTGATTTCACACCCTAAACAATTGAAGGAGGATACTTGTTCCAATACTTGGTCATTAACGACTATTTTTGACCTTATTGGTATTTTGCCCCAGTTTGTCATTATTTTTTACTTTTCTATTGATATTTCAATATTAAAACTTTTGCATATTTGGTTAAGGTGGTGTATTGAACGTTATAGATCATCTTCTGTTTCCTGTATAATTACTACGTCATCTGCATATAATAAAATATTTAAAATATTTCCTTGGACTACTTTTATGCCTGCGTCAACCTATTGTCTCCAATTTTGGATTATTTTATTAATATAGATGTTAGTGTCGTTGACATTGGGCACCCTTGTCTGACTCCTTTGTTAGTTAAAATTTCTTCTGATTTCTCTGTCTTGAATCTTAAAATTATTTTAGTGTCATCTATAAACTTTTCACCACCTTTACCAAATGTCTTGGGTAGCCTTGTTCTTTCATTATGATCCCCAGCTTTTCTCGGACTACACTATCAAATGCCTTCTGGAAATCTATAAATGTTATATTTGTCTGCAGATTATATTCTCTTCTTTTCTCCAGTATTTGCTGCAATATGAAAATATTATCTTTTGTCGATCTGGAATGAAAGATAGAAGTAAAATAATAAGCTTCAAGAGTATTTTATTTGAATTAAATACTAGTGAAAGAAACAGTGCAGGAAAATTAATAAACATATGGAAATGGGCAATGACTTTATACTTGTGCGTAGGTGAGCAAAAGATAGAAGTAAAATAATTACCTTAAAATGAATTTTATTCTAAATCAAAATAATATTGAATGTGAGGAGGATAGTGTTAAAAATGGGGCTGGAAATGGAATTGTATAACTTAGAATAATATTAATATAAGATTAATAGCTACTGGATTCCATCAGTAGTTCAGATTGAAAATATAAATGGGAATTAATAGCAGTGAAATAGTATTTTTAAATTGATTAACATAGTTAAATAGGTATTGTTTTAATTAATTATTGCAAGAATTAAACTTAGCATAGAGGTACTACCACTTTTTCTAGCAGTTAAATATTAGTTATTGGTTTCTAATAATTAGATAAAAAGGAGTAAGTGTTCTAGTTTAAGATTACATTCAGTATTTACAACTTAATTTTAATATAAGTAATATGGTAAAATTACATAATGGAAATACCTGTCAAAATGAGTCAAGAAAATTGAGTTATATGTAAACATTTTGTTGGTGGAAAATATTGGTGCATAATTTGGAATGTTACGCATGCACCCAAAGAGAGAGGACCCTTAATAGCAAGATTTACTATAAGTGAACCTGAAAGCCTGAAGCAGAATAAAAGGACGTTATAGAAGGGAAATTATAGAGCCATAACAATATATACCTAGCGAGAAAAGCTAGACAACTATGAAAAGCTAAAGAAGAGATCAGGAGATTGCCGTGAATCTAACACATGACCTACAGAATGCGAGCCTCAAATGTTACCACGTAAGTTTGCATAAGACATTGAAGCAGTTGTTTTTATTTAAGTGTTAAACATGATTATTGTTCATGTATGTTATTTTAAATTTACGTTAAAATTTTTAAAATAAATTGTTATAAAATGTTAAAATATTAGTGATGTGAACGAGATCAGTGAGTGAAAGATGGGTATAATGAGCGTTATGTGTTATGGTTATATGTGTAGGCGTCGGTCGTTAAGGCAACGAGAATCAATAAGCTTGCCCTTCAGTAAAAATATGCTAAAGGGCAATACGTAAGTATAAACGAGGGGAGGGGCCCAAAAGAAACCGGATTCCGAGGGCGCTGCCACTCGTAGACGTAGTGCAGAGTTCTCACGCTAAAGTCTTAGTAGAGACCTTCATGAAATAGCTGTGCAGATGGCGTCAATGTAGAGCTGAACGGGCAAGTGTGGTATTGTGTTTCTCTGACTGTTGGAGGGTTACCTCTGCGAAGTCGTTATGGCAACTTTAAAACAACAAAGAGTGTGTGTGAAATTTTGTTTCCTGCTTAAAAACGCTGCAACGGAGACACACCAAATGCTTCATGAAGCTTTCCAGGAGGACGCTATGAGCCGCACACAGGTTTTCGAGTGGTTTGGGCGCTTTAAACGTGGTGAGATGTGTGTTGAAGACCAAACTCGTTCTGGACGCCCTTCAACATCGCGAAACGAGAACATTGAAAAGATGCTCCAAAAGATCAACGGGGATCGTCGCCAAACGATCTACCAAATTTCAGAAGCGACAGGAATCAGATGGAGCTCGTGGCAATGGACTTTGAGGGAGGATTTGCACATAAGACGTGTTGCTGCTAAATTTGTTCCGCGCCTTCTCACACAGGAGCACAAAACCATCCGCATGAATGTGTGTCAGGACTTGAAAACAGAGATTGCATGTGATCCAAACTTCTTGAACAAAGTCATTACAGGGGATGAGAGTTGGTGTTACGGGTATGACCCAGAAACCTAACAAGCGTCAAGCCAGTGGAGGACTCCTAGCTCTCCCAGACCAAAAAAGCAAGGCAAGTGAGGTCAAATGTGAAGACGATGATTATTGTCTTTTTTGATGTTCGTGGAATTGTGCATCGGGAATTCGCACCCCCTGGCAAGACTTAACCAGCACTTTTACTTGGATGTTTTAAGGCGTCTGCGAGAGGATGTGAGGAGGGAGCGTTATGACGATGTGGAGGCGGTAAAAACAGCTTCGCAAAGGGTACTGGACAATATCAAACTTGAAGAGTTCCAAATATGCTTCCAACAGTGGTAAAAGAGACTTGACAAGTGCATCGCATGTAATGGAGGGTATTTTGAAGGTGATTGAAGTAATTTTGTAAAAAGGTTCATCAATAAAATTTTTTGACAACAAACGGTTTCTTTTGCCCCCCCCCTCGTATTCTGTGAAGAAATGTTGCTATGTTATTCTTTAAAAACGATGCTAAAGAAATAAGACGTGTTTTCATGTGCTAGTGAAAGTATTCAATAATTATGTCTTCCTCTCAAAAAAAACCGACGCCAATGAGATGTATTATTAGGTTCGTCTGTGAACAGATGTCGAAGGAACAAGACGTATTTTCTAAGTGCTGGTGAAAGAATCACAAATTATTTAAATATGTGAATATTGTGTATTTAAATTAGTAGAGCCAGAGTAAAAAATTCAATGCCATAGCCGGGATTTGAACCACTGATTTCCCGCTCTCCGTACGGTTGCTCTAAACCACTGAGCTACTAAGGCCAACATGCCGACATGACATTAAACTGTCCAACTGACTCGTATATTTCCCGGTAGACCACTAGGGGTTCTAATATGCTATGAGACACGCATCTTTTGTGGCGACTTACTATGTTGTAAATACTTAAGTCCCAGGCTTCATAGTTAAACCACTATGTTATTCAGGTAAATTGATGGAAATAATAATTTTTTCCACACTAGCCGTGTGTAGGCTAAGGTTTATATCAGTAGAGCCAGAGAGCGGCAGATCCGCGGTTCAAATCCCGGTTATAGCATTGCATTTTTCAGTCTGAAACCTTAGACTACACACGGCTAGTGTGGGAGAAATGATTATTTTCATTGTGTATTCAATCTATAAATATAAAGAATAAGTGAATGAAGAATCAAATTAATGATTATTTCTTAAATTGCTTCAAGAAATTCACTTAATTCGAGACCAAGACCTAGATGAGGTAAAAGTTTGGCACAGCAAAATTTATAATCATAAAATTATTGAAAATTATTAAATAATCTTTGACTTCAATAAAAGGAATCAACATCTTTTATCATTCACAGCTATTATCTCAATTTGGCATCCCATCTCATCTTATCCAAAATCCTACCACAAAATATGCTATATTAAAATGTGAGCTAAATGCATTGAAAGCTTTAGAAAGTAGCATTTTGGTGATGTGCTATAGCTTTAAGGTATCATGTCGTTCCCCTTTACATAGATTTCTCACAAGTGGTATCAGAATGTAGGTACACAAATTTGGACGTAGCACAAGTTCAGCTGCTGACTTAATTAAAGCTTATGAAGGCAGAGGGCGCATGCCTGCAGGACATCGAAAGAGATAAAAGCACGCTGCCATCTGTTTTCTGGAACAGTCACGAGGTCGCTCCATTGCACCTAATGGGCTCGAACCAACAGCCCGAGTGAGTAGTCGCATTTCATCAGGTATTATGGTAGTGCGTGTGTGAAGGGGGGCGGAAAACAACGTTTAATCACGGCGAATGCTTCTGTCCACCATGGTAACTTCCACAAATCTGTCTGTCCGTCCGTCGGGTTTAGTCAAATGTTGGACCTCTCTCCGGCATTCCCAAATCACTCTCCTGTACTTCATTAATTGATTTGTTTACAACCCTAGGGAACAGCAAATGTTTCCCCGCGCGACTTTAAATTACTAATTTTTTTAATGGCTTCCTCATTTGGAAGAGCATGTATTTCTTTACATATGAAGTTAAATGAGTATTTCCTAGTTTTAATGTTTTAAGCCCTAGAGTAATGCAGCGAAAAGAGTCATTTGCTAAATTACTGTTGGAGGTATCGTGTGAGTGCTACGACGCATTAGATAACTTCACTGTTTAGTAGATGTCATTCAGTAATATTTACCCCACCCCCCTCCAAAGCTCGGACTTTCGTTACTCTCATACATCCACGTCATATATAGGCTAGCAAAAACTGCCGTGACAGCTATTACAGCTCCAAAATAACAATCACCCAACCTTGTACTACATGACCATTTCAAAGTTTAATATTTGGTTTTTATAAGTAACGCTCTAGAAGTATATTGCTTCACATTTCAACAATTAAAACAACATACACATGCTGTAGGACCTTGGAGCCATCTCTGTTTCCTAACAAGGGAACTATCACTATGCTCATAACTGTATCCACTTGAAAGTTTGATGGCATCATGTGGGGCCTGTGCGCCAAAAATCGGGTGCAGAGTATAACTGGAAATATAGCAGCCGCGTTCATTCCATCCCAGGCTACATCAAAGCTTTCCCTTCTGACCACACATTTTCACATGTTAGCAATTACGAGGCATGTTTTTTAAGTCAGTACCGTTTTGGAATTAAAAAAGGACGTGCATAGATATCGCAATAATTTTAGTTTTACATGAAAGCCTGTACCTTAATCTACTTTTCTACATAATTTCCGTGAATACTGAGGCACTTGTCATAACGTGGCACCAGTTTTTGAATACCCTCCGCATAAAATTCTGCCGCCTGACGTGTTAACCACTGTATCACAACTATTTTGACTTCGTTATCGTCTTGAAGACGCTGACCGTCTAGAAGTTTCTTGAGGTGCAGGAATAAATGGTAGTCGCTGGGCGCCAGATCAGGGCTGTATGGAGGATGATCTAGAGTTTCCCATTGAAAAGATTTGATGAGATCTATGGTCCGATTAGCCACATTGTCATGCAGCAAAACGATACCATTGCTAAACTTGCCACGTATTTTGTTCTGGATTGCACGGCGCAGATTGTTCAATGTCTCACAATAAGACGTTGCATTGATTGTCTCATTACGAGGCAGAAACTCCACTAGCAATACTCCTTTTCTGTCCCAAAAAACTGTGCACCTGATTTTCTGAGCAGAAATTGTTTGTTTAAACTTCACTTTTGTGGGTGATGATGAATGTCACCATTCATTGTTGTTGTTTCGATTCTGGTGTGATGTAGGCCACCCATGTTTCGTCACCAGTAACAATTTGGTCAAAAAATCTTCCCCTTCATTGTGGTACCGCTCAAGGAAAGTCAATGCACTGCCTAAACGTTGGGTTTTGTGCAAATCCGTCAACATTTTCGGAACCCAACGTGAACACAATTTCCGGTACTTCAAGTTCTCGGTCACAATGCGATACAAAACGTTACTAGAATATTGAGGGAAATAGTCGCACAATGATGAAATTGTAAAACGTCTGTTTTCTCTCACATTTTCGTCCACTTTCTGCACCAAATCTTCAGTAATGATCGAAGGACGCCCAATCCGTTCTTCATCATGCACATTTGTGCGGCCATCTTTAAATGCTCTCACCCATTTCTTATCATTCCATCACTCATAGTGTTTTGTCCGTAAACTTCACAGATCTCACGATGAATATTGATCAGTTTTACGCCTTTAGCACTAAGAAATTGTATAACAGCCCGCACTTCACAATCGCCGGGACTCACGATTGTCGGAGGCATCTTGAACACTCAGTAACCAACGTATATAATGAAGAATCAGACTGTAATGGTGCCAGTACGTATACAAGAGATGTAGGTAACCGGCGCGCATGCGCGGAACGCCGACCATAGCGCTGCGGCGGCGGAATCGCAAAACGGTACTGACTTAAAAAACAAGCCTCGTATAAGGGTCTTCCACCCTTAAACATATGGGGTGGGTACTTAATGTGTTCACCAACTTAAAGCGCTGTTGCAATATTTTTCTTGTGTCCTTAGAACCTTCCATTAGCTTAGAGTGTGCAAACGTGCTTCTTATATGCGTTAATTAAGCTTCTTATATTTATAGAAGTTACATAGTGTTTTACTTAGTGTAGTTTTATAAACTCATTAATGTGTAATAGTTATTGGCGTTTAGCACTTGTGTAATTTAATTAAGATGTGGAGACCGTGGGTATCGAACCTAACATGGATATGCTAATATGGATTTCCATTCATACTTGTAATATATACCTAACAGTATTTCTAACCTTTCTCGAATTCTAAAGTTATGACATTTAATTATTATGCGGAATGTACGTGATTCTTTATTTAAATTTTGTTTAACAGAAGGGCCCCCCCCAAAAAAAAAATTACACTGCTTAACTTTATTCAAACCTGTAATATTAGCAGATATCCTTGTAAAATGGTTCCAGCATTTAAAAAGAGTAATAGAGTTTCCTTACTAGTTTTTCTTTAATTTCTTAGTTCGTTTTCCTACTTTTGAAGTATTTATGCTTTGTTAAACCAGCTGAAATTCACCACCTGTAGCTGCCATAGAATACAGGAAAATGCTTTAGGATAAATCGGCTCACGATTGCAATAAACAAAGCTCTAACGTGCAATCTTTGCTTATAAATTATTAACTACCAGAATATCCAAAGTGCTTCTTTAATTTGCAAGTAAATATCCCTCGCAAATTCATGCACATTGATGCAATTTAACGCTTTTAAAATTGTAACGATGTTTTACGAAGCTTTCCTTGGATAATATGCTAATAATACGCATTTAGTTCTCGTTGGTAATATAAGTAGTATATCATAACAGTATAGGTAATATATCTCTTTTCAGTTATGTTATAAAGCGTTGTAACATTATGTATTATTATAGGATACATTAATTATTTAAAATTTATTTGAAAATATCAATAAGTAAACCAAATGACTAGTTTGTACAGTGAAATCAGCTTGAAGCTTTTTTCCTTCTCAATGTTATTTTAAACGGCAACCCTGGGTATTTTCAGCTATAAAGACGAGCCTAACATTCTTCAACCCTCCGCCCCGGTAAGTGTAACCTAAGATTTTTATGACATTGTGGTTAGGGGTGAGAACAGTTTTTCCTTACAAAGCGAATTGCCTGGGGATGCTTTAAGCGCGGTCACTTTACCCGAAAATGAGTAGAGAATACGTAGGAACATATGGACATAATAACATAACATTGTACGGGAGGGATGGTTTGCAGCTACACGTGGTATATGTACTGTATGCCACGACAAGATGGCTAGAGGAGTATGAAGGGCGGAGGAGCTTAACCTGTTTATCTGCTCCGCTAACGGATCTGTTTACTAAACCTTGTTTCACATAAGCTTGCCCCGTATCTCTTAACGGTCACGTGACCTTATCACCTCTCATTGGCTGCTATTATAGTACAGACTGTTGTGCGGTAAAAACTAGTTGCTTATTTTACATGGTGATATATCTTTATATGTTGGAAGGGAATTGCCAAATTTATATTTTCGTAACTATTTGAATTAAATATATTACGCAACAGAGTTGATTTATCTGAAATGCATGTTAAATCTTAAACGAAGTAAAGAGGAGGTTCCTTTGGCTTTCATAAGACACGATAGTGGTGACATATTTGTTTATATGACTTTTATCGATGACCTTGTTTTGAACTGGATTAGTCATATATCGCCATTCGAAGATGTGTTGTACCGAGTGCGAGGGCTAAATTATTTTATTGGTCGTTTATTCCGCGTGTACTTATTATATGTATAATGGCAAAGTCTACCGTCAGTTTTTCACAGAAGCATCGCAAGGGAAAACCTTTACAAAGCGGTGAGAAAAGAATTGTGTTGCATGTGTTTAATGCACTCACAGAAAAGAATCCGTCTTTGTCAGTGAGAGAAGTCGAACAGCTGTGCTCTGAACTTACAGGTGTGTTAGATGCGTAGGAACATCGCGACATGAAACTGAGACAACAGGAAAACTTACCACTCCAGGGATGATATTGCTGTGTGGCGAAGACGTTATTTAAGGACAATCAGATTGTACTTAGATACAAATCGCAAAATATACTACCTTGACGAGACTTGGGTGAATGAAGGACACACGACAAGTATGGCGTGACACGACTTTTAAGACAGAATGACAAGCATTTTTGCAAAGTATGTGTGCTGGTTTAAAAAATCGCAGTAGAAAAGGCCGAAGGCCTTTCATTATAAACTTGTTTAAGTTTCATTGCTCATTCATTCAGTTTCAAATTGCTCAGTTTCATTATAAACTTGTATTCTTGCATGCCATCATATTCTTATTTGTATGGTTTTATTTATCTTGCTGGCAATTATTATGACGTTTACTGCAGGTTTAAATGTGACGGAAAGGCAGCGCCTATATCCTATGGCGCGAAAGCATTAGCCAATTAGGACGAGGGGGAAGGTAATTGCACGCGGAGTGATACATGTCAGCGGGGCAAGGTTATATGAAACAAAGATTAGGAAATGAGTGTATGAGAGTGCATATGAGTCACCCATGCTGCCAGATCTAGAATAATTGTTGCAGTAACTGCAGCGATAGCTATTATGTATGGGTGAGTTATGTGACAACACTTGTGTATTTTGAACAAGCCTTCCATCCTTGTCATACTCGGAAGGGAAGTATATACACCGTTGGGACAGAAAAAGCGATTACGATACACATTCCTCTAGCTTGCCTTCTTGTCCTGGGTAATCAGTAAACAGCGTCGTTCCCCACACCCGGAACAAAGCTGACGATGGATGTCCAGCAACTACTTGTAAGTGTTCGTATGCGGCTTTTAAGGCTTCAGTATTGGGCGTTGTGGTTCTACTCCGCAGCAGATTTATGGTGTATGTACATGGTTTATATACAGAAAGCATTATATCATCAAATTTTTAGGTGAGTAACGGTGTGAGTAAGTTCCGATGTCCACTGGAAATCTTATGGCCAATCAGAGTTAGCTATTATAACTCATATGCATAGGTATTAGAAGTAGTCTAATGGATAGCCTCTATTTACTGGAGCAGAGCACCTCACATAGGCCATAGGGGGTCCTGTGTGATTCCAACGTGACCACTGGGAACAAGAAATGAAAGGGAGATTCGAAGGGCGACCAGATTCGGACGACAATGTGCGCTAGTAAGGATAAGCCATTCCCATGAAGAACCACGACTCTAGGAATCCGCAAATGCCAGGGAGAAATCTTTTAAAACGGCAAATTTCATTCTGCAACAGCATACTAAGTGCCTTTTACAATACTGAACCAATTTTTATTTTTAAAGTGTATACTTACAATTCGATATCGAAATTTCACCAGAAGTACATTGGAATTTCTTTAATAAGAAAACGTTTTAAAAAAGGTCAGTCTATGTTTATTTGTCATGAACAGTATAAGTAAAACACTTAAAAGTTGATTAAATATAAATTTTGTTATTAAAGTTCAGCCACTTCCAAGGATACGACACAAAGACTCTCAGAAAATCATATTTATAAAATATTTTTTTTTATCAAAAATGGTTCTAATGATTTTTATTAAAATACGAGGGCTGTTCAATAACGATTTTTGTTTTGTAATTTACGTTCTCCAACGTTGAGTCATATCGGACGATGAATGGTACGGGTGAAATGATGCTCAGATGAGCCCAGGGTCTATAGAGCTTAGATTTTTTTTTTGCATTCGTCTTTCAGGATAAGGGAAAACCTCCGAGAAAACTTCATCTAGGTAACTCATCCTGACCGAGATTCGAACTCGGGACCTCTTGAACGTGAGACAGACATGCTAACACCACGCTACAGAGCGGGCTTAATAAAGAATGATCACATTTTTTTTTGACAACGTACTTTTACTCATCCTCATAATTTTGATGGCCCTTCTCAAAATAGTCTCCCCTGAATGCGATGCACTTGTCCCAGCGTTTCTGCCAGTCCTCAAAGACATGCTGGAAACTATTTTTTGAGAGATCCTTCAAAATCGCCTCCGGAGCATTCACCACTGCTTCTGATGATGGTTAATGCCTCCCACGAAGACGTTTCATCAAGTTAGGGAATAGAAAAAAATCACATGGGGCTAAATCCAGACTATAGGGAGAGTGAGAGATGTGCTTCACGTTGATTTTTGCAAGATATTCAGCAACAACAATGGCAATATGCAGCCGCGCATTATCGTGGTGCAGCATCCAGCCTTCTTTACGGAAATGTGATCTTTTGCGCTTGATATGGACTCGCAATGTTTTCAGGACATACCTGGAGTATTGTCCAGTTAGTGATGTGTATGCAGGTACAACATGCTGATAAACCATTCCATAAATATCAAAGAATGAGATGACCAAAACTTACCCAGCAGAAGCAACCTTTTTTCTTTTTGGGGGTTGGTGATGAAGGAGATTTCCACACTGAGCTATGCTGTTTGCTCTCAGGATCAAAATGATGTAGCCACGTTTCTTAGCAGTGATTGCGTTTGAAAGAACCTCCGGATCTTCTTTAACTGCATGTTATCTCCATTGCAGGCGATACTGAACATATCTGAACTTACCTGGTTCTGACAGGCCTGAAACACGAGTACCAATAATGAAACTATTACGGCGTGTTTGTTTCACATTAATCTAACAGAATATAATAAGATTGAATTGTAGAGCGAAAAATTATGATCATAAAAATTATGATCATTCTTTATTGAACAGCCCTCGTACTAGTTGAACTGGCGAACTTTGTACCGCCAATAAAAGTTATCTGAACTTATCTGTAGGTGTATAAATAAAAAATGGATTAGTTATTTATTCTGCAATTGGGGGTGAAGTTTAAATACAAAAGATTTTAAATTAAGTTAATCAATGTTAAGCTTTTTGATAAACAATACTTTTTTGTCCTATTTGTGGTGCATGGATATATAAAGCTGATGGTTTTCCAGGCAAACTCCGAGTTGATTCCGCAAACTTCCAATGACTGACTTTGCGATTTATTTATGGTCATCGCAAAGGCCAAACGCATAGGAAATTGTAGACGCTTAAACTAAAAAGGTATATCCGTTGCAATCATCGGAATACCTGGGATTAAGATGTCTTCTCTTTTGTACTTCCGCTTGGTGATTGTTGCCTCGATGACGTTATTCATTATCTTTTTCACAGTTAGTCTCGTTCCATTGCACGGCCAATGTTGGTTAATGTTACGCAGCATGATCACAACTGATCCTATTTTTAACTTTAAATTGTGAGATGGGAGTCCAGGAAATTGTGATGAATTTAAAAACTCTGAGGATAGTTGACTAAGTCATCGTGGTTTATGACTATGTAAATTAATTTGTATGAAAACAAATCTCGGAAGAAAGAGCCACTACAGAACGCAATTCTGACATACCAACACGATTATTAGCATTAGCTGCGTCTCGCCACTCATCAATGCGGACAATACGTCGCACATTTAATGGCTTAGGAATACTATCTAGGTCAGGTAGTTTTCTCCTTGACATAGGAAAACATTTTCCACGAACTTCACAAAGTCACAAAGCAATTGAATTAATTTTGTGCCAATTCAGTTCACATTCACGAACTCACAAAGACAAATTACAAAGAAGGTATCCAAAGATTTACTAATTTTTGACAATTGTCTGTGGTAAAATATTTATAGTGTTTTGTGCGTTCAGAAATTAATTTTGAGACTAATTTTCGAAAGGTATATCATCATGCTACATAACAAATTCAGTTTTGGTAACAAACGATGAACGTTATTTAATAAATTATGTTAAGTGAAACAGCTTTGAAGACTTTGGCAAAGAGTGAAATATTCTTCTACTTTGTTATGCTTTTGTTTGTCGAAGATAAAAAGGTGCATGTGTTCCGTAAAAGTTTGCGTGAGTATTTATATATTTAGTTAATAAGCCGGTCCATTATCACTTCAGATTTTTTCTCCTCACCTTTTAAACATTCCTTGGAGTTAAACAAATATTTCAAAACCAAAATCATGTAAATCGTTTCAGCCGTTCTCGAGAGTAAAGAACGTCAATTCATTTATATATGTTTAACATATTTTCAAAACAAATGAAAGGTATATCTTGAATTTTATTTAATTGATGGAAATTAATCATTTCTTCACACTAGCCGTATATAGGCTGAGGTTTTTGATGGATAGAGTCAACATGAAAAATGCAATGCTATGGCCGGGATTTGAACCACGGATCTCTGGTTTCCGTCCAGTCGCTCTAACACATTGAGCTACCATGGTCTACGTGCCGTTCTGACATGTTCTCCATTTGACTCGTATATTTCCTCGGTAGACCACTAGGGGCTCTCACATCCGAGATTCACCGTTTGTGGCGACTTACTATCGCAGTGGTCTACCGGGGAAATATATGAGTCAAATGGAGAACATAATGTCAGAACGGCACGTTGACCATGGTAGCTCAATGGGTTAGAGCGACTGGACGGAAACCAGAGATCCGTGGTTCAAATCCCGGCCATGGCATTGAATTTTTCATGTTGACTCTATCCATTAAATATCTTAAATCATTCTAGATTATTCCTCTTCATCCTGAATAATGTTTGCATAAATGATAAACTTCTTTTTCCTCTTTATCTTATCCCCATTATACCACTTATCACGGGGATTCTTCTTCCTCTGTCTCTTAAGGTCAGGTCTGAGGAACCGAAGTGTTGTGTCTGATAGAGAACCACGATGAGTGATCAGCCCGACTGGTGTGAGGTTGAGAAAAGTGGATGATAGTATGAGGGCGAGATGAATGATAGGGAAGGTAATGGAATGATGGCGGGGAAAAGCGGAGATCTCAGAGAAAATCAGCCCCAGCGCCTGTTGTCCAATATAAATCTCACTTTTCGGTCGCCTGGGATCGAACCCGGCCGCCTTGGTGAGACCACGGCGCAACCCAACTAATAAATTTTCTGCACAAAAATTGTATAGCATGGTAAACAAACAATTTAAGCTAAATAATTTTGTTGTCGTGTGAACCATTTCTAATATTCCTTGTTATTTGTTTTAATTTTCCAGTGATTTTCTGAAATGGGAAGTCATTACTTGTTCCTTTTATGTCATGAATATGCAACGACAACGAAATTTGGAAGTAATCACATAGTAATCGCTCTATAATTACGTGACTATCGCTTAAATCTTACAGAATTCTCTTTTGCAACTGTACCTAAACCAAAATATATAATTAAACATTTTTGTGAATGTTTATCTCGTTTAAGATGAAGTGTTAGAAGGATAAGCATTTATAAGAATAGTTTATACAAGAAGTGAGTGTAACACAGCGGAATCTTTTGTTTAATTTAAAGGGTAATTGATGATGTTAACGAAATACATGGAATTATGCTCACGTTCCGTGACATTCATCTTTTCAGTATGTGATGCGAATAAAAGTTATTTTTTGAGTAAATTGCAAAGCACATACAAAATTAAATTACAGTGAAATGTAAAAGCATATGGATGTTTTATGTTGTAGACACATTTTAAAGGAAAGTGTCACTTTGCTTACATACAGTGTAAGCAGCGCGCCTGGTTGCAAGTCTTGTGTTTCTTTTAAAGACATTTCCAAAGAGTAATAAAAGATGCACGGCCTAGTTTGCACGCCAACTTCCTTCTTGAAACTTTTCAACGCCCACAAATCGCTACAGTGCCGAGATTTCAAAGTTTAGACAATATTTTCTGAGCCATAAAACGGATCGTAAATTACAGGCCAAAAAAATCACACCTGCTCGTGTCTTAAAATATTTAATTTAAGACGGGCAGCGCGTGCACAATAAAGCCTCCGGTTTCTTTCTTATTGCTCGGCGCTATTAAAACGAAAATGTTTATCATAAGTTATTGTGCCATGAAGACAGAATTACTCCGCGAACATAAAACGGAAAAGTGAGGTCGTAGACTCCTCTCATTTACTGCTCTCTCATTATTACGCGGAAGGAATGACTGCTCTCTGTACGATCATGCGCACAGCATCTCTTCTCATTTCCAGAAGCAAGGAAATGGCTCTTCTGATAAAGGACAGCTTAATGTGCGAGTTAGATTAAAAGTTAACAGGGAACCAGTCCAAAACGATTACATTCTTCTACCGTATTTAAACAATACGTACTTTGTATGAATCCCAAGCTGAAAAAAAAATTCTTATGTATGCACTCACATGTCATTATCTACTCATAACTAATAAGTAATAACTCATAACTAATCTTAAAAACCATTGAAAAGGCATTTGATAGATTGGAACTACATAATGCTTTATAAATTTTAGATGATAATGATGTGGCAGATGGAATTATTAAATTAATAGAATATAAGCTTGGTATGGTATATTACTCTATCTCAGGCTAGTTTAATCCTGCTGTAAACAAGGCGGACCTGACTCAACTCGTCACCTGTTAGAAGCTACATGCACGCACGCAAGTTTTGCAACACTAGCAGTATACTGTTGCTGTAAGATCTGAACAAGATTTGAGAAATATTTTAATTATTGGAGGTTTACATTTCATTTCGTGGTAAGCCCCAAGCTTTAGCAGGAATTAACAAGTTGGGACAGGCTGGATGCCCCAGTGATCAGAGTAAGCGGTGGTATTGAGCTGCAGCTCATATGTGTTCTGTTAAATCGACAGAAAAGTTAAGAAGAGTCATTCTTCGGTTGCACAAGATTGCACCATAGGATGTAAACCCTCTGGGAGGAACCACTGAGTCTTATGATAGCACTGGAAGTCAGTTCTCTTTAAACGATTACAGCCAGTAAGGAAGGGTTAGTCAGATCGTGGTTAGTTAATCATCAGTTAGTCAGTTAGTTGGTTAGATCATTGGATGCTGCTACTTTAGTCTCATCATAGAATTTGTGAATACGTCTACAAAACAACTCATCAAAGTGAACCAGCCACCTCTTGTTCAGAACTACGCTACTCTACATAAAAGGTAATATTTATTTGTCATGTATTAATTGATTCAATGTCTGTCTTGATTGCACCCTTTATCTATTCAAGATAAAGGAAAACTTTTTTTCATTTGACTTCCCCAATCTTTAAAAATATATATTTGTCAATGTCATGGAGAACCCATCACTTTAATTTAACCCTTATCATGTCCCTACCCTTTGTCCTGTTAGCTCTACCATCTGGTTCCTTATCCTTTCAGTAGCTACACCCCCAGTTATTGATTATGTTTGTAAGTCCTTCACTCCCCTTACAATCCTGGTTTGCAACAATATATAGCAGCGCTTACTTCTTGACAGTAAATAGATCTGGGTTACACATTAACTTATTAACTCTATGAGTTGGTTCATTTCTGTAAACGAAACATGAACTTTACTGCGTATAGCACTTTTCGTAAAATCGTCGTATTTCTCCGTGCGCTGTTTGTATTGTGACTTTGTGGGTTCGTAGAATTAAAAGTCCGAGTTGTAGATATTCCAAATGCTCTTTATTTCAGAACAGTATTTACGCGATTTTCCCGTTCATCTTAGAGTTTCGAATGCTTGCTCTTCCATTGTAACATTATGTACATTACTTCCAGAAACACCAAGGAGATCACAAGTTTCTTTCTCAATGTTTATATATATAGACTACTCCGGGTTTCTTTCTTTAAGCACCGCAAAACAAAGCGAGATCATTCGCCTCTCGCCACTTTTTAAAGATTAGCCTCGATTGTGTTTTATTTCGGCTGAAGCACCGTCCTGCTCGATGATGAAAAGCGTAATTATTTTAAATTGCATATACATAAGTGTTCTTGGGCTTGAGAAGTACGCGAGATGTACAGGAAATACAGTGTTAAATATCAGAAACAACTCCACAATACGTATAAACAATAACATATTCATCCTATATTGACCATTCAGATTCATGAAATCATACACAACAGCGATAACTATTTGGTTATCGCACTCTCAGATACGATAACAAAACATTCTGCATGTTTACGAACAGACAAAGGATTATACATCTCATGGATCGTTGACTCTTAGCACGACTTTCAAATGTAAAATGGTTGAAAGGTTTGTATGCCGTGGCTTGTGAGGTTAAGTTGCAGTCATGTGCTATTGTAGGCCTATGGAATTTAGGGAATAAATAACTTGTTTTATTGCTTTCATTTTTCGTGAAATAGTCTCTATAAATGCAACTCGTGGTTTTAAACTTCCCTAGATAAATTGAAAACCACTCGGGACTTTACTTATGATGACGTCATACTCTGACGCAGCCCCTGTCACCTAGGAACACTGAGACGACATATAACCTGATGTCAGAAAGACACTAACACAAACAAACGAATAAATATAAATAAATGACGTATATATGCCATAATGCTAGCATATACTCCGGAGACCGCCACAGTGACAAGGCCACTCTGCGAAGGTCAGTAAACTCCCTTTGCAATCCCTGTAAACAAACAGCCGTACTCTATTGTATGTTTTGCTCTCAAGGAAAATTTGGCGCATTCCAGTCGGAAACCAAACCATTGTTAAAATCCCATGCGTGCTCCTGACAACAGGCTATAAGATTTTGACCGACGCGCGGAGCACATGACATAGCATAAATTTTTGCATAAATTTTTGAAAGCTGGAAATTCTGAACACTGATCGCAAGTGGGGATAGTTAAGAGCCAATAGAAAATTGATATTTGTTCATGTGATTTTGCAAACTCCGAGAAATACCTAGAGTGGGGGTAATTCAAAGTGATGGCGGAAAGTAGGTTTTGCTATTAAGGGCACTTCGGTCCTGAGTCCTACGAGAGACGGACGCGTAATCGGCGCCGCCTAAGAAGTACACCTTCGCAAAGTGCAGCATCTAACAATCGCTCCAGTGAGAGCTAGCGCAAAGAGTAATGTATAGGGAAGACGGCAAATACATCCGGTTTGACAACACAGTGCTACTGCCCTTGCTCTTCACATCACAATATTGACAGTGACGCTAAACACAGCAACCACACCGACGACGACTTTACGGTGGCGAGCAAAGGAGCCTAGGGAATACAATAAACTTCTGTCTACCAGATCCGAGAAGTCATCATTAACCCACAGCCAGTCATGACGCACCCACTCCTGAAGTACCCATGAGAGTTATCATGCGGGAGCTACAAGTCACCTCGAACCGATTACAATCTCCTTTTCCTTAACCTCCTCGTGTCACCGATCTTTAATTGTGAGGCGTTGAGCACAAGGGAAAGCTTGACGTGGTTCGCTAAGGGCCGGACCGCCTCAACTCGTGGCAGAAACAAAGGATAATCTGCAAAGAGTTTTGTACGAATTCCATCATAAATTTCAGAAGTTTGATATGAAAGTCTCCATAAACAAAACAAAAGTGTTAACCATTAACAAAGAACCGTTGAGATGCAAATTAGAACTTGAAAACAAAATGGTAGGACACATTATGCATTTCAAATATGTGGGCGTTAATATTACCAGTGAGGGAAAGGGTTTTGGCTCAAAAAATTAACTACTAAGTTGTAAAAGCAATAAAAATATCTGGATATGTTAATGGATTATTATGAGAAACAAACACATGAGAAAAGAAAAAAAAGTCCAAATGTATGAAGCAATAGTTCGCTAGTGATGACGTACGCCTTGGAAACAAGAACAGAGACCACAAGGACACGACGAATGGTGGAAACAACTGAAATGAAGGTACCAAGAAGAATAGCTGGAAAGACACTATATGACAGAGTAAGAAATGAAGAAGGGAGGAAGTTGTGTAAGATCCAAATTGTGACTGAATGGGTAAAAAGAAGAAAGGAGGAATGGATATCTGACGAACGAATGGCAAAAATATTGAAATATAGTAATCCGGACGGAAGAAGTCCAGGACGACCGAGACAAATACGGAAAGAGGGATTGATTCAATAGTAGAATAGGCAATATGTCTAATGTAAAGAGAAGAAGAAACACCATTCTTATTTTACCTACTTCATGTTAATCATGATTTTATTACATACAGGTTTCTTTATTTAAAATTGAAACAGGAACTTTTAGTCGTAGAGATTAATTATTCAATTAATTATGCGTAAAATATAAATAATTAATTAAATATGTAATTAAATATGTTCAATAATTGTACATATTTGAGAACTTTAAAAGGTATGCTTTGGTCATGTTGGTAAAACTGAAAATATATATTTCTGTGTAAAATGTTGTATGGTGTACCTGGACAGATATATGTAACAAAGGCCTTGAACTCGGCGAGTGCCCAGAAAAGGGCGCAAATCAGTACAATCAATATGGTACGTCAGCTATTTAGATGTACCGTTAAGACAGGTCAGTACACAGCTAGTTTTTTCTCGTGACGCCTTGTTTCAATATAAGGGGATAGAAGGATCATTCGGGCCCATTCTAGTCTATTCTGTTCATTTCATCTGGTGTGACCGCCAGGTGATTTAATTCTTTCACCATGCGCCGCGTCTATTTAAGTTTGGTACTCTAGCAATGTTATTACAGGCGGTTACTGCCGGTTGAGAGCGCAAATATGTGAAAGTGCCCGGGTTCCACATAAGTGTAGATAAAACCCTGTCACAGTGTCAGGCAGAGCTAGCCGGCATGAGGACTCTCCTGAACTTTCTAGTATCGCCGTCATCCAGATCTGGTCGAATTTCCTCCTAGGGGTCACTTCTGAAGCTAAGGGTCCATTATGGCTATATGTGGTGCTATGCTCCTGTTTGTATGACCTCTTTCTCCTTGATTCTCTTAAAAGCCATCCAGTAGTGTACCACACGCCATTGACCATCCTCCCAGGATCTGGAATCTGAAACACAAAAGCTAATGAAATACATAAGAGGAAACGAGGCACAGGAAAATTCGTTGTAGTGTATACAAACCCGTGACTTGCCAAATGCTATCCTCGGACTAGACCAGTCTGATGAGTTTCTCACTCCCTTACGTTAATATTTACCTAAGAGTTGTATACAATTAATCAAGAAGTCTTTCTCTTCCAATATGTATAAAGAGCATTCAAGCAGTTTTATTCGTGATAAACATTCCTGCAAGTGGGAGATTAAGGGGCACAGCAAAAATCGCAATACTTCAATAATATCTATTAGATCACAGGCAAAATCTAAACTTGCATTATGAAATATTTTGAAAGTGGCGAATGCTATGAAAATATTTATCATACATACATTGCAAATTTTACTGAGCTCACAATTTTTCTGCGATAGCCTTTTGTGCCTCTTAAAAGTTTGTTGTTATATATATTTCGTAAGAACAAAATCAATATATACATTCCACGTTTAATTCTAACAAATTAATGTAAACTGTTCTTTTAGCAAATATACGAGACATGTTTTTTAAGTTAGTACCGTTTTGGAATTAAAGAAAGACTTGTACAGATATCCCAATAATTTTATTTTTACATGAAAGCCTATACCTTAATCTACTTTTCTACAGAATTTCCGTGAATATTGAGGCACTTGTCATAACGTGGCACCAGTTTTTGAATACCTTCCTCATAAAATTCTGCCGCCTGATGTGTTAACCACTGTATCACAACTATTTTGACTTCGTTATCGTCTTGAAGACGCAGAGCACTCAGATGTTTCTTCAAGTGCAGGAACAAATAATAGTCGCTGGGCGCCAGATCGGGGCTGTATGGAGGATGATCTAGAGTTTCCCAATGAAAAGATTTGATGAGATCTATGGTCCGATTAGCCACATGTGGATGGGCATTGTCATGCAGCAAAACGATACCCTTAATCAACTTGCACTCCTTTTGTTCTGGATTGCACGGCGCAGATTGTTCAATGTCTCACAATAAGACGATGCATTGATTGTCTCATTACGAGACAGAAACTCCACTAGCAATACTCCTTTTCTGTCCCAAAAAACTGTGCACATGATTTTCCGGGCAGAAATTGTTTACTTAAAATTCACTTTTGTGGGTGATGATGAATGTCGCCATTCCATGGATTGTTGTTTCGATTCTGGTGTGACGTAGGCCACCCATGTTTCGTGACCAGTAACAATTTGGTCTAAAAAATCTTTACCTTCATTGTGGTACCGCTCAAGGAAAGTCAATGCACTGCCTAAACGTTGGGTTTTGTGCAAATCCGTCAACATTTTCGGAACCCAACGTGAACACAATTTCCGGTACTTCAAGTTTTCGTTCAAAATGCGATACAAAACACTACGAGAATATTGAGGAAAATAGTCGCACAATGATGACATTGTAAAGCATCTGTTTTCTCTCACCTTTTCGTCCACTTTCTGCACCAAATCCTCAGTAACGACCGAAGGACGCTCACTCTGTTCTTCATCATGCACATTTGTGCGGCCATCTTTAAATGCTCTCACCCATTTCCTTACCATTCCATCACTCATAATGCGTTGTCCGTAAACTTCACAGATCTCACGATGAATATCGGTCGGTTTTACGGCTTTAGCACTAAGAAATCGTATAACAGCCCGTACTTCACAATCGGTGGGACTCACGATTGTCGAAGGCATCTTAAACACTCAGTAACCCACGGTTACAATGAAGAATCAGACTGTAATTGCGTCAGTGCGTAGACAAGAGATGTAGGTAGCCAGCAAGCATGCGCGGAACGCCGACCGTAGCGCTGTGGCGGCGGAATCGCAAAACGGTACTGACTTAAAAAACATGCCTCGTGTAAAGAAACGTTTGTCATATAAAAATATGACGGTATTGGGGGATTTTCTCAAAAGTCTTCGTGAATGATGCTGAGCTTAAACAACAACTTTCTTGGCTGATTTTAAATGGCTATTACCTCCTCTCTGTGTGTGTGTTTCTGTCACGCGTACACAGCACAGCACAGCACAGCACAGCACAGCACAGCACAGCACAGCACAGCACAGCACAGCACAGCACAGCACAGCACAGCACAGCACAGCACAGCACAACACAACACAACACAACACAACACAACACACAAAATACATCCTTGTCT
Source organism: Mantis religiosa (assembly GCA_030765055.1). NCBI lineage: Eukaryota > Metazoa > Arthropoda > Insecta > Mantodea > Mantidae > Mantis > Mantis religiosa. The sequence continues at coordinate 100,912,613 of CM060955.1, forward strand.
TTTCTTGGGAGATCTTCAGATACACCAAATGGTGTATTTCCGATGAAATACGATACCGAATTTTTGAGTTAACACAAATATTTTTTCTCTTATCTCGTATTTTAGATGTACGATAAATAAGGCACGAGTAGGAAAACCCAGATTTGCAGCATTGGAAAATTTAAAATTGCAAATACCAGTATATAATTTACATAGCAAGATTATTTTTGTGTGGTTAAGTTTAATTGTTTTAGTTTATGTTTCTGGTCTAAAACGTCAGCCTTTGGCTGGAGATGCGTGATGCTGACCACATCTCCCCGTATCGGTTGGATGATTGCCCACATCTGCCTTGTATCTAAGGGCCTGGGGCCTCAGTCGGGTTGACAGGCTCTGGCCCACTTTGGGCTGTTACGCCATAGGAGATGTTAGTATTTGTTATTGCATTTCTTTAATGCACTTTTTTTTTTCTTCTGCTTAAAATTCGAGTGCTATTTGCTAAAATATTACCGGTTTTATCTCTTTAAATATTTATTTTGCTCATTATATTTTAAACACGAGTATTTTATATTAATGCCATGTAGACTAGTGTTTGTGAGGGTGTCCTTTTCTTTAATTTACGTCCGCCCCAACGTTAAGTTATATCGGACGGTGAATGAATTGGGTGAAATGATGCTCAAATGAGTCCAGGGTCCATGAAGCTTAGAGTTACCCGACATTCGTCTTGAAGGATAAGGGAAAACCCCAGAAAAGCCTTATCTAGGTAACTCACTCTGACCGAGATTCAAACTCGGGACCTCTTGAACGTGAGGCAGACATGCTACCATCTACGCTACCGAGGAGGGCTGTGAGTGTCCTTGAAAAATAAAAGGTTTCATTCAACATTAGAAACTATCTTATTTCTTCCTCTCTTTCACTCCATCTCTCACTGCTTTTTTCCCTCCTCTCTCACCTTGGCTCACATCTCACCATTCTCATTCTGTTTTCCGTTCTGTCATTCACTCCCTCTTTCTATGTAATGGGCACGCAGTGTTACGTTTTGAAAACGAGCAACAAAATTGTAATGTGTGGGATGCAAATAAAATGTACAATTAAGTAAAATATTAAAGGTTCACAGATTTGTGTGTGTCTCTTATGCTTACAATACCATTGGAACTATGCAGCACAGGAAGATGATTACGCAGCTAAGACCATCTGAAGGCACACACTGAATTGCGTGTGTGCGAAAGAACTTACAAATAAGCCTGTTGATATAACTGATGTTAGATCAAATAATAAAGGCTAAAGCGAACATTCAGCTATTTTTCGACTTTCCTTTATTTCAGAAGCATTCCATAGTTGATGTTTAGTATGAATGAAGTATGTTTTCTACCTTATATATTTAAATTACAGAGAAAGTGAAAAAAGGAATTTTGTTGAACTAAATTTTAGGTAATTCATTATAATTATTATCTGTATAAAGTATGAATGCTATCCATGCATGCAAATATTTAAAATGTACATAAACCAGAGAATGTCTAAAGCTAAACATTGCATTAAAACACGACAGCAAACACACTTGGGTATGCAAATAGGGAGCGAGAAAAAGTGTCTCCATATGTTGCTATGAAAAGGACGTAACCTTTGCAGTATTTCAAAATGTTTGTTTCACTTGCTTGATTTAGGTTTACTGGAAAGCTAAACTCATCAGCTTAAAATGTCAGCCCCGGTGTTTTTATAGCTAAAATATCCAATAACCATTATCTGAACTATGAGCAACTTTGTTTTCAATGGAATTTATAGTTGCCAAGTTATGAAAATACCTTGAGAAACAATTAGTAATTGCTGTATTGCGAGAACAGATATTTATTTTATTCTTATGTGTATCTATTTGCAAGGAGGTTAATCAGGATAGGAACTTTCGGCACTGTGACCAGAAGATCTATTATACCTATGCCCTAAGTAAGGCATCCCCAGGAGGAAGGATGTGGCGAAAGACAGAGGACGGCGGATCCAAGGTGTCACGACAGTGTAGAGGGCAGGATCCATAGTATTGATCAGTTGGAAACTCCCGGGAAGGCCAGTAGAACCGATATGCCACGCATCCGTTACGAAACTCGGGCCGAACATTCAAGCTCCTCCCTGAATGGGAGCTGTTCGAATTGGGTTGGACTCGAGAGGGCAGTGTGTTCCCGACACCCACGGGAATTTGGGTACCTCCGGCCAGGCTACTGCCACCCGGTTGGGACTGGACACAGATGATTGGTTGTCACCTGTGATATTAACAGGTTGGAGTTGCTTCGTCTCTGGATGTGAAGAAGTTAAACTGTTGGATATTTGTTGTGGCAAATATACTTCCTCTTCTATCTCAGTTTCTGGAACAATATCCTGATTACCAGTTGTCTGTTGAAGTAGATGTACTTTCTCTTCCATCTTCTCCATGGGTAACCTAGATTGGTTGAAATCTGGGTTAAATTTAACTTGATCTGTATTATTCATAATAGTGGGTTGAGCTACATCGTGTTGGCTTGATTGACTTGTTTAATAAATTGCAGAACACTATTAAATGCTGGTATATCAAAATTCAAAATATTTTCTTTTTCCCTATTTAGAATATAAATTTTTCCCAAATATCCAGTTCATTAACAGCTTGTACATGTTTTAATAGTTGTATACTTTGACCAATTTCATGGTTGCATTTCCAGAAGTGCAACTGCTGATTTATCTATTTGTTTAAGTTTTATGTTTCTCAAGTGTTCCATTTGACGAGTTTTAAGACTTCTATTAGTTCTTCCAATATAGTATGATTCACAGTTGTTACACGGTATTTTGTATACTCCAGATAATTTTAATTTATAGATGGTGTTGCTTAAAGTTTTCTTAAGTAAATTCTTGAGACTGAAGTTATTTTTTGGAGTCAATTTTATGTTATAATTTTGAAAGATTCTTATGAAGTTGTTGAAGGTCCAAGGATGATAAGTAAACTTTTTGGTTAGCTATATCTAACAGCTAGACGTTAAGGAAGTTGTGGAGTGTAAGAACGTGGAATATTAAACGAGCGAGTAATCAAAGGCTCTGTGTGATATAACAACCAAGTGCCCAAAATTTATGTCGAGATTGTAGGGGTGTAGTCCCGACACCAAACCATTTCAAAACGTTCATAAGAACAGGAGCCCCAAAATCTCAAACTTCCATTAAACGAAGGAAAGTTTAATAGAAATAGGAAAATATTTAGGTATTGTTATTGTTGTTTGAGGAAAATGAAAAATAAGGAGGATGACGAGTACTTAGGTATTTGAAAGAAAGGTAGTAAATAGCACCCAAAAGGAGGAACAAAATGTTCCAATGTGAGGTGTAGAAAGAAGTTGGGTGATGATGGACTTCTTTGAAGTTCTTAGAGTTCGATCCAGTCGTTCCTCGGCTGCTCTAGTATCTGCATGAACTCTTCTTTTCAGGGGTGGTCGCGGATATGGATGGATAATTTTGTTTTAAATAAAATATTATTTATAATTTCCCCAACGAGCCCATCACGCTAGCGTGGTGGTAGCATGTCTGCCTCACGTTCAAGAGGTCCCGAGTTCGGAATCTCGGTCAGGGCGAGTTTCCTGGATAAGGTTTCTTCCGGGGTTTTCCCTTATCCTGATAGATGAATGTCGGGTAACTCTAAGCTCCATGGACCCCGGACTCATTTGAGCATCATTTCACCCATTGCATTCATCGTCCGATATGACAACGTTGGAGGACGTGAATTGCAAAAAAAAAAAAAAAAAAAAAAAAAAAAAAAAAAAAAAAAAAAAAAAAAAAAAGATTCCCCAAATAATCGTCACACTTTGAGATTTATTAAGAATGAAACTTTTTTTACATAAATCAATCAATATCAATGTTCTCTGGTGCAATCATTTTAACTGTTTACCAATCACTTTTCTGTAGCACCAGGTAAAATATACTGATACATATATTCTTACACACAAAAATTTCCTTTGCACATGAGCGTCTATTTGCGGACTTACACGTCCTTTCACCATGGAAGTCAAATGAAGAAGAAGGAATCACCTCTAGTACGACTTTTTGCCGTGCCATAACGATAAATCAACATAATCAACTTCTATACATTTCTTCATAAATTTTGTATAATAACTTTTTCATATCATTATTCAGTATTATAAATAATTCCTTTTTACTTATTTAAATTATTAAATCGATTTAAATAATCATTTAAAATGTTTCAAATGAAAGGGTGAAAAATTATATGTGGAGTAGTAAGTGGGATTGGATAGTTAAGTCGAACAGAATGCTAATTAATTTGCATAAGTGTTGGAGTGTAAATAAAATACAGATACATTACTGGATTAGAGGTTAGGTAATCTTCTTCGGGCATAAAGATATATACAGCATTGTAGTTTAGTCTCTAGAAAGAAAGCAAAGGCAAAATAGTAACCAAGTTCCAGTAGCTCGATTTCCCATATTGTTAGAGTCTATTGGCCATTAGGAAGGTCAGTAACTCAGTGAAGATTTAATATAATTTTAATAGTTTAAATAACTGTTAGTTTAAATAGCGTTAAATTATTACTGTATGAATTTGTATTAACTGTGGAGTTAAAATATCTATCAATCTATCATCTACTATCTACCTTTTTTCGTCCAAATGTTTTTATTCTATTTTTCGTTATTCAGAGCAATATATTTCAAATTTTATTTGGCTGTCACATGTTATTCACTTAACATGCTTGTCATTACAAGGTATATTCAGCGAGGTAAGTGTCGGTGACCCATTACATGTGTGGTCTTGCAGTGCGCCAACATCAACGTTATGCAAATACCCTAGGAGGTAGATACATTTTGTAAAACGTTTGCAGGGCTTCACCAACACTTACAAGAGATCTGCGCATTTTTGAGAAGATTTTAAGTTTTAATATTTCTCTAGTATCTCAATAAAAGTCCCAAGCTTATGGATTGGTCGAAGGGGACCAATTGTATGGTCTTCCTGAATACCAGATTTGAACCCAATGTATTTTTATTTCTAGAAACTATTAAAGTTCTTGGTGAATTCAACAGGTGTAACTAATGACAATATGATGGCAAAATAGTTTATAAGATGTATGAAACACTCCAGGACTTTTCCATCCTCCGGAGACACAAGCATAAGTAGGTCACTTAGAGGAAATTTTGTGAATGTCTGTTGTGAAATGCATCACCTGACCGTCAGCAATAAACCCTCTTGAAGAGGGATTTTGCACTCATGTTCATATAAATCCCTAGATTTGTGCACACCAATTTGACATATCTTTATATCGGTACAGATTCTACTTTTTTTCTACTAAATGAGCTGGACATGAAAGCAAATTAACAATACAGTCAAAACATGATTTAATGTTATTACCTCCGCCTGTCTTCAAATCCTGCTTAAATTCTATGGCCTGGTGACCAACGCACACTTACAAAGAATATTTTTGAGTCGTGATATTAAGGAATGCTGATATCACGTTTCGTGGCTCCAGAGAAATCTTTCTTAATTTAAGTGAAATATAGAGCTAAAGACATGAAAGAAAAGCTGCAGCAATAGGTACATTTACTAGATTACATTTCTTATGAAGTTCACAGAAAGATGGTTTTGTTGGCAGGGAAAATATGGACTGAGGTTGAGGCCAGAAGTCAAGGGAAAAATATCGTCCGAACCAGCCATTAATCTTAGTCTTTGGCGGCGTTATTTTTCTGTAACTCCAGGGGGTTAGAGAATGCTTCCTACATGGTGCCCTTTGAGTTTTATGAGCGAAGTCTAGATATTCGAGTGATGTGCGACCTGAAATGGCAGAAATCGATTACTCCTGAAAATATCTATTGTATAGTCATAACAAAACAGCTCTCTGATCCTCCTCCTCCTTGAAACTGGAATATGTTGGCCAGCATAACTTTAAATTTATGATTCGTTGAGTCGTTAGTTTGAAATAATAGTGCTCGTATGATGTGCTCTGATAATTTTACTGTCTCAGCTCTTGGTGATGTTGAAGAACGTGTTGGGCTAAAATTAGTATGGAATACAAAAAAGAATTGATGCCGTATTTATCAGCCGTATGATTGAATACGATTTTAACAATGCATAAAATGATAATTAAATTATGATGAAGTAAGGTGAAAGAATTTAAGATAATGAATAGTACAGATGGATAAGTTCATGAAACGAAGCAACAGCATTTAGATTCAATTACTAGAATGCGAATAAGTATTTTAACCCAGAGCTATATAATAAAGTTGCTGGTCTATATGGATGAAAATGTTCCGTCGAAAGGCTGTGGTCACGGGTTGGGTCGTTACCTGGGTCATTAGTAGACCGGTCCAAACCTGGCCCAAACCAGTATTTCGGGGAAATGTCCGCGTGGTTGTAGCTCGTTAACTAGAGTTTTTCAGAGAAATCCAGCTGGAGGCGAGACTATATCTGTTTTGGTAAAGAATATTAGGTTTTAGCGTCGGGCTTCTAGTCTGAGACGTGATACAGTGTAGACGTGTTTTGCCTGCCGGGGACACAAACGTCGGATTGCGCCGAGAAGTACGATCAGTAATGAGAATTTTATTAAGTGAACCAGATCTCCCAGCAGTGAATTAAGCGGCGAAGTATACTTTCAAAACAGTGTTAGCAATTTATTCCATCGCGATAGATTTCAGCAATTCAGTATAGTTTTAACGTGATAGTGGAAATCTAGAGTAATTCGATCTGAATGCGGCGGCAACTCCTGGTGAACTGTAAGCACGAAACGAACTGAATAGTAAAGCTGATACTATGAACTGTGTTGTTTTTATTTCGTCAACCTATCTCACGCATACCCTGTAGATAGCGTGGTCTCAGCTCTAATGACTAGCCAGGGCAAAGAATAGTCAACTCCTAGAGCAATCTACTAGGCGACCAGACCACCGGGATCCAGGCTGCTAAGGTCACATCCAGAGTGGCTGATACCCGAGACAGAGTATCAGCAGACGCAGCGGGGGAGGAAAAGGCCACAAACTTGGCGAACCAACGTGGCGCTTCGAGAGACGAAAAGCAACCAGCATCAGGATCGTCGGAAGCTCCAGCAGAAAACCAAAGGTACTGAGTGTAACATTTTAGTGTTGTTGTCGTTGTTGCAGTGAACTGATGGAGAGTATTTTAAGAAACGGAAAGGTGAAAGGTCGGTCAAATTCACAAATCATGGACGTGCAGGGGAGTACTATACAAATTGTTAAAGAGAAAGTAGCAGAAATAGGAGAAAGTGCTCAGAAGATACAGAATAGATTAGAAAAGACAATGGAAAGTAATAATGCTCAGGGTCTAAAAAATAACGTAGGAAGGGATACAGAATGTAGTAGTAACAATCAAATTGTACAGGTTAGTGTAGCTAAGGAAACAACTAATAATAGCCAGGGGGTAGATGTAAATGACTCAGATACGAATATGAGTATGGTAGCCATGATGAAAGCGATAATGGAGAAGTTAGAAAGCAATAACCTAGAATTAAGTCAGAAATTAGAAAGTACGAACCAGAAATTAGAAAGTAATAACCAGGAATTATGTCAGAAATTAGAAAGTACCAACCAAGAATTAACTCAGAGGTTAGAAAGTAATAACCTAGAATTAAGTCAGAAATTGGAAAGTACCAACCAAGAATTAACTCAGAGGTTAGAAAGTAATAACCTAGAATTAAGTCAGAAATTAGAAAGTACTAACCAGAAACTAGAAATTAATAGTCAGAAATTAGAAAGTACTAGTCAAAAATTAGAGGCAGGACAGCAAGATTTGGTTAGGAAGCTCGAAAGTCAGCAGAAAGCATTAGAAACCTTTCAAGCAGAGGTTAGAGGGGAAATCAATCAAGTTAGAACTGAAGTACGGGGGGAAATAGAAAGTATAAGAATCGAAGTTTGTAATCAAGTAAGTGAGAAGTCAGGCAGAGAACACAAGAAATTACGAGAGGACGTAGCAAAGCAATTGGAAAAAGAGAGGGAAATAGTTAGCAAGGAATTAGACCAAATTAGAGAAACGGCTAGCAAAGAATCAGGGGAAAATAGAAGTAGATTAGAACAAGCAGAAAGGGAAATTAGAAGTCAAGGTAGGGGTGTAGACGAAATAAATGAACAAATGAAAGAGGTAGCTACAGAAATTAATGGAATGAAGGAAACATTAGAAAATTTGAGGTTGTGTGTAACTGAACCTAATTCTAACGCTAGTCAGATAAGTGAAAGCTCTGCACGAAACGAAGCGAGACAAAGTGCCTCAGCCGACATTTCGATGCTTAATATGGGTCCAAGTACCTCCAGTTATGAACCCAGAGGTAATAATGTACATGTTGAAAGGAGTGGTGGTCAAATGCAATGGCCAAACCACATCTTAAATGAAATTGTGCCACCAGTGTTTGAACATGAGGATTCTGATAATCCTAAGGATTTTATGAGGAGTCTGCATGAATATTTTTCTGTAAAGTGTATTCCTGAACAGTATTGCATGACAATTGTTAGGAAATGCCTTAAGGGAAATGCAGCTAACTGGTTAGAGGTATCAATGGGAAATAATAATGACTTCAGGACCTTTGAAAGTTTATTCATGAACAGATACTGGGGACATAACAGGCAGTCTAGCATAAGGTTAGAACTGAGTAGTGGAAAGTATGACCCAAGAACTGATCAGTCGATGGTTAATTATTTCACGAAACTTGCTAGGAAATCTAAAATGTTGGATCCACCCATGAGTGAGCAAGAATTAATCGCCATTATCACGACACACTTCCCAGAGGCACTCCAGAACTATTTAATTATAGCTAAACCCACAAACGTCGCCACCATGATCGATTTGCTGTTGGAATTGGAGACAAACAAATCAAAGAGTAAAAATGAAAGTTTCGCTAGGCCTGGAGCGAGCAACGAAAGGGAAATTTCAAATAATTTCGGGCAAGGGGCACATATCAATTACAATCAAAACCAGCATGTCCGAGATAGATACCGAGGTCCCGCACCCAGAGGAGGAAATTCGCAGTGGGAGAACCGAGGCCGAAATAATTTTGACGGCAGCCAGAGGAACCGCAACGGGCACGACCGAAACAGAAATGTACGAGTAAATTACGTAAACGCGGCGAGACATGAAAGGAACCGAGGAGGATGGAACGAGAGAAAAAGAAGACATTCAGGAAATGACTACTGGAAAGTCGACTATATACCAGAAGTTAGGCCGAGGTCACCCAGGCAGGGAGAACGGAGCACGGGAAATGGTTACTGGAGGGTTGACAACATTCCAGAATTTAGGCCAAAGTCGCCGCAGCACGGAGAAAGGAGCAGGAGCGGTAGAAATTCGCCGATAAATGGAGAAAGGGCCGAAGCCCTACAAGTAACCAGGCAAGTGTTCGAAAACCGCGGCCATCCTTCTCAGGAAGCAAATTTGGAAGGAAAGAATGCAACGAGAACTGGAGCTTACAGCAAGATTCAGGGAAACTATGTACCCAGTCAAACGCGTCTTCAGTGAAGACTGGGAGGAAACTATGTGAACCGTATGCGAAAAATAAGATCGTCAGAGGGCAATGATGTTACAGAAGGAAACCAATCTGAGGAACAGAAGTGAAGACAGTGACAAAGTGTTTGAACCACCACGAATAGCAGTTGCCATTAACGGAATTCCGGACACTGCAATAATAGACACTGGAGCTGACAGTACAGTGTGCTCGCAAAAGTTTTATGAATAACTAATCAACCGGGGTTTGAAGATAATGTCTTTACCAGTAAGCGGTATATTTTGTTCACTAGCTGTAGGGAAGAGGAAAGAAAGAGTGAAATTTCAAGTCATGCCCAACGTAGAAATAAATGGTAGAATTATTGAGGTTTTGTTCCTGGTCGTACCCAGACTCGTTACCGACATAATTATAGGATGTGATTGCCTGTATGAATGGAAAGCCATTGTTAATTTCGAGAACAGATCTGTCAAGTTAGAAACAGGGCAAGAAACAGTAGTGGTGCCATTTGTCGACGATAGCGGTTCAGAGGAAGTTGTACGAGATGAAAGTGAAGATGAAATCCGGGGAGACGTATTCTTTGTTGAGTACATAAAAATTGGAGCAATGGAGCTTGGCGAGATAAACGTCGAAGAATATGCTGCCGAATCGAGTAACAATGAGATGTATGATGAAGATGTTGGAACGATTAGGGAATATGTGGAAGCTGAACCCCGAGAAAATCCTGCCAGGAATTGGAATTATGAGACTACAAATTTGTACCGCAAGGCGGAAAACTACGAAAACTTGGAAGATTTGTTCAGAGAAAAAGTCAGTCAGGCTAACTACCTGAATACAGCGCAGAAAGAAGAATTATTTAGGATTTTAGTACGACACCAGGAGGTATTTTCGGATAAACCAGGAAGATGCACGAAATACACTCCTGGAAATTGAAATAAGAACACCGTGAATTCATTGTCCCAGGAAGGGGAAACTTTATTGACACATTCCTGGGGTCAGATACATCACATGATCACACTGACAGAACCATAGGCACATAGATACAGGCAACAGAGCATGCACAATGTCGGCACTAGTACCGTGTATATCCACCTTTCGCAGCAATGCAGGCTGCTATTCTCCCATGGAGACGATCGTAGAGATGCTGAATGTAGTCCTGTGGAACGGCTTGCCATGCCATTTCCAGCTGGCGCCTCAGTTGGACCAGCGCTCGTGCTGGACGTGCAGACCGCGTGAGACGACGTTTCATTCAGTCACAAACATGCTCAATGGGGGACAGATCCGGAGACCTTGCTGGCCAGGGTAGTTGACTTACACCTTCTAGAGCACGTTGGGTGGCACGGGATACATGCGGACGTGCATTGTCCTGTTGGAACAGCAAGTTCCCTTGCCGGTCTAGGAACGGTAGAACGATGGGTTCGATGACGGTTTTGATGTACCGTGCACTATTCAGTGTCCCCTTGACGATCACCAGAGGTTTGCGGCCAGTGTAGGAGATCGCTCCCCACACCATGATGTCGGGTGTTGGCCCTGTGTGCCTCGGTCGTATGCAGTCCTGATTGTGGCGCTAACCTGCACGACGCCAAACACGCATACGACCATCATTGGCACCAAGGCAGAAGCGGCTCTCATCGCTGAAGACGACACGTCTCCATTCGTCCCTCCATCACGCCTGTCGCGACACCACTGGAGGCGGGCTGCACGATGTTGGGGCGTGAGCGGAAGACGGCCTAACGGTGCGCGGGACCGTAGCCCAGCTTCATGGAGACGGTTGCGAATGGTCCTCGCCGATACCCCAGGAGCAACAGTGTCCCTAATTTGCTGGGAAGTGGCGGTACGGTTCCCTACGGACCTGCGTAGGATCCGATGGTCTTGGCGTCCATCCGTGCGTCGCTGCGGTCCGGTCCCAGGTCGAGGAGCACGTGCACCTTCCGCCGACCACTGGCAACAACATCGATGTACTGTGGAGACCTCACGCCCCACGTGTTGAGCAATTCGGCGGTACATCCACCCGGCCTACCACATGCCCCCTATACGCCCGCGCTCAAAGTCCGTCAACTACACATACGGTTCACGTCCACGCTGTCGCGGCATGCTACCGGTGTTAAAGACTGCGATGGAGCTCCGTATGCCACGGCAAACTGGCTGACACTGACGGCGGCGGTGCCCAAACGCTGCGGAGCTAGCACCATTCGACGGCCAACACCGCGGTTCCTGGTGTGTCCGCTGAGCCGTGCGTGTGATCATTGCTTGTACAGCCCTCTCGCAGTGTCCGGAGCAAGTATGGTCGGTCTGACATACCGGCGTCAATGTGTTCTTATTTCCATTTCCAGGAGTGTATATTCACTCTTTCGAAATGACGCCCATAGAGCCGTTTACACATAAAGCGAGACCCATACCATCCGCTATTCGGGAAGAAGTCGATAAAGTGATAGAAGACATGCTAGAAGACGGGGTTATCGAAATTTCAGACTCCATATACGTGAACCCCCTGTGCATAGTAAGCAAAGCTAGTGGGAAAATTAGAATAGCACTAGACGCAAGAAAGCTAAACAAGCATTGTAAACCAGACAGATTTAGACCCGAGAGCGTGGATGCAACGTTGAGCAAGTTGCATAAAGGAAAATTCTTCTCTACATTAGATCTGACCGCCTCCTTCTGGCAGATTCCACTTAAGAGAGAATTGAGAAAATTTGCTGCATTTTTACATTCTGGAATTCTTTACCAGTTTACCGTCTGCGCATTTGAAATGAACACAGGCGGAGGCGCATTGTTGAGAGCATTGTATGCTATTTTTGGAGAAACCATAAAGAAATTCGTGGCTCAATATGTGGACGACTTTGTCATATTTTCGTCAGAAATTGGTGAACATCTGAAGCACCTTGATTACGTTTTAAACCGGTTAAAAGCTGCCAACATGACAATTAAACCAAGTAAAACTGCCTTCTTCGTCAAACAAACCGAGTTCCTAGGATATGTCATCTCCCAGGAAGGTATTAGACCAAATCCGGAACGGATAGACAGCATAAATAAAATTCCGGCTCCAAAGAATATAAAGCAGTTACGTCGATTCCTCGGAATTCTCAATTATCAATCCAGATTCATTCTCGACTTCGCAACTGTCGTAGCCCCTTTGAGACAGTTGTTGAAGAAAGATGAAAAATGGCGATGGACGCAGGATGAAGAAGAGGCCTTTCTGAGTGTGAAAAGATTATTAGCAGCTTCCATTTTGCTGGAAAAACCCCGGGAAATCTGCCGTTCATTATTTTCACAGACGCGTCGGGATTGGGATACGGAGCGATAATGACCCAAAGGGATGAAGATGGAACGGACCACTTAATAGCAGTAGCCTCCAGAGGAATATCCAAAATTGAAGCACGAGCGTGCACGACTGAGAAAGAAATAGCTGCGATTTATTTTGCCTTGGTGAAATTCCGACAATATGTTTACAACAACCCCATCATTGTGTATACCGATCATGTGAGTCTGGCCTTTATGAACTCTTGCAAGCTAACCAGTACAAGAATATCGAGATACGTGCACGAGATTACGTCACACCAAATAGAAATCTGTCATGTTCCGGGGAGACATAATATCTTCAGCGACCTGCTATCCAGAATGAAGACAAACTACCCAATACCAGACACGATCGACGACCACAAACACGAGGTCACGATCTTGTACCTAGACACAATGGAAGGAAGATCACTCACGAAAGAATTGAGAAACTTGGCGAAGCTCCAGGAAGAAGACGAAGAATTGCAGAAACTTCGAGAAAAGGCGTCACCGACCCCAGCAGAATTAAAGGAGAACATTGGAATATACAACGGAAAAAATTACAAGTTCCACGGACGGACAGAACCGAAGTGGAAAGTCATGATTCCGAGAGGGATCGAAAACCGGTTAATTACCGCATATCACAAAGCCTTAGCACATACCGGCAGTGAGAAACTAAATTTGGTAATAAGTGAACACTGCTACATAAAACACTTAGCCAGAAAAGTACGGAAAATATGTTCAACTTGCGACATGTGCCAACGAGCGAAACCATTCAATGTGAAATTCGATACAGAACCTCAAGCGATTTTAAGAGATGAAAAGAATGCGCTAGTCACAGTGGACGCTCACGGAGAATTACCTCGAGGTCAATTTGGGTGCCGATACATTTTTGTACTTCATGATGTCGTCACCAAATATGTAAAAAATATACCCCGTAAGAAACATAAGCAGCAGGACTTGTGTAGGGAAGATAGTGAATGATTATATGCCGAAATACGGACCAGTAAAAGCGGTCTTGTCTGATAACGCGACCGTCCATCGGAGTAAATGCTTTAAAGGAACCCTCACAGATCACGGAATAAAATTATATTATTGCTCATCCTATTTTCCATCAGGAAACCCGACGGAACGAGTACTACGCGATATTGGGATCTATTTCAGGATACTGACACATAAGAATCACAAAGATTGGGTAAGATACTGTCCAGTCATTGAAAAGATAATAAATAACACCATTAATGTGACTACAGGATTTGCACCCGTAACACTTATGTTAAACGAAGAACCCGAGCCCATCTTTAAGGAAATTGAAAAAAAAGTAAGTATTGAATATGAAACCCTAAGTGAAGAACAAAGAGCTAAATTAGCTTTCGACAGAATAAAGGAGAAGGCCGAAAAGAGGAAATCGAAGAGAAAACGAAGAAGGCACAAATGGAACCCAGATATAGGTGATCTAGTATTAATTAAAGATCACAAGTTGTCCTGCGCCTTGAAGAACAGAAACAAGCGCATGGAGTTACTATATAAAGGTCCTGGGGAAATTATTCAAAAGTTTGGGGAACATACATTTGAAATAGTAGATGCGGTAAATAGAAAACTCATGGGTAGGTGGCACAAACAACTTCTCCGTCCGTACCGGATATAAACAATCATGCAGAGGCATATAGGATAAGGTATGGATGAAAATGTATACAACTCAATTAATGAAAATGAATTCAGACGAACAAATATATATAATCTTAATGGTATCCAATCACAAAATATCGAAATTGTGAAAAAAAACTTGTGGTGATAAGTACTTTTAAGACTTTAAAGTGAAGTGGAAGTGCAGTGAATCCTATGAAAATAACCAACTTAAAGCAACAAAACTGAGTACCAAAATAATTTACAAATCCAAGAAGGTGCAAGGACTTTTGGCAAATTACACCTTTATATAGAATCAGAAGACAAACAGATTTTGTAAACTAGCTTAAGTTTTATGTAGTTCATAACTAATACGATGTAAACGTTCGTTGTATGACGAAAAAAAATGTAAAACTTTCAGAAGTGGAGTGTATATAGCGTATGGTAAACTAATATGTATTGGATTATTTCGGATGGTTATAATGTGAAGTGTTGAAAACAAAAAGAAATTATGTACCATTATTATAAATTTTGTCACTATGATTGTATGTAACGCAGCTGAAATGCAAAGAAAATTGTAAAGTGAACCAGAGTTGCCGACGTGTGGAGTTGTTGATAATAATAGAATGTTATTCGGGCAAGGACGTTCCATTCTTAAATTATGGGATAATTAAATAATGAAACGGGGGCAGTTTGATGCCGTATTTATCAGCCGTATGATTGAATACGATTTTAACAATGAATAAAATGATAATTAAATTATGATGAGGAAGTAAGGTGAAAGAATTTAAGATAATGAATAGTACAGATGGATAAGTTCATGAAACGAAGCAACAGCATTTAGATTCAATTACTAGAATGCGAATAAGTATTTTAACCCAGAGCTATATAATAAAGTTGCTGGTCTATATGGATGAAAATGTTCCGTCGAAAGGCTGTGGTCACGGGTTGGGTCGTTACCTGGGTCATTAGTAGACCGGTCCAAACCTGGCCCAAACCAGTATTTCGGGGAAATGTCCGCGTGGTTGTAGCTCGTTAACTAGAGTTTTTCAGAGAAATCCAGCTGGAGGCGAGACTATATCTGTTTTGGTAAAGAATATTAGGTTTTAGCGTCGGGCTTCTAGTCTGAGACGTGATACAGTGTAGACGTGTTTTGCCTGCCGGGGACACAAACGTCGGATTGCGCCGAGAAGTACGATCAGTAATGAGAATTTTATTAAGTGAACAAGATCTCCCAGCAGTGAATTAAGCGCGAAGTATACTTTCAAAACAGTGTTAGTAATTTATTCCATCGTGATAGATTTCAGCAATTCAGTATAGTTTTAACTTGATAGTGGAAATCTAGAGTAATTCGATCTGAACGCGGCGGCAACTCCTGGTGAACTGTAAGCACGAAACGAACTGAATAGTAAAGCTGATACTATGAACTGTGTTGTTTTTATTTCGTCAACCTATCTCACGCATACCCTGTAGATAGCGTGGTCTCAGCTCTAATGACTAGCCAGGGCAAAGAACAGTCAACTCATAGAGCAATCTACTAGGCGACCAGATCACCGGGATCCAGGCTGCTAAGGTCACATCCAGAGTGGCTGATACCCGAGACAGAGTATCAGCAGACGCAGAGGGGGAGGAAAAGGTCACAGAATAATATTTTCTTAGAAAATCATTCGCCGGATTCGATATTTGGCGACTTCCTACCTGACGAGTGTCGGTAGTCGGGTCGGTAGGCGATTTCTATGTTTGTTTATGTAATTTACGTCCTCATTTTGGACGATGAATTAAATTATTGAAATGATGCTCAAATGAGCCCCGGGTCCATAGAGCTTAAAGTTACGTGTCATTGATTTTTCAGGATAAGGAATAACCTCAGAAGAAACCCTATCCAAATTAACTCGCCCTGACCGAGATAGGAACTCGGGACCTCTTGAACCTGAGGCAGACACTCTACTGAGGTGAGCTAATTCTAGGGTAGTTGCACTTCTACCACAGTTTTCCTGTTCATCATACTCCATATCCATCATTTCTTTCCTCATCATCTATTTTAGGGTTGCCCGCCTCGGTAGCGTAGATGGTAGTGTGTCTGCTTCACGCTCAAGAGGTCCCGAGTTCAAATCTGGGTCAGGGCGAGTTACCTGCATAAGGATTTTCCCCGGGTTTTCCCTTATCCTGAAAGACGAATGTCTGGTAACTCTGATATCTGTAGGTCCCGGGGTCATTCGAGTATCATTTCATCCATTCCATTCATCGTCCGATATGACTTAACGTTGGAAGACGTTAAATTACGACAGACAGACGGACAGACAGACGGAGAGACAGGTAGACCAGGCGACGGATACTCACTCAGTAGGCTCCCTTTAAGGAGACCACCAGCGTTCGTTTGTGGGCGGTCTGGAGCTTCAATGGATGCGTACAATGAAAAATCGTTAGGGACCCCGACGATGCTTGCGCGAATATCTACAGAATATGGCCACCCTTCGTCTTTTCCAGATGAACACAAATGATCGCACTGGTTTACGTGAATTGCAATTCCCTGTACCTTTGCCTTATGTAAAAACTTTTTGTAAAGGTTTGGTTAGATATTGCAGCAAAATGAAGAGTAACACACAGCATTTTAATCTAAAATCTCAAAAGGTTTTGCACTAATTTTCCACTGTATATTAATAGTTTGGTGAAAATAACTTTGAATTTTCTACGATATCTTAAGGCAAAACGGACTATAAAGATTTTGTATTATGGTAATGCTTTATTTCTACGACAAATACATTTGCTGTAGATGCATGAAAAAAATAATCACACGTCCAGAATTAAAATTCCAAAATAACAACACTTCTCCTTTGCACTAAATGATTTTGCGAATATTTTTATAAACGGTTCCAAAAGTAACGCTCTGTTAATTGAGAGTACTTTACGCTGTAATGCAGCAGTTATTATATCTATGCCATTGATCTTGGAACCTTCCTCGTTTAAGTTCCAGCAGAAGAATACTATGTCAATCAGATTTATATGGTCTGCTAAATTTTTGGGGGTTCGGATTTTAAGTCCCGGGTAAAGGATCGGTGTCCACTCAGCATCGTGAGGAAATTGAGAAGCTACGATAGGTAACGAATCCTGGTATGGAAAGCCAACTTTGCGGATAGGAGTGCCGAGATGCTGACCGCATCTCCTCCCCTTGTCGGTTGGATGATCGCCCACCTCTGTCTTGCTTATGTGAACGTGAGACCGACAGTCGGGTCACCAGGCTCAGAGCCACTTTCGACTGTTAACTTACACTTTACTGTATTCTTGCAACGTACAGTTTAAAGACAGTTTCCAAGATGCACTTTTGAGATAATTTACTGTAATTGTTAATAAGATGTAAACTGGTGCGATCAAGACGTTGGATATGAATTCCTTGAGCATGAGTTAAGCAAATGTATTTTAGATGTAACATGACAAATGTGCTTTGTTAACAGTTCTATTGCGAAATCACACATACATGGCCGAAGACCCACTCATCTATAGTTAAAATAAATTATATATATATATATTACTGTAGTACATTTTGTATACATCTCCTAAAATAACAGCTAATTTGATTTATTGAGAGAGAAAGAGAGGTAAGTTAATCTTAATGTTTAAGAATACCCAGCTGTGAAAAACCTTAAATCTACAATTTTGGTTGGATTGACTTGAAATGTTAACACTATTATTGTAGTTCACATATCAATTTTCAAACCATTGTACAAATAGTTCTTGTGATATTACTATATTTATACTCTTTTAATTTTAGTCATTTAATTAAACTGTTTCACATGATGCAATTTTAGTTTGAGAAAAATAAATCTTTGCAGTTATACCCACAAATACATTAATAAATTTATGAGATAATAGTTAAACTAGCCCTTGGTTTAAGATAAACAAAATATTCAACTCTCACTTTATTAATATTTAATATTTGCTTATGAAATATTGATTTTTTAAACTACACAAACACTGATGGCGTTATAAGAAATAGTCTCATCAATTTTCTTTGGTACTGTTTTTATCCAAGAACAAACATTTTCAAGCTTCTATTTGGAATCTGCAATTGTGTTGGGCAATTTATATTTTGAAAAGCGCTGAAATTAAAAAAAAAACAGGAAAATGTAACGAAAATAGGTTATTTAAAGCATCACGCTCACTTAAATAGTCACATGACACAGTTTAAACAGCCGCATGACACTAAAAATAACAGAAAAATGAAATTCAAGGAATACTTTATTTAAATAAGCAAAAAAAAAAAAAAAAAAGTCTTTTTCATTTTTGATCAATTTTCGTAGATGGTTATCCTTAACGTAATAAGGTTGGAAGAGTTCCATGCCAAACAGAGGCATTAGCTTATCTAAAACAATTAATAATATTTGAGATAATATCTTCGACCAAACACCACATGGTACGTCTGAAATAAGATACTATGATATTACTATTAGTTATCAGCAGATACAAAATTTTGTCACCTAAGAATGTAGGGAATCTGCGTTTAAAATGACATATTTATTGAAAAATAACTAGCACTATGATTTATGGAAATTGTTGGAACTACATTCAGAAAATAATAGATTAATTGATACGCAGATATAAATCTTGAATAATAAAATAATTTTGAATATTAATTAAAATATGTTTTTTCTAGCAGTGGAGCAGGCCTTAAAACACTGCAGCATAAAGTTTCTGCAATAATAAAAAATCTAATGCAAATGAATGAGGACTTCTTCTTCTTCTTCTTCTTCTTCTTCTTCTTCTTCTTCTTCTTCTTCTTCTTCTTCTTCTTCTTCTTCTTCTTCTTCTTCTTCTTCTTCTTCTTCTTCTTCTTCTTCTTCTTCTTCTTCTTCTTCTTCTTCTTCTTCTTCTTCTTCTTCTTCTTCTTCTTCTTCTTCTTCTTCTTCTTCTTCTTCTTCTTCTTCTTCTTCTTCTTCTTCTTCTTCTTCTTCTTCTTCTTCTTCTTCTTCTTCTTCTTCTTCTTCTTCTTCTTCTTCTTCTTCTTCTTCTTCTTCTTCTTCTTCTTCTTCTTCTTCTTCTTCTTCTTCTTCTTCTTCTTCTTCTTCTTCTTCTTCTTCTTCTTCTTCTTCTTCTTCTTCTTCTTCTTCTTCTTCTTCTTCTTCTTCTTCTTCTTCTTCTTCTTCTTCTTCTTCTTCTTCTTCTTCTTCTTCTTCTTCTTCTTCTTCTTCTTCTTCTTCTTCTTCTTCTTCTTCTTCTTCTTCTTCTTCTTCTTCTTCTTCTTCTTCTTCTTCTTCTTCTTCTTCTTCTTCTTCTTCTTCTTCTTCTTCTTCTTCTTCTTCTTCTTCTTCTTCTTCTTCTTCTTCTTCTTCTTCTTCTTCTTCTTCTTCTTCTTCTTTTTCTTCCTTCACGGGTTAGGCTTAAGCCTGTTCCGGTCTCACATTTCCTGAAGCCATCTCTTTAGGGGACGTCCTATTGATCTTCGTCCTCTTGGTTTATAATTGAAGGCTTGTTTTGGTATTCTTTCTCTTGGCATGTGATTAAGTTGTTCGACCCATTTGCTTCTATATCTTTGGATTTTTTCTAATAACGGTTGTTATTCTAATTCTTTTCTAATAATTTCATTCCTAATATGATCTTCTCTTGTACATCCTTTGATTGATCGTAAGAATCTCAATTCAGCAGCTTGTATTTTACTCTTCTCCTTTTCCCTTATTATCCATGCCTCACTTCCATAGTTTAGTATTGGGATTGCCGTCACTTTGTACAATCTTATTTGAGTTTCTTTCCTTGCTTTATTCCTGAGGGTTCTCTTAATTGTTCCGCAAACTACTTGGCATTTTGTATTTTATTCCTTATATCTTGATTTTCCGATTCATAGGTTATATCACAGCAAAGATATTGAAAGTGCGATACTTGTTCTATTATAGTTTCCTCTACTACAATGTTGGTCCTTATTGGGTATTTTCCCTGGAATGCCATTACTTTTGTTTTTGTCTTTGAGATTGTCATATCATATTTTTTACAAATTTGGTTTAGTTGATATATTCCTTTCTGTAGTCTATCTTCCTTGTCAAAGATTAAAACTATATCATCTGCAAATAGAAGAGCGTTTATTGCTCTTCCTTGTCCTAACCTAATCCCCTCATGCACTACTTTTTTCCATTCGATTATAATTTCATCTATATATATTAAAAAGAATTGGAGATAGACTACATCCTTGTTTCAATCCTTTGTTTATTTCAAATTCATTTGTTATTTCTACTTCCATTTCCATTACCAATTTCGTATTTCTGTATAAGCTTTGAATAAATTTAATTAAGTGTAGTGGGTATCCCTTTTTACATATTATATCCCATAACAATAACCGGTTAACTTTGTCGAACGCTTTTTCTGGATCTATAAATGCTAGATGGGTTTCAAGATTAAATTCTCTTCGTTTTTCTAATATTTGTTTTATTGTAAAGACATTATCTATGCATGCTCTGCCTGTTCTAAATCCACGTTGTTCTTCACTAATATGTGTTTCAGCTATTATTTTCACCCTAGTTGTTATAGTTCGAGTATATATTTTACATATTGTATTTAAAAGGTGTATACCTCTATAATGTTTGCATTCTTTTCTTTGAGGAAAGATAAAGATAAATATAACTTTAGCTACTTCCAATTCTTCTGGCATCTTCTTTATTCTCCAACATATATTTAGTAAATGTGGTATGCGGAACTGTAATATTAATCCTCCATATTTATATACTTCTATGGGGATATTATCTATACCTGGCGACTTTCTATTTTTCATATTTTTATAGCCTGCTGCATTTATTCAAATGTTATCATATCTACTGTCCTTTCTTCATACTCTTCGTCTAATACTTTTGCAAAATCTAAAATGACAGCAACCTGACTATACACACATTAAGTAGGAACACTGACCTATCTCACACTATTTTGGGATATAAATTCATAATTACTGTAATTATACCTGCTCCTCTGACAATAGTCATCTCCCCACCAGCAAGAAATATTTTCCAGACCACGTAAGAAACGTGAGTAAGAGTAAGAAAATGATTAATTAAACAAGCAAGGGCAGAGAAAACGGCAAAATAATTACTTTAATAGAAAATTAGAACACTGGCATAAAATGAATAATACAATTTCGTTTTCAAATGTGATATTCCTGGTAAGATTGTACGTACACGTTGCAATGTCTAAAATTCAGTCATCAGATTCCATGCACTGGTTATTGGATATCACACATTTTCTACCATTGTAAATAAGAAGAGCACATAATGTGTAAAGTGTACAACCCTGAAGAATATACAGATATTAATTCCAAGAGATGGTAATTTATCTCAGCGAAAATCTGCTAATTTCCTTACTTGGAGTGAAGAAGTTTGAACCCCATGATGGATTTTTAGTTGCCAGCCGCCTGCGCCTGCCTGCTTTCTCCTCGCCTCACTTCACGAGCATTTTTTCTCCTCTTTCTGCTTTGTATCTTGTGTGGCGTCTGTACCTTTTAGTATATGCGTTAAACTTGCAAATTTCCAGAAGGCGGAGGTCTCTATGATGAAGCTGTGGTTATGAAAAATGAGCCCTTACTTTCGACTCAGTAGCCTTTGCTATAAAGGTTAGGAAAAAGGAAATTTTTGATCTTCATTCGACCGTGAAAATCGGCAATAACAGACATGATGCCCTGTAATAAAACACAAAACGGAAATCTCCTTTCTGACGAGACTGTATGGCTTTAATGAGTATTTTCAGTTCACTTGTTAAACTCGCGTATTTTAATTACGAATATAAAGCATTGCTTTTTATCAGAACCAGGGCCCGAACTTCGACCACCTAAACTTTTGGAAAGTGATCGTTTAGATGAATAGAATGTTTAAAAGGTGAGGATAATTAATAAAATTAACATAAAAGTAAAATTTATTTAGTTTATTAAATTAGTATATAGAAAGTTATAAATAAATTTACACATAGGTGGAAAAAACATTACGAAAGAGAAAAAGTAGTGCCTACATTTATAATTCAATAGCTAAGAAAATAATACACAATTCCACAGTAATTTGGCCGATAAAATGGAGGAAAAAAATTATTTGCAACAGAAATAGGTCTTGTAGAACAGAAAGTACAACTTCTAAGTAGGGAAGAATTAGGAATCATGTCATTCGGAAACAAATGGAAGTGCAGCAAACTATAATAGAATAAATTAAACAAAAATATATTGGATGGTAATGTAAGAAGGATGGGGACTGGGAAAAAAAACTTGGAGAAAATACCAAGAAGATCTTCGAAAGGAGTCCTGCGAAAGGACAAAGACACAGCCAAGAAGTCTATATTATACTCAGCAAGGAGATAAGAAGCGGAGAAAGAACATATACCCATGACTCAAACAGCTGGTGGGCAGAGACAGGAGGAATTATGGAACAAATAGGAATGGGAGATATATGGAAATTAGAGGAAAGGAATATAAGCGATGTGGATAAATTGGTAAAATGCAGAATAGAAGATATAGAAAGGCAGGAAATATGAGGAAGTCTAGAAAATATGAAATAATTACAATTTTACAGACAAATAAAAACAAAGTGGGGACGAGGGCCATATGTAGATTACTGCAATAGGCAAGAGAGAGAAGGGTTAACTTGAAGGAGAACAGGAGCAATATTTCTAAGAGGAATAAGAGGTTGAGAAAAGGGAATTTGTAAATTGTATGGGGGAAAAGAAAGTATAGAACACTATGTAACAGAATGCGAGGAGGTTGCAATGTGGAGAAAAAGGTCTGGGAGGAAAAATGGGAGAAAGTGGAGAAGAGGACAGTAGCTATAAAAATGTTAACAGGAAAGGAGGAAAAGGAGGTAAGAACTATTGGCGAGTTCTTACAGAAAGTAAAAGAAAAATGGGCAAGAAATGCAAAGAATATAATAAAGAAGATGGGGGGGGGGGAGGGGAAGAAAGGTGCTAATTAAGTAACAAGGAGGCATGGAGGTTAATGACTACCTGGCAGAGCAGAACAGCAAGGTGTATGTAAGCCAAAGTAGCAACAAGATAAAGCTCGTTCGTTCGTTTATTCGTTCATTTGTTGATTCATTCATTCACCTACGAAAACCATTGAGATAACAAAAAAACTTGAAATAGAGAATATAGAAGATATAGACATAATGTGTTGCAGTCAAGTGACTTTCTGGTCTCATTTGAAATAGTTACTTAGGATATCAATATTGTAACGTATCAAATTACAATATCAGATTTGAATTTGTGAGTCGAGTATTGTAATTTCATGTTATGGCACGTGTATTGTATAACGTTCTATCTACTTTGATAAAAATATTTTATACTGAAATTTGTACGATAGCTAGGCTATATACATTGATTTTCTAGTCGATAGTTGGATGTAGAGGGCCATGTACGAAACCAGATCATAAATGTAGGTACAGAACTGTGGTAACTAGGGGAACACATACAGTTGTGTATTTACATGAAGTAAATTTTAACTTTGCCACACTGAGTGCGATATAGTAGGTCATTACGATACTTGCTTTGATTTTGTAATGTTCCACTTAACACAATCAAGTATTTTTACAAATGCTTATTCCTCCACCTCAAGTTAATTGAGGTAAATATTTGCAGAAATTATGTTGTTAGTTTTTTGTATGTTTATGAGAATGTAGGAATATAATAAACTTTAAGTGAAGAATCGGGAAAGAAAATGAAAATTCTTTTTGAAGCAGATGTTACGAAACTGTAATACATATTCTTTGGAGCTCATAAAAGTATAAATATGTTTATATTTAATACAAATCGGAGAAAATATATAATATTTAACTTGAGATGGCCCCTTAAGTATAATGATACCCGCTCTCCTGACAACAACTTCAAACTTTTTCCAGACTGACAATAAATGGAAATTATTTTCAGTACGTGAAGAAAAGATATAAATAATCCTTGCTGTGTTCCAATAGAATAGTGAAATTTCTGATGCTTGAAGCCTTGTAATTATGTAATATTTCTCAATAAAAGCTAAATACACTTCATATGTACATAAAAATAACTAAAGGAAACTTATTTATTAGTTTCAGCATCATGAGTCTCTGGCAAGGGCTAACTGCGCAGAATAATTCTGAGTATTACATTTTTCATGCAGGAATACAAATCACTGTACTAAACCTTGAAGTTTTGTCATTTTAAGTACATTAATGTAATTCAGTAACTGAAGCAAGGTAAGATTTAAGTTAATTGGTGGAAATTAATCGTTCCTTCACACTAGGCGTGCCTAGGCTAAGCTTTTGGATAGATAGAGTCAAACTGAAAAAATTCAATACCATGGCCGGGATTTGAAGTATGGATCTCCTGGTTTCCGTCCAGTAGCTCTTACCCATTGAACTACCATGGCCAACGTGCCGTAAAGACTTAACTTCATCAAATAATTTAAACATTAAGAGTTAACGATGAAGCCTAGAACCCAAGTACTCGTACTTATAATAGAGGTCGTCACAAACGGTGTATCTCGAACACGAGAGCCCCTAGTGGTTTATCGGGAAAATTTGAGTCAATTGGTCGTGTTCATTTTTAAGTCTCTAAGGATGTCTTTCCTGAAGTATCACGGTGTACTGCAATGCACGCACATTATTTTGAAAGTTTTGTAGGTATAATCTTAATATTAGATTCCATAGAACAGCTGCATACATCCAAACCTGTTTTAATAGTTGTTTATACAATTTAGTGCACGAGTGTATATTCTGTTGGGGATATCTTGCTCTGAGCACATAATTTTCCTATATTTTGTGACAAGTTCTTCGATTTTAGTTTTAGGATATACCTTCTTCTTTAACTTAGACACTAACGTCATGCGTAAATGCCTGGTCTCATTTGTAATGTGGAATTATTTGTTTATTGATAAGTGCAGGAAGCCTTTAAAATGTCTTATTTGTATCATTCACGTGTATGGATTGCGCTTAGTACGCATTCTTTTGGTCCAAGCACTAACTTCGTTTATTGCATTTTGAAATTTATTGGTTGCCTTTCTTTCAGTTCCCCCAACAGCCAAAATAGCAGTATTGTCAGCAAAAGTGGTAATTATTGTTTCTTGATTTTGAGGTATATAATTAGTACAATTACAATATAGGCCCGTGCCCATTTCCATGTTTCTGGGAGATACAATTGTAAAATTTCACAATATTGCTTTGGTACATCATGCTGTAACTTATAGTTTAATCCAGCTTGTCATACATTATCAAAGGCTTCGACCACATCAAGCAAGATACCACAACATATTTAATTTCTTCTAAATATTCTTAAATGATTCGAGTTTATCTATAGGTATGTACCTAATCGTTGGTTGAATGTTTGCTCCTAAAACCGAATTGATTTGGAATTACATTTTTGCCTTCCGATATTGATTTCAACCGGTTGGCTACGAACGTTTTAGGTAAGCTTATGTAAAACACTAATAATATAAAACAACACTATGTAATTTAAGTAAACAAAACAAAATTATTAAATAAATATATAAAGGAAAGAAAGTGACAAAATAATTAAGTAAAATCGAAAAAATTGTACTAAAATTATAAAATGGCATAACATGACCCAGAAATAAGAATTACTTGCAGATATGCATTTTGTTTGAATCAAAATTTTTTCACTTTTAATGGTATATTTTTTCAACAAACTTCTGGCTTAGCAATGGGTAATCCTCTTTCAAGTTTTCTTGCTGAACATTTTATGAGTTTCTTTTTGAAATTCAAGTCACTAAAGCTTTTCCTTTGATTTTTAAAACATGGTATAGATATGTTGATGATATTTTTGCTATTGTTCCTGAAAAACAAACTAATGATGCTTTAAAATTACTAAATTTACAAGATAAAGCTATAAAATTCACATTAGAAACTGAAATTAATGGATTCCTTTCTTTTCTAGATTTAAAAATAATACGAAATAATAACAAATTATATTTTGGTATTTATTGAAAATCTAAACATATTAATATTTACATAAAAATAACAGTTTTAACCTTTTCTCACATAAATTTTCTGCATTTAATAGTTTGATTTATAGATTAATAAATATACACCTGAATAAAGAATAATTTAATAAGGAATATAAACATATTATTAATACTGCTTTAATTAATGGTTTTAATAAAGATTTTATACAGAAGTAGATTGAAAAATTTAAATATCAAAAGCTATTAATGATATTTCTACTCTTAAAAAATAAAAGATGGTTATAAATTTAAAAAATTCAGTTACCATCCTTGGGTTAATAAACATTTTCAATTTTTTTAAAGAAGTTGGTATAACTTTAGTTCCTAAAAATAAATATAGTATTAAAATTTATTACAATTTTCTAAAAAATATATTATTCATAATAATAAAAATTGGCTATTTATCAATTTAATTGTTTAGATTGTGATCAGGTTTATATCGGAAAGACGAAACGTAGTTTGGAAACCAGAAAGAAAGAACATTTTCGTAACATTAAATATAAACAAATTGATAAATCGGCCGTAGCAGATCATTTTTGGTCATTTAACCATGATATAAATCTTGAAGTTATAGTATTAAAACAATTAAATGTTCACATAGATTTGATAGTGTGGGAAAATATTTATTTTAAAAAATAAGCATCGCGTAATGAATTTTGACATAACGGCAACTGATTCTGCTTTTAGGTTTTTTTCGTCTTCGAATGTTGGTGGGGCTGGGAACGTGACATAGCAAAAGAAAAAAACATGGTAACTGAGATTTGCTTAACAACGGAGTTTATTTAACTGAAAATAAATGCAAAATGCCTTCGAAACCGATTTTAAAAAAGAAGAAAGAAGTATTAACATCAACTTCTTAAGATAAGTGGATAGTAATTAACAAATATTTTTTATTTGTGTAATATTTATTACTCCACTGTAGCTAGCTTCATTTTCTGTGTAATGCATTTTCTTATTCATGCACCCAATAGCAATAAAAAGTGGCTTATCATTATACTTCGGGCCCCGATAACCTAATGAAAATGTTATAAATAACAGCCACACGATCTTTACCTATTATAATATTTAACTCATTTCTATGGCTATTTTTGAAATGATAGTTATTAATACTGATTTTTCTTTCTTCCCTGTAGCTATGTTACACAAGAATACAAGAAGATCTAAGACTACATAATGAATTATATATATTAGCTTTAATGTTTACATTTCCTCTGCATGATCTCACGGGAAATAAAAGATCATTCTTTCAGGCCTGCTTTCACCAAACAATGTTACAATACACTAGCATTTTCTTTGTTAAACATTAGTTCAAATTAACATAACATTAAAACTTCTGACTTTTCTCAAGCCATTTGTTAACTAATATCGTGTTAATGTCAAAGACAACTGCGAGCGACAGCTTCCGAAAATGCGAGTTCTGAATGCGGTCCAATACACAGTCCTGTGAATAGATATCCTTGAACAAGTCCTAATATAATAGCAACATTTGCTCGGTTCTCTTTTTGGAAATCTTCGGATACAACCACAAACGATAGCGTTCGAAATTTCAATGTATCGCTTAACACCAAATGTTAAGTGCCAGTCACATAAAATTTCAGAGTAATTAACACTTGTAACATGTTTTTGTTGGTGGCATGTACCTATTTCTTTTGAAGCCCTACTCCGACCACTGTGAACATTAGCTTTAATAAGGGTTTCAAAATCATTATGAGTAGGTCTCCTCTTCGTTTAGGAACATGTAAAGTTTCCCCCTACGCCGTTCTTGAGCCGTGGGTGTTTATTTATGCTCCCAGCTCTAGAGGCGACCTCTGACCTCGTCGTTAGAGCTTCTCGTGGTACAATTAAGCTTTTCTCTTGAAATTGTGGTACTGCACGGGTGTAATGGCGAGTAAATTGGAGACACTGTTTGGCTGCACTACAATTCTACACTGATACTTCAAAATTCAGTTTATTACTCAATTATTCCCCATGAATTTCCTGGAACTTGGCATCCACTTCTGGACACAGTAATCAGTGTCCACCGAATAAGTTTTTGTTCATTATTAGATGCTGTTATTCTGTTTCTCCGGCGCGTATTTGTTTCTCGATTGCTGCACGACAATACTTTATATCCAAAATCCTTTGATTTACATAATTTTACTGTTTCATTTTCACCCGGAGATTAACTTATATTGCTCACTTTAGCGCATTATTTATCTCAGAATGCATGTTACCACGCTTGAATAATACTATGGAATGAATGGTTGTATATAATTTATGTGTTAGTGCAAATAATGATTACAAAAATAAGTTAATAGTTGCTAAATTTGTGAAAAAGTGATGTAAGCAGTGATATAGGTAACAACCAAAATGTTGTAAACTCATATATCACGTGCTCTTCTCCACTGTGACAATTGACTTTTCAGCGAAAATCCTTTTTCTCTGGCATGCAACGCGGGAATCTCGCCGGCACTTGCAATCTTGAACCAATCAAGCAACTGTATGATAGAGTGAAATAGTAAAAGAGGTGAAAAGGAGGGAGAGGAAACTCGTGGAATGTAACTAAACTTTTCAACAGTCACCTAGTGATTCGGAGAAACTGACGACAAAAGGGCTAAGAAGATAGGTCGCAGAATCGAAATCACAACCACTCGAATGTGACTCACTGGCACCGCCTACTATCTGTGCCACCTCGTTAGATACGCTATTTGTTTCTTTGAAATCATTTTTATTTTAAAAATTACTGAACAATGTAACGTGTATGGAAAAATAACATTCTAAAGACTCGTGTGGATTTGTAATTACATTTTTAGTATAGTTTGACACCCTTTTATTCTGCATACGGCACCACAGGTGGTGGACACTGGTAATACATGAAATGAAATCATATTTGGAGCAGTAAACTTAGGAAGGAAACATTCCAGGTCTAAGTTTAAGCTAACGCCCCGATATATGTCACTTATGAGGACTGATAAAATCCAGAAAGAGCCTCTTCAGTCAGGAAGGAGGTCCTGGTGAGATTTCAGCCCTAGATCTCATGGTTTCACATCTCGGTATCTGTCCCCTATAGTTTGGTCAAATTAACTATTTAAACTTATTGTATTTTATATTGAAACGTGCTAAGTACTAACTTTTTTTAAAAGTTCTTTTCACTGCATTAGTTTCAAATCTGCTTGACTTGTTTGTTTATGTCTTAATTATTGGGTAATTCGTTACGTTGGTACATAAGTAATATACCTAAAATTACAAGTCATTGCAGGCAATAGTTGACTGTAGGCAGTTGTTTGAAGCAGTGGAAGTGCACATCGCTTTGAAAATGGAGACAAAATTCTTATTAAAAGAAGGTTTGGCAGCTACAGAAATTCATTTGCGCATTGTAAATGTGTATGGCGACTCTTCATCGTCAGTTTTGAAGCAGTACACTCGTACTTTGGGCAGATAGGAAGAAGTACCGTTAGGTGTAAGGGTAATTCATAGCTTGCCTCGGTAGCGTAGATGGTAGCGTGTCCGCCTCACATTCAATACGTCCCGAGTTCGAATCTCGTTAGGGTGAGTTACCTGTATAAGGTTTTTTCCGGGGTTTGCCTTATCCTGATAGACGAATGTCAGGTAGTTCTAAGTTCCATGGACTCCGGACTCATTTGACCATCAGTTCACCCATTTCATTCATCGTCCGATATGACTAAACTTTGAAGGACGTAAAATAGAGAAACTGAACTAAACAAAGGCAGACAATGAAGGGTTGGTCATTACCCTCAAGAGGGAAGGGGTACTGCTAACTGGAAAACCAGGAGACAAGTCAATGCTCTACCTGGGGCACTCTTGATCTGGTCATCGATGGAAGCAGTGGCGTTAGGAAGGTGACGTAAAACTAAGCAATGTGTGTAGGCAAACGCGCGTGTGTGTGAACCCCGAACAAGAATAGAAAGCAATAATAAATAAAGGAGGGGAAATACAAAACAGTCCGGTGTGTACCACTCCTGAGATAAGCGATTCATTCAAAGATCCTGAGCTATTTACGAACCTATCCTAATAAAGTCCATAAAACCAAGTCCACGCTTCTTCCCTTCCAACTGAGCGTACCCTCTCAGTTTCAACAGTGAAGAAATGGGCGGCCGATTTTAAACGTAGTCGGGAAAGAATCCAAGACTATGCACGTGAAGGACGTTTAAAAATTGTAGCCACACCAGATATCATTGAAAAGGTGCATGCCATGATTTTGGAAGATCCATACAAAGGTGTGTGAAATTGCTAATGCTCTTGGAATTACAAAGGAACTTATAGGTCACATCTTGAACTTATAGGTCACAGAACGTGGTTCTTCAGCTCCAAAGAAGACGAGGACGGTGCCATTGGTGGGGAATATCATGGCGTCAGTATGTTGGGATACCAAAGGAATTGTGTTGATTGACTATTTCAAAGAAGGTAAAACTAGGAGAATAATACTCTCAACTTCTAACCAAAATGAATGGAAGCATTCGTGAAAACAGGTTTAAAAAGATATTGTTTTCAAATTAGGACAATGCATCTGCCCACACAAGTGTTTTGGCAATGGGGAAGTTGAGATATTTGTACTATGTAGTGCTGGAACATTCACTGTATTCTCCAGACTTGGCTCTCTCGGACTTCCATCTGTTTCCAATACTGAAGAAACTCTTCGCTGAAAGGCGCTTCTCGTCCAATGAAGAAGCAAAGGGTACTTCGCAGCACTTCCAGAGCAACACAACAGAGAGGGAAAATAATGACATTGGAACACTGTTGGACAAAATGTATTGATATTAGAGGAAATTATGTTGAAAAATAAAACTACTTTGAAAGCATGAATTTGCGGTTTCAGGCCGAGATCTTTTCAGACCACCTTAGTAATTAAGAGGTTTTAATTAAGAATTAGTGTTGATCATTTAATATGGTCCAATAAAAGTTGTAATGAGTGTGTAAAAATTGAGTAGTGTTCATGATTATGGCACGAGAGTTGAATACATAGTCCGGCATTAATAACTGATGTAAATAACACCTTCATTTGTCAGCTTCTCTCTTTGCATTTCATTTGTTATTAGCTTGTGTAAACGCGTGTCACGTGTGTTATTAGCTTGTGACATTTACAGCATTTCCTTCCTGAGAGAGAAGTAAGGAGGTATTTATTATATAGCTTGCTACCATGGCATTGCAAGTAGGTATATATTAATATCAAGTATTATAGATTTAGTATATAATTATAATGTATATTATAAGGAACACAGCTTTTGCATCTCCGTCGCTCAAAGAAGGAGGAAACTACATAGTAGATTCATCTTGTCTATGTAGCCATGGAAAAGTGGAATATCGATATTAGGTCATTGTTATATTATTATCACGCTTGCTATGATGAGAGAGTTATGCAATATATTAAATACAGTAAAATCTGTTTATAATGCATGGGCTACATTTTTAATTTATTCTTTAATTTTTCTAAACCATTTTCTTAGTCTGTAATTAAGATGTGATTGTTTTCGAAAAGTATTGAGTTAAGGTTTCTTCTGTTGATTTTAAAATGAGATTGAATTACTTGTTTTTGTCAAAGTTTGTTTCACTGTTTCCTATGTATTTTTGAACTGTGTTTTGAAATGTTTTTGTTGGCAGAAGATAGGAATTTTATGGAACTCGATGCTGTAGACTGTAGACGAAATGATTGTCTTTTAGTGCTGCTGAATACAAAATGTAAGTTGAGATGTGGCATGAAATATGTATTGAATATGGTATGGATGCCTCGGGAGAGATAGCAAGCACCTTGATGCAGCACTTAAGGAAATCGCTTGTGAATATCATTTATGTTGGAACACGAGAGACGAACGTGTGGATGGAATTGAATCTTGGGAGTAAACACGCTGCATACCAAGGCATTTTCCTCACAAAACAAACTCGAATTACAATTTCCCTGAGGCATAAAGTAAGCACTTCACCAGATCGTCTCGAATGACAGAGCACCGTTATGTACTCAGGCTAGGCCTGCTAAAGTACATTCCGTGCCACAATCCTCCAGGGAAATATCCTACACGGTGTAATTAAATGTAGGGTAGGAGGTACCTATCCAAAATTCTGTGAAATGGATACAGCCCTGAACTATCGAAGAGATAAGATGCAGTCTTTCAACCATACTACTGAGTCAAGTGTGTCAGCCTACGATGAGAACAGGCACATAAGTATTAGGCAGAGAAAACTGTATTCCAATAAAAAATTACACATAGAAATTTCACCAGAATACATGCCTTGAGGCCCATAGTTGAGAAAAAACAGCTCGCATTGTCTGCAAATAGCATAAATAAACAATCTGATGTGGCACTCACAAGACTTTCTCTACTCTATTTCTGTGAAACAGTTATTTTAGGTTTAATTTTATTCAAAATTATTTGTGATTGTAGTGGATAGGAAACGAGGCTAAGGATAACAATTGATAGTGTGAAAGTGATCAGATAAATAGAAGAAAAGGAAACGTATTACCTAACCATGATGTTAACAACAATATTAAAGTAAATTTTAGAGAAATATTGTTTTAAAGTTAAATAGTGTGAAAAAGTGATTTGAAAAAAATATGAAAGTATTATTAAATATTAAAATAAAGATTATTTTTATTTGTTCCATTTATACCCCGCCTTTAACTCCAATGGTCATATCGGCGGCTGTTCTCCTTTTGGAACATACTGAAGGTGTTAACTCGTATTCGTTGGGTTTTAATCATTAGATCACGCACAGATTTGCACTCTCATTCATACTTCCAGACCCTGGGAAAGATGAGGAATTATCTTGGTCGGAGAAAAATCCCCAACCCCACCGCCGGGAATCGAATCCAGGACCCTGAACACGGCAGGCAGGTTCTCTACCGACAGAGCCACGGGGCAAGCCAACGAACAGAATTATAATTGAATGTGACGTGGACCAATGGAAAGATGTTGAGTTGCCATGGTGACGGCAGGACCAATAACTCGAAATTGGTTGAAGCTAGCATTCTTCTGTGTTTAGCCGTCGTAGAGAATGGACGCGCGTGTTAGTGTCCACAAGTCTGCAGAAAGGAAGTGGTGCATAAGACATACCGAATGCAACATAATTGATTTTCAAAACTGTGTCGACGTTCACAGAAGTTACTATTTTTAAGTGTTTAAAGGAGTTGTTTCAAAAGATTTAATTAAATTAAAATACAAGTTTGGAGAAGAAAGTTTTGAAAACTATTTAATATTCCTCCAAATCCATCATCGCTTCTCATCCACGACCTCATTCTGGAAATTAGATATCATGCTAACACGAGAGCAGCTCAAATATACTGCTTGCGGCGGGAGAATAAAGTAGATGTAAACGAAACCACGTGACCGTTGATCGTAGCGCGCCTTCTTCACAATTTCCATGATGCCTCCGCAGTGTGCTGTTCAGCAACGCAAAGAAGGTGCCTGAAAGGAATGTGCTCCTTTACACAGTGGGACAAGGACAGCGAATGAGTGTGGTAGGGAACGCTTGCTACACAAGGAGTAGAACCGTTAAAAAAACATACACCCTATTCACTCTGTACACTAAAACAGAGAAGATTCATTCACAAAAGTAGAAGCCATCAGAATGTTTTTGAATGGTCTATAACTGAACTGACATGGGATGTCATAAACCTGTCCAGGGAGGTTGTGGGAACCTTCTGCAATCCCCCTGCGTCTCATCCCTCGGAGACTTGCACTCCTGTGGAGGACAGCAAATAGTCCCTTGAAAATGTACTGCTACTGAGGTATGGAGTCTCGAGTTCGTTTTGCTAAAGCGCATAAAAAGTGCGTACTAAGCATATTTCAACTATAAAAACATATACTAATAGATAGTTAAGTTAGTTTGTAATTAAAGTAAACCATGCTGCGCGCGCATATTGAAGCTGGCAGGCGTATCCAGTTGGTGGAACTGGCGAGTACTGTTAAACATGGGCGCGGAAACCCTTGACGCAGTGGTGAAAGGATAATAATATTAATGCCCAATTTCACCAACAAGTGTTAAAATCAACGTTAACAAATATAACGTAACAATTGTCACAGCGCTAACGCTAATGTTAAATTTCTTGCATTTCACCAACCTGTTTTCTGAAAATGTTAACAAACCTGTGTTAACGGCAAGACACTTGTAAATATCTCAGCTATAGAAGGCTATAGATGAGTCGAATTATTTTCCGAACGTACTGCGATGTGCTTTTGTTTTCATTTTCGTCTGCACAAGCAGAAAAATGGCGGATGAACAAAATATAAACAAAGCCGTGAGACAAATTTCTCATCAATGGAGAAAGAATTGTTAATTGAATTGGTGACAAAGTGTAAGGATATCGTCGAAAATAAGAGGACGGATTCGGTGAATGCAAAAGAGAAAGATGTTACGGTGAAAATATTGGAAACGAATTTAATTCAAATGCATGTGTCACTACTAAAAGCACCAAACAACTTGTCAGTATCACGTAAATTTAAAACGAGGAGCGAAGAAGGGCAAGTGACTTGAACGTTTCAAGACGGAAGGTGGACAGTTTATTATTCACATAATTTAGTGAATTATAAAATCGCAAAGTTATTAATACTTGAAGGAAAGGCGAGATCGCCATGTTTCTTTCGTTGCATGTTCTAACCTCTCTTGTACTTCCGCAGTAACCTTCATAGTAACTTGTTACGACAGTCTATACCTCCGTAAAATGTTTTCTTCGGATAGCTCCTCAAAATAATTTCTCCTCATAGGCCGTACTCTATTACGAATGCCATTTAGACGGTCTTAAATATAGCAAATCTACATCAACAGCTGAGATCATGCTCGCCATCTTGACTATTTACAATAGTTAAGGACTTAACATCAGAAATTAGGCTTGTTAGTTTAACAAGAGATTTAACACGAGTGTTACGCTAACACTTGTTGGTGAAATGCAATTTTTGTTTTAACTATTGCTAAACTACTGTTAAGTCTTAATATCTGTTGGTGAAATCGGGGATAAATGTATTGAAAGTATTTAACAAGTTCAGTGAAAAATTTCCAGAACTTGCTATCGATGAAGTGGTGAAGTTAACATTTAAGTTTACCGATGTGTTGGTTTCTAGCATTTATAGTGCACGCAAGGAAATAGCAACATTCAGTGAAGTTTCAACTCCCGACAAGAAGAGACCACGTGTCAGATCAGTGGTGGATGATACCTGTGATGGTTTTCTGAGGTCAGCAATCCGCCGAGAAGTTCATCAATTCCCCAAATTACAACCGAATAGCGTTATTGTGATGGACAATGCCCCCTACCACAGTGTGAGTAGAACGCATACCAAACAAGTGACATCACAACATGTTTACAGAGTAAAAATATAATTTTCCACGAGTTACGGCGAAATCGCTGGCAATGGTCAAGTCTCGTGCTAAAGAGTACGAAAAATACGTGAGTAGTAGTTAATTTTCATGGATATTACTAGTGTTTTACGTGATACTTAGCTCGAAAAATGTGCCCTTAATGTCGAAAATTTATATTAATATTATACTTACCGAAGTTATTAAGAGGTTGGCTTAAATAAATACGTGTTTTTGTATTGAAAATGCATATTCATATTATTAATACATATTATACTTAACGAAGCGGTAACAGTACTGTCATTCCGAACGCATGTGAACGCGGAGTGATACGGTACTCCATTCTCTCGTTGGACATAGTATAAGCTCCAGAACACATCGCGACTGGGAACGTCGGGTCCAGAATCCAGCTTCGAGATAATCAACGTGGCGAATCATTGCATATTCTTTCTGCTTGATCTAAATCGAAGGAGGCATTCGTAGAATTGATTTTATTACATATTTGCTTATTGGTAAAATAGGAACTGGAGAATACAGTGGGCTTTACGAGATAGGCAAATCCTTCAAGAGCTGCTCGTTATGTGATGGCTTTGAAAATATAATTCTTTTTGGAGAGAATAAGAAAAGAATAAGATCATATTATTTAAAGTATAATTATCTGTAAATGGAAAAAAATAACAAGAAGTATTTCGAAAATGGTTATTTATACAAAAAAGTTATTAGATATGGCGTGTTTTAACACATCTACATTTTTTGGTGTAATAACATATTTGACTTTCTTGTATGCGAATAAAAATAAAATGACAATCTCTGAGAACAACCCTAGGAAACTCAAGGTATACATTTAATTTTTCATATCTAAAAATATGGTATATTATCAAAATTGTTGAAGCACTTTGTAGGAAAATGCAAATTTTGGAAAAAAATTGACATTAAGCAAAGTGTGGGGTAGGGAGATTTTCTTGAAAATCTTCGTTTCGTATCTTTGAAAGATACTGAACTTACAAACCGAATTTGGCATTTAATTGACTTTTCATTTTTTACACACACATATATACAGATTTTTTTTCTAAGAACATGTTTTTGGATTCAGGGGATCTTGGTAAACAGTTTTTGGGTGAAATGTGAAACCGCCCTCTTAGTCAGGAACGTGTGTTTGATTAATATCAATATTAGATATGTACATAATGACAGCCTATTTCTTAATAAAAATACTTATAGACAGGAAATAAATACATAATTATAGAAGGAAAGGATAGTTGAGTATATTACATATTATAAAATAATAGGACATTTCTAAACTAAGCATAATTGTAACTAGAAATACATTCATAAGCACAGAGGGAAAAACTTGTGGGAAATAGTAGTCGCCGTAGTGTATACAAAGTAGGCCAAACAAGGCGCCAGCAAATCGCAAACACAGTTCTTTCATAAGACACCAGACGTGACATCAGCTTAGCAGGCTTCCCGATGATTTTGCAAAGCACGTGTAGCCGTGTAAATTAGAGCTTAACGTGGGAGCATCTTTGTACAAGCTCGGACATGCGTACATACGAAATATGAAAAGTAGCATACACTGCGGTTATTCATTGACCAATCGAATGTTAGAAATTACACACGTAATATTCCCAAAACTCGAACTCAAAATGGGGGAAGTTTTGAGCATGCCAGAAATATGAATTTGGTTTAAACTTGACTCTGCAGCTACACCCCGAAAGGATAACACGCGTTACATAACACTGTGCAACTACACCCCAGGAAGGGTAAGAATCCGAAATTAACATGCGCTACCTAACACTGTGAAACGGTACTAGAAGAAGTTGACACGCGTTCGTACATAAGACTGTGAAACTAAACCTCGGGAGGGTAACACGCGTTACAAACACTTTTATACATCACCGCAGAGCTCCGCAACAACGAAGTGTACACGCGCTTCACCTTTAATTATTAAGATATACAACGACAGGATTAGTAGGCGCATCGCTGCACTAGTTTTCTGTGAATGCATCTAACGAAACAATATTCAACTGAGCAGAGATTAAGTAAGTACATTTCAATGTACAAGTAAAAGTACATATCAATCACCGTGTATATACGCAGTGGTCCACAATTAATCGACGAGTAGCGACTTACTTGAGGTGGTGAGTTGAACAGATCTACAGGTCTAAATAAACTAATGTTTGAACAGTCGAATTGTATTTTTTCTTTCAGAAACTCAAATTAAGTCAGGATGCACCCACGCCCTGAAGAAGATAAGAATCATCGAGCCGAGTAACCCTGAGGAAAACACTACTCGTTCCAAATCTCCTGTGACCCATCCCCACCAACACTACTAAAATATGAGGTGTTGAGTAACGACAGAACTCAAACGGGTTTCCAACCAAAGCTCGAACTGCCTCAAATGCAACACCTTCTCTACCTACTACATATGTACATGGTAGAGAAAATTAGAAATGGCTCTCATAATTTTGAATAAAAATTCATGCATTTAAAATATTTGTATGCACAATAGCTTTATGGAACAGCTCATCAAGCGGCCTTCATTCTGAGTGACTTTTGTATAATTTTCTACGGCTGGTAAACTATAGGAGATTAAAAATACTTCATAAACAATACAGATATAATTAAAATTTTACATGAACTATTTCTTTGTGAGATTAGCCAATTCTCAGCTTTGTCACTACTGTATTGGATATTATTACGTCTTCACATTGGCCCGCCTTGGTAGCGTAGATGGTAGCATGTCTGCCTCACGTTCAAGAGGTCCCGAGTTCGAATCTCGGTCAGGGTGAGTTACCTGGATAAGGTTTTCTCCGAGGTTTTCCCTTATCCTTAGGGATGAATGTCGGGTAGCTCTATGCTCCATGGATCCTGAGCATCATTTCACCCATTTCATTCATCTTCTGATATGACTTAACTTGTGAGGACGTAAATAACAAAAAAAAAAAAAAAAAAAAAAAATAAAAAAAAATCACATTTTTTGGAATTGTTAGAGAGTAGAATGTCAAAGTCAGTGCTTAGTGGCCTATTTTTTAAAGGTCTGACTGCCTATATCCACCTGTAATTAAAGAAAGTGTAGCAACACTATCACTGCGAAGTTTTTCTAGATTAATAAAACATGTAAAACTCTATGAGTGCTTTGATAGCAAAAAACCGATGGCTAAACTCATATGAATTTAATTGATCAGTCTTTTTATTTCTGAATAACAAAATCAGTTGACTATTTCAGGACACTAATACTAACTAATGCTTAATCCGTTAAAGGAACGGTTATTCCACTCAAATTTTGTAGCAGTTTGTTAGCCTTCACCTACCACTAAACCATGACTAGTAGAACTGGTTTGTATTTCTGAAACAAAATTAAATACAGAGCATACAAACTTTGCATGTTTAATACGAGGGCTATCCAGAAAGTAGATTACGTTTTGGAATAAAAAGTAAACAAAGTATAGGAAACAAATTTTATTATATACAGATGAAAGCCACACTCAAATACTACTTTTCGACATAGTCACCATTCAAATTAAGGCATTTATCGTAGCGATGTACGAGCTTGGAAATTCCTTCGTCGAAAAATTCGGCCGCCTGCGCCTTCAACCACTTCGTTACCTCTTCTTGCAGCTGTGCGTCGTCATCAAAACGCTGCATAGCCAGCCACTTCTTCATTGCTGGGAATAGGTGGAAGTCGCTCGGTGCCAGGTCGGGACTGTACGGCGGATGAGGAAACAACTCCCACTTAAAAGATTCAAGAACTTCACGAGTGACATTTGCCGTGTGGGGCCGGGCGTTGTCGTGAATCAACAAGATCTTAGAGCTCAACATTCCTCTGCGCTTGTTTTGAATGGCTCTTCTGAGTTTTTGGAGAGTTTGGCAATACCTTTGAGAGTCTATTGTAGTGCCTCTTTCCAGGAAGTCCACCAAAATCACACCTTTTCTGTCCCAAAAAACAGTCGCCATCATCTTCCTTGCCGACATTGTTTGCATGCATTTCTTGGGTTTTTGGGGAGAACTTGTGTGCCCCCACTGCATTGATTGCAATTTCGTTTCACAGTTCACGTGTTTCACCCATGTTTCGTCACCAGTAACGATGCGATCGAGTAAAGAGTCACCATCCTTATGGTAAACGTCCAAAAAGTTCAACGCTGCAGCCATTCGCTGATTTTTGTGGTCCTCTGTCAAGATTTTTGGAATCCATCTTGCACAAAACTTGTGGTAACCAAGCTTTTCGCTGATGATTTCGTGCAACAAACTTCGCGAAATTTGTGGAAAACTCAAAGAAAGTTCCGTTATTGTGAACCTTCGATTTTCACGGACTTTAGCATCGACTTTTTCGACAAGTTCGGCAGTCACTATGCTGGGTCTCCCACTTCGATCTTCGTCGTGAACATTGGTTCGGCCATTTTTAAATCTGATGACCCACTGACGCATTCCACCTTCAGTGATAATGTTGTCCCCATACACTTCACAAAGCTGCCGATAGATTTCTATCGGTTTACAGTTTTTTGCAGTCAGAAACCTTATTACTGCACGCACCTCGCAGCTCGCGGGATTTTCAATTAACGCAGACATTTCAAACCGTCACAGTATCTGAACGGAGCACAGCACGAACCTCTCACTAGCACGGCTAGATGCCGACTGAGCTGCGCAACGCTCTGACCCCAAGATGGCCGCGCTAGCCCCGCCCCTAGCGGAAACAGACGAAAACGTAATCTACTTTCTGGATTGCCCTCGTATATTGACTTTAGAAGTATAATTTTTCTCTACTTTGAGTTTGAAACCAGGTGGAATTTCGGAGCATTTTAATTTTTTTATAAAATTCGTATGAAATTAAAATTTGATTTATAACTATTTGTAATGATTTCGAAATTTCTGTAAACTGTTTGAAACATTTTATACTGTTTTTGAAAATATTTTATAAAGCTGACAATGTAAAATTTGTAAAAAATTTTCAAGCTGTTTTGGAAACTGACCATAAAGTCTGTAATTTAAATTACGTAAACTTTTTGTGATGTTGAACATTTTCAACATATCTAAACACATAAACATTTTCAAAAAGATTGAAAATTGCTAAATTTTCTTTAAAAAGCTTAAAATGTTTATTTTCTACATTTTTAAATAATTTAAAAACGTATCTGAAACAACAGAGTAATATTTGATTTTGAAAAAACTGTTGAAATATTTTGGAAAAAATTGGAAAAAATTGTAATAAGTTAAAAACGATAGAAAATATTCAATAATGTTTGAAATTGTTTGTAAATTTTGGAGCTTTTTGGGAATATTTTGGATAAACGAGACAATTTTTAAGTCTCGTTCGTTTTAGAATTTTGGAAACATTTTGGTAAATTTTGGAAAGTATATGTCAAATTTTTAAAAATGTCTTTTATGTTGAAACAATTTGAAAGTATGTGTTTAAAAAGTTGGTAAGTTTTGATATTACTTAATCTCTTTTCTGTAGAATACTGTTTCGTTGGACGCATAATGATGGACAGCAATTTAAAAATGTGTTAGAAATATTGCCACGTTTTGAATATTTTAGACAGCTTTGAACATTTTTGAATAAAATATTTGTAATATGTTTGAAAACTTTTGGATTTTAGGATATATTCTAAAAAAGTTTGGAATTTTTTGATAATTTCAGTTAAAGTTTTGCGTAATATTTGCAATATTTTGCAAAATGTTGTGTAGTTATGTATATTTTGAAAAGCACCGAAAATGTATGTACAATTTTTTGAAATATTTTTATTAATTTTGAATATGTTTTAAAAAAAGTTAAAGAACTTTTTTTGTGGGAACAATAAGACCTATAAAGTACTACAGGAAAATTGTACGTATTATTGTGTTTTCAGTATTTCGCTCTAATTGCATGTGAAGGCACACATCTAGATATGAACGCTACTTGAACTTCATTTGTTAGGTCTGCCAGGTGACGTTTCGATCTGGCACCGATGTTAATTGCCTAGGCAAGAGTTTGTTCTTTAGGCCTTTAATCTGTGTGCGCCTCGGTAAATAACTTTAGAGATTTCTTTGTAAATATATGTAGCTGTTTCTAGAGTGAGCTCCTGCACTTTTGGTTTGTGATCGTTTGTGTTTAAGTTGTTCGTTTTGGTTGATTTTTAATATTTCATGGGTGCATTAGAGAAATATATTTTGCATTGATTTATCATTGTTATTTGGGAACACATTTTAAAGGGGTGCTCGGATTTTAAGGTGTTTTGTTGTTATGATTTATTCAATTTTACTTTTTTGGGGTACAGGACCATTGCTTAGGGCCCAATGCTTTTACGTTGCTGTTTAACGAGGGTAATTTCAATGTACTACTCACAGATGTGTAGGAGTGTGATAAATCATTTTATACCAGCTTATCCTGTTAAGGGCACTGGGAGGTCGATGGGCTTCAAAAAATCGAATTTTTGTTTTTTGTGTTAACATTTTTTATAATTCTTCAGCTTTGAAATGATATATAACATATGGTGTCAGCTGGTATTAAAGCCCTTTAATCCATCAACTTAAAGATGGCGGCGCAACGACACACCCACTTTCTCATGTAGTATGAAGGGAAAGATTCTTCCAGATGGTAGGTCGTGGAAGACTAACAGACAAAGAGATTGACCTCCTTCAGCAGAGTTATGGACTCGCTATCAGGAGAAATACCGGTAAAACAATTGCAGAAATGAAACAAGCTATTTGGGCCATTTATTTTCATAAATTATTCACAGATAATAAATCTACAGCATGGTTTGTGTCCTAAAGGTAAAGATACATGGTGTGACTTTCAAAGAGCTCAGATTAGGAAAGAAATTTATAAAACTAAACACTCTCTTCCAGAAGAGGTTATTTTGGCAATTAAACCAGTATTTAGGGAACTTTCTCTAGATGAATCACTGAAAAAGTGCTTGCATGCTTCAACCCAAAGCCCAAATGAAATTTTCATCATCTAATATGGGAAAGAATTCCATAAACTGTGCATGTTGGGCCAAAAACTTTAAAAATTGGTGTATATGATAGTGTTATTTATTATAATGATGGGTGCAGTGGTAGGCATAAAGTAATGACAAAAATGGGTATAAAGGTGGTGAAAATATGAGCGCAGCATGTCTAAAAAAAGATTTGCGTCGACTCTCAGAGGCAAAAGGAACAGTTCAGTTGCTTTAAAGTAGAGCTAGAAGTAAGAAAAGAAAAAGAAAAGATGAGGAAAACCTAACTGAGCAGGAATATGCATCAGGAATGTTCTCAGAGTATGTATAATTTAAAAAGAATGGTGCTTAATCTTTGATCGTGATTTCCCAAAACCTTGAGTTTTCATACTTTAGGTGCATGTTTCTCAAAAACTATAAAAGATATTGATACAAAATTTTTATTGCTTATTTGTTAATGTTCCCTGAACACATTAATCTAACTTTTATATTCATGTGTTTTATAAAATGGAGGGAAAATAAAATTCAGTCCTTGAAACTATTATCTTTTTTTTTAACACAACTAAATAATTTTTCATGTGCATAGTATAAACTATGTATGCTTTTTATTTAGTTTAGATTATAAAACTGTGTCTTATGTTATTGAGGAAAAAGATTGGTGCCTATAGCTTTAAATTCCTACAAGGAACCTAGACCTGAAGTATAGGATGTAATACTTTTTTCAGGATACACAGAGTGACTTATGCCCCTTTTGCAAGGAACTGTATGAACTTAATGTAAATATTATACAGTCGTTAAATGTACACATCCTTATAATATAATCATACCAAATTTCAATTTCTTGCAATGTTTATGTTTTTGTCCATTTATATTTTAATATTGTTAAAAACTAGCCCTGACTGGGTAAAAATAACCTCTCAGTGCCCTTAAACTGGTTGAAAGTTGCGTGTGTAACATTCATAGATGCATTAAGAGAATGTGGTATTTGTATTGTTACACAACTTATCAGGAAGATAGCTTGTAGACTATTTCCTTGTTGCCTTTCTGAGAAATCATTTCTTTATTGTAATTTACTTAACGTAGAACAAAATAAAACTACACAAAGCACGCAATAGTGCACTGTAAGGGAGTTTTACGACATCAACAACTATTTTGCTATTCTTGACAGCTGCAACTGTCACGCGCAGACTACAGCAATAAACGAAAAAGAAAAGAAAGAAAAAAATGAAAGTGCAGTCATTTCTTGTATAAAGTAAAAGTCATAGAGCGTAACCTTGGCAACCCTCCCCTTCACTTACTCTCACTCACTTGTTCAGGCGAGTAGTATCGAGCGTGTTGTGGCTGGTGAAGTGGATGGTTGAGCGTTCGGTCGAAAGGTGGCAGCACATAATGAAATTCCTTAGGGTGAGAGTTCCCTTTCAGAGAATGGAGGAGGTAAAGGACGACAGGTGCATACAAAAATGCCCTCTTCAACTCGCGTAGGAATGCATCACTCGTTCTTATTCTGTTTCAAACTGGGACTTAGCATACAAAGTTATCGCAGAAGGCGCAGGGAAGTCCTTTAAATTAGACCCCTATTTTCAGTCAGTAACAATTCTATTAAGGAGGATATAAGTGCATATATTAAGTTAGTGTGCACGTTGGGAAGGAGGAGCGCTCTAGACCAGGGGTGGCCATGAAACTTATTACAATTTATTTGCTTCTTACTTGTTTCAGTAAATTATAGTAAATAAGGGTATATTAAATACATTTCTATCAGGTAGAAACTAATTACAAATTATTTGCTTCTTACCTATTTCAATTGATTAT
Source organism: Mantis religiosa (assembly GCA_030765055.1). Lineage (NCBI taxonomy): Eukaryota > Metazoa > Arthropoda > Insecta > Mantodea > Mantidae > Mantis > Mantis religiosa. The sequence continues at coordinate 100,956,871 of CM060955.1, forward strand.
AATAAATAAGGGTACCTTAAATTTAGGAGCTGCAAATTTATGCAACTAATTCGAAGAAGCCAAATTGTAAGAGATGTATATTAAATGCTTTAGAAATGAAGAAATTTTATAACAAATGAAGGAACATTTATTTTGTACACTACACAGAACATTATTGTTCAGGTACACATGAAAGAATAATATTTTACTTTTGAGAATTGCTTTTTCGAATGTTCATTTCTGCTCATGGCGTTTTGAAATCTGGTTGATAATTGGTAAGCGCAGTTCGCTCAAGTTGAGTTAAAAGTTCATCAGTTAGTTCACATGAATATTTAGATTTATTGAATTTAAGCGCTGAGTACAGTGATTCACAGGCTTAAAGATTGAAATAAGTCTCTTAACACTCTTTTTTATGAATATTTTTCTTCTGGAATATTCTTCCAAAAATCTATGGTAGAAATGCCAATTTGTTTGTAGTCCTTCATCCTCTAGCTCCAAGACTACAGCTTCTGTATTCTTTGGTACTGGTGATGAAAGGGCCACAACATCAACAGCAAAAGAATTTTCCAGGAATGAAAATAAAGTTTTAAATGAACTCAAATCATTAAATCTGTTACTGATATTTTCAGAACACCAGATATGTTACTCAAGTAATCTCCAGTTTCCACCTGACCACCAGGAAAACTTTTAGTAATCTTCTTCAAAACATTTGAAGTGAGCAAATTTTTAGTCTGAAGGTCTTTCTAAAAAAAGATTTAACTTGCTATGAAAGCTAAATACAGTCTGAGACAAATCAGAAACAGGTTTTTATCTTCCTTGTAAAGATATATTTAGCGTTTGTAAATGCTGGACCACATCTGTAAATTGGCCAAATCTAAAAACCACTGGGTATCATTAAGTTCAGAGAGAGACTTTCCTTTTTCCGCCGGCTTCGATATTTTGTTAGTTTCCATTAATTTGACAATTAATTTTACTCTAAGCACGGTGTCAAGAGCCGCACGATACTGACTCAAGAGCTGTATGTGGTTCGCGAACCACGTTGTGGCCACCGCTGCTGTAGATAATATTTTCTGTATATACAGAAATACTTATACCAATGTGAGGGTAGGAAAACAGAAATCATAAATTTCTTTCAATTATTAGAAACTCTTACAATGCATGTAGAGCAGAAAAACAGAACATACAAAAAATTAATTATGCATAAAACTAAAGAAATGCGCCATGAAAGCATTCCATTTTCACTGTTACTTCACTGTTTTGATTTAGTTCTAATTTCAATGTGATTTCACTTAGTTCACGTTGCCACTTCACTATACGAACTGGTTTAACTTTCCTTGTCACTTCACTTTGGAACGTAAGGCGTAATTAATACTAAAGTATAGCTTCTTCTTGGGTTCATTTCACATAGAGATCCATTTCTAAACATCTGACTATCGCTTTAATCTACTGTATGCTTATACCAATAACGAAATGTATATTCAAAGTTTACTTAGATTAAGAAGGAGTACATACATCCTTCTCTGTGTTATGGGTCGCAGATTCAAATCTTTTAAGCGTGCACAACCCCATGTGAGTGTAGTTACTGGCATGTAAGAAACACCTGTGAGATGAAATTCGGCACAACAGCGGTGCTGATATAATCCTGGAGAGTTCTAATTGTCAGGTCAGTAACAAACAAAACGCATATTTTTCTGTGCTTTGGGAGTAGCGTGTCTACTCACATTCAAAGGATCCTTAGTTCAAACGGTTAGGGAGACAATCAGATAAGGCTTCTTTTCCGAAGTTTTCTCTAATGGCAAGAAGACGAATGTTGGGTAATCTTAAGTTCCACGAACCCAGGGCCCATATTTTCCCTTCAAACAAGTTGGATATCAATGATACTGAAGGACAGTTTGTAAAAGATTCAGAGACAATTCTATGTGAACGTAATGCATCAGACTTCTTTTAAGTAGAACACGATAACCTTCTGCAGTTATTTACGTTCTCCCCAAAGGTTGAAAGGGTGGGTACACCTATACACAGATTTTCCACCCAATAGAAAGGATGCATTGGGGGACCCGCACCCTGAGAGTTCTTCATCCCGCTGCGCAGTCACCAACTCGGAGGGTACTGTCCACCCAAGACAAGAAGGCAATCCGGAGTAATGTGTAACTTAACTTTCGCTGTTTGCATGATTCTTATGCTCTGTTCGGATATGATAAGGATGTTCATCTAAAATACCGTCTGTGTACCACACGAAGGCAAGCGGAGCATGAAGAGGAAAAGGGTCTTGAACTGTTTATCTGCTATGGTAGTGGATCTATTTATTAATGCTGCCAGATCTAGTGCTCAGTAACTGCGAGGATTGTGCAGGGGTGAGTCATGTGGTAACACTGTGTATTTTACATGAACCTAATCTCTGTTGACATGTATCATTCCGCGTGCAACTACCTTCCCCCTCATCCTAACTGGCTAATGCTCTCGCGCCATAAGCCATAGGCGGTGTCTTCCCGTCACATTTAAAACTGCAGTAAACGTCATAATAATTGCCAGGAAGATAGATAAAATCATACAAATAAGAATACGAAGGCCTGCAAAAATAATGAAGTTTATAATGAAACTGAGCAAGTTGAAACTGAATGAATAAGCAATGAAACTGAAAGAAGATTATAATGAAAGGCCTTTGGACTTTTCCACTGGGATTTTTTAAATCCAGCACACATACCTTGCAAAAATGCTTGTCTTTAAATCTTAAAAGTCATGTCAGGCCATACTTGTTGTGTGTCCTTCTTTCACCCAAGTCTTGTCAAGGTGGTATATTTTGCGATTTGTATCCCGGTACAATCTGATTGTCCTTAAATAACGCCTTCGCTACACAGCAATATCGCCCCTGGAGTGGTAAGTTTTCCTGTTGCCTCAATTTCAAGTCGTTGAGTTACTACGCATCTAACACTCACACCTGTAAGTTCAGAGCACAGCTTGACACCTTCGAATGGCGATATATGACTAATCCAGTTCAAAACAAGGTCAGTGATTAAAGTCATATAAACAAATATGTCATCACTACCGCTAAATCACGCGCTATCGTGCCATGTGCTTGAGAGCAAAGAAACCTCCTCTTTACTTCGTTTAAGAATTAACATGTATTTCAGATAAATCAACTCTGTTTAGTAATATATTTAATTAAACTAGTTACGAAAATATACATCTGACAATTCTCTTCCAACATATAAAGATACATCACCATGTTAAATAACGAACTAATTTTTACCGCACAACAGTCTATACTGCAATAGCAGCCAATGACAGGTGATAGTCACGTGACCGTTAAGAGATACGGGACAAGCTTATGTGAAACAAGGATTAGCTCCATTATCATATTCGGAAGGCAAGCATACACATCTTGCAGACAGCAAACGTAATTACGTTACACATTACTCTGCACTGCCTTCTTGTGTTGGGCAAACAGTACACATTGATGTCTCACAACTCACCTATGCATAATACCTATCACTGCAGCTACTGAAACGAGCATTAGATCTGGCAGCATGGATGATTCATATATACAATCTCTTACACTCATTTCGTAGTAAAAAGATCCACTACCAGAGCAGATAAACAGTTCAAGTCCTTCTCCCTCTTCAGGCCGCGCTTGCCTTCTTGTGCTGGGCAGATAGTAGTATGATATCGACAAATGCAGTTCCCTCCACGACCTACATTTCCAATGTCCAAACATCCACCCCAGTTACCCTGCACTGCTACATATACACCACGAGCCTGAATGTACACCTTAAAAATGACAAGAAAATCGAATGAAGAGAAATAATGGAAAGCAAAACGTGGTATGAAAATAAATACTTACTGCAGTCGTCTTTGGACGAGAAGATACAAGCAAAACCCAGTAAGAGCATGGGGATCTAACCCGCGGCCCTCCAATTGGGAGGTTACCGCGGTGCCAAGTCGCTCAGTTGCGTTAGGTTCAACTGATCTTCTGATTATTCTGAAAAGGAAAAAGAAGAAATGAGCCTGAAGGTGTGAATAGCAGCAGTCTATCTCTCTTTAGGAATATCCAGGTGCTATTACAAGCACGGGCAATATAACACTCGGATTGCCAGAGGAAACAGATTAATATCACCACGAGGTGTGCGTTGTCTACTGGTCTGTTATGAATGGTCTTCATGCACGGCAAATGCTTCTGCGCATGACCGCCGCTGCATCGATATTTAGCTCTTGGGTTTCACGGTCAACACTAATAAAAATATTTATGTATTTTACAATCCATTCTTCAGCATACTGTCTACCACAAGTTCATCGCTATGTGATGCCTTTGAAATTCCTTTCTTTTTGTGTGGCCAGGAAAAATAAAAATGGAGATTGACTTCCCAATTGTGAAAACTATGTATTTTAAAGGACAACCATTAACAAGGATTATACCGGAAGTAATTAACTACGAAAATAAAGGGAAACGTTTCATATACATTTGTGTTTTAATGAAATTTGTATTTTTGTGCAGTAAGAGTTTGCTACTCACCCTTTACAGTTATGCAAGGGTCATTCAAATTAAAGAGGATTTCACAGGACATTTCTGGCTTATTCAAGATAAAAATTTTACTGTTATAAAATATAAATAAATGTAGTTTCACTCCAAATCATTAGTATTTTTTAGAAAATAAACAATTTTCAAAAATATTATGAGTAATGGGTAAATTGGCATGGAGAAATTTTCGTGAAAATCTCTGTGACAGATCTTTGCAAGTTTACTGAAGTTAAATACTAAGTTCGGTACTTAAACGAGTTCCCATTTTGAGTTCTTTTTGTTGTAATTTATGTCCTTTAACATTTTAAGTCATATCGGGTGAAGAATGGAATGGGTGAAATGATGCTCAAATGGGTCCGGGGTCCATGGAGCTTAGAGTTAATTTGCCCGCCTCGGTAGCGGGGTGGTAGCATGTCTGCCTCACGTTCAAGAGGACCCGAGTTCGAATCTCGGTTAGGGCGAGTTACCTGTATAAGAAGTTTTCCAAGTTTTTCCCTTATCCTAATAGACGAATGTCGGGTAACCCTAACCTCCATGGACCCCGGACTCATTTGAGCATCATATCACCAATTTCATCCATCGTCGGATATGACTTAACGTTGGAGGACGTAAATTACAAAAATTTAGAGTTAGCTGGCCCTCGTAGCTACGGTCGTTGAAGCGTCTGTTTCTAGCGTTCTGCCGCGTAGAGGGTCACGGGTTCGAGTCCCGCCTTGGGCATGGGTGTTTATGTATATCGTGTATATGTGTGAAACTAAAGAAAGCTGATAGTAAAATAAACGGAAACAATAAAACACTGTAAAATAAGGAAAAAGGAAAAATATATATCTATATACATAGATATATATTTATTCCTATTAAAAAAACCGACATTCGTCTTTTAGGATAAGAGAAACCCCGGACAAACCTTATCAAGGTAACTTATCCTGACCGAGATTCGAACTCGGGACATCTTGCAGGTGAGGCAGACATGCTACATTTGAATTATGCAGTTAAAAGATGCAGATATACACATGCCACACACATGTACCTGTTCTAATTTTCTTTGTTGGGTTCAGGGGTCTCAAAGCATACCTACTTCGAGTAAATCTTGAGATGGGATTTTAGAGTGGAACACTACTTCCTGTACTTACTACACGCAATGGAGAATATAAAAATTCTGATGCGATGCATTCACATTTCTCAACAATTCAACAGAACATTAATTATGGAAAGACAGAGTAAGACTGAAAAATTCAATGCCATAGCCGGGATTTGAACCACGGATCTTCTGGTTGCCGTCCAGCCACTCTAACCATTGAGCTTCAATGGCCAACATGCCGATATGGCATTAAATTCTCCAACTGACTCGTGTTTTTCAGTCTCACTCTATCTTTCCATACTTTAGCCTACACACAGCCAGTGTGAAAGAACAATTAAGTTCCATTAATTGACCTAATAGTGGTTAACTATAAAGCCCGAACCTTAAAGTACTTACACGTTGTAAGTCGCCATTAAGGTAGTTGTCTCATGTGTTTATGAGAACTCCTAAGTGGTTTACCGGGCAAAACACGAGTCAGTTGAAGAATTTAATGTCACATCGGCACGTTGGCCACAGTAGCTCAGTGGTTAGAGTGGCTGGACGGCAACCAGAAGATCCATGGTTCAAATCCCGGCTATGGTATTGAATTTTTCAGTCTGACTCTATCTTTCCATACTTTAGCCTACACACGGCCAGTGTGAAAGAACAATTAATTTATGGAACATTACCTTTTCTTTTTTTTTCAGTTGTCTGCGTTATATTCCAGTGTCCTGCTACGATCCCACCTCTCGGGGTGCGGATTATAAGTCCCGGAATGCCCACTCAGCAGCGTGAGGAATTTAAGGAGCTACAATAGGTAGCGAACCCCGGTCAAAGAACGTCAACTTTCCAGCTAACCATAACTCCTGCGTGTATTGGTTAAATGATAACGCAACTCTGCCTTGCGTATGGGGCGTGAGGTCAGCTTTAGGATTGGAAGGTCCAGGCTCTATTCTGGCTGTTAGCCATGGTTGTTATTCATTTAGTTAATTTTAATGGAGCTATAAAGTATACCGTTCCCTTGCTTATTTCTCTGTAGGTACAAGGGGAATACAGCAGGCTTTAAGCGACCGTCTAGTCTTTTAAAAAAAAGATCATTATGTGATAACGTTAAAATTATCTTTTTATATGACAAAGAGGGGAAAAAGAGCAATTTTCCTATTGATAAATTTCTGTTTGTCAATTGAACCAATAACAAAGAATATTTTGAAAATAGTTAATGCCAAAAACAATTTTATGTTAAAAATATGTATGACAAATTCCATGAACATTTTTAAAAAATCATCTTTTCCTCTTTTTATTCTATAAAATAGTGTAAGCCTTCCTGAATCCAAAGACTGCTTAGATAGCATCCACAAGCCATTTTTAAATGCTCTAATCCAGTTTGAAAGTTACGTGAATGCTAGTGTTAGATATCAAATCTAATTCTTTATCCTTGTTTTCTCGCTATTGAAAATTTCATCATTTCTCATCATTTAAGATGCTCCCAGCAGTTTTAGTGTTATGTTAATGAAACTTTTTACACACGTTTATAGAGACACAGTGAATATAAATTGCCCTGGGTTTTATTGTGGAACGCATTTTAAGCACACTTTCTTTACTTCAAAACACAGAAGTGTCCAATTTTGGACAAAAGTACATATTCTTAGCTTTAAAAATTTTTGGAGCCTAAAGTTATTGAGACACAGAGAAATATAGGGCAATTTCAAAATCTGGTTGTATTAGGAACCTCTTTGTAAAATATTAGATCAATATCTAAGTTATTTTGTCACAAGGGGCTTTCTAGGTGATATAACTAAAATAAATAAATTTGACTATATTTTCCAAACTATCAAAGTGAAATTAACAAAAGTTAGGCTATATCATATTTGTACTAAGTTACATCCGTGGTTTAAATCTTAAAAGGCTAGCGCTATTAGTTCAGGATTTGAAATATTCAGTCATAGATATCCTTAAATATTCATGTCGCATCATAGGAGTATGCCAACTTTGCTCTACTTATTGCAAGTAGAATACAAAACTTCCATTGCTTACTATACACAGTAGACGAACTGGAAATATAATGTGTTGCATTTACACAGATTTCTGTGCTCAGATTTGCGAAATATTCTTAAAAAAATATTATTCAACTGTACTTCGTCTCGTGTTTTCGACTGTTCCTTAGATTCTCTAAAAAATACGGTTCCCAAATTCCGAAATATACCTGCTATAAGAGAACAATAATGGACTATTAAGCGTTTCAAATGGGAAGAGTTCTGAAGTCCAGCTAATCAGATGCCGTGTCACACTGAGCGTTGCCAGCTTGTTACCCCACTCCTTCTATATTTCCCTCTCTATCGCACACTCTGCTTGGTGCAGACGTAAGGGTAAGCAAACTATATTTTACAAACTTTTACAATGATGCAGCTGCCAAAATCAATATTGGAAAATGCATTTTCACAAATTACGTATATTTTAAAATACTATAACTATAATTACAGTTTATGAATTACCTGTTTTTCTAATCCAATAGAACTGCCAGTGGCTCAACCATATCGCTGTCAATGTCACTTCCGTTAAGAGACAATTCGTCATTGTCACTGTCTTCATCGTCTGAGTCATGCAAATTTATGATTATAGGTTCCAAAAACTTGTCGCGTGCTATTTCCTTCTTAAAATCGTCTTCTTGAAGGTTTTCTGCATGCCTCAAGCAGTTTATCCAGTCCTGTTGGGTTACCTTGTCAATTTCTTCGTGAACAAGTCGTTTAACGTCCATCAGTATAAAAGTATTATTTCTCTTTGGAATTCCCCTTTTTATTTGAAACCACACCAACTCAATTGAATTATATTGGCAGTGGTAAGGTGGGAGGGCGTATTACGTCTTGTGCCGTTTCAACTGAAGGTTGATCTAGCTGATACACTTTTTCGGTGTTTTTAAACGGAAGTACTCTTTGCAATAACTCATTTTTAGTTTCTGTTTCCGAAAATTTTTTGAAGAGCGTGTCCACCTTAAAAATAACACTTCGAACCTGACTTTGACTCGCCACTAAATTCACCCAAGAAGCCATTGCACTATTTAACTCTTACTCTACTGTTGTGTAAACAACAACTGAATGATATTGTTGTGAACTCTCCAGAGTAAATAAACACTTCTTATCCAGCATGAATTCATAAACATAAGCACACAGCATTCCACAGGCTAACATGAAATGAAGTGTTTGCTCGTTCTCGAATTTAACACCTTGACTTATTCACAGCAATTTTTTATCACGTCATGTCAGTAGTTTAAAATTCAGCTCTGAGTAATTAAAAGTATATGTACATACATACACACAAACAACTTTGAACTCTCTAGAGTAAATAGAGATTACGAACCATTAATAAACAAAGATATGTGACCAGACACGTTCTGCCAGGGCAGCAGAAAATTTATTGTTTCCTCTCGCTCGAGTTGGATTATTCAAAGTAATTCTTTTATCACGTCATGTCAAACATTTACGTTTCAGTTCTGAGTAATTACAAATATACGTAATCGCACACATGCCAACCAATAATGATATTCATACAGTACTTACGTCGCGATTTATTGTTATAATACAGGTAATAGTGGTTTATTTATTTGTATTACAAAAACTATTTGAGCTTAAAATATGGGGTTTTCATGGCTATGTTAGATACATTACTCTCTACCTTCCACATGGATCAGTTTCGGCAAAATCTGAATTTTTGTCTTAGCGCGAATAGTATTTCATACAGATTGATTAGGTTGGCGCTGCTCACACACCACTTAGCGGGAATGAAATACGACAACACCGCAGGACCCCGATTGGTTGCTCGCCTAGTAGCACTCAAGGACAAACACCTTCCCATTTGAAACACATAATAGTGTTTATTTATTTACATTGAACTTATTTATTCTCAGTATATCGTAGCTTATTAAGAAAGTTATATAAACATATTATTTATTCCTATGTCGGCTTGGTGTGTATTTATAGCTTACAAAAGCGAAGGAAGTTGAACGAGAACGAATAAAATATTAAATATTCGGTTAATTATATCCCCAGAATTTCCTGTCTCTACATTTCATCTCTATTATCATTTCACATCATCTCTTATCTGGTGCTCTCTTTCAGGGTAGAAGTGTTCGGCGGTGCATGGCAGGATGATATGCCGTTGATAAAACTTACTCCTCCGGTAGGATGGTCTCCGAACCGGTCTGGTGGACCACAGTAGACCGGTGGTCTGGTACGGACCACAGTAGGATGGGATGCCTGTTGTACTGGCCTGCCGGGGAGTTTCCCTACACCCTGCGCAGTTGTGGCTCCTCTCGCCTAATCCTCCCTCACTTGGGGACATAGGCACAATAAACCAAGTTTGGACTTCGGAGCCCAATTCCCTCCGAAGCGTAGTTCAGTGCAGTCCCATTCGTTTGATTTATGCGATGACGTACAAAGGGTATACATTTTAAAGAATAGAAATGTTAATCTTTGACTATGCTTGGCCAAACGCATTTTCAGCAAAAGTACATATCATTATAGGAACTTATGTGGATGTAACACGTATTATTTTTATTTTTGTTTTTAATATTATAACCTAACATTTCTGAATTTAAAATTTTAAAGTGAAAGGCATGTGGTACATAGTTTAGGTCTAAATAATCACACAGGCTTTAGAGTAAAATAAAAATAGTAGGAAGCTGTTCCTTTTTACACTTCAACTTGAGAGCAAAACTCTGAAGTGAGGGATTTGTGTTGAATTCACCTCTTAGGACTTAAATCTCTCAGAAGCAACTTTGGAGGTTTCCACTAGGGATATGCAGAGACAGGAGAGACAAATTCAGGTCACGTTCTGGAGACACGGAATTTCAGTGGTTAGGTCTCGCAGAAGCGGAAGATTCTTGGTTCGATTCAGTTAAATGTTTACTATTTCTAACACATTTTGGAAGTCGACAAAATTCTGCATCCTTTCCAAAAAGTTTAGCATAGCAAATTCTCAATATATTATACTTAAAAACCTATTTTTGAAAATATTATTTCCTATTCCGCTTACGTTATCCGTTTCTGCAGCTCATAATTTGATTTCTTCATTCAATCCATCCTTCCTGGGAATGTATGCACAAATGTTCCAATTCGGTTTGTGGGGTTCCCTGAGGCGGGTCGTGACTGGGTAGCTCCAACCGGCGCAATGGAAGAAACCTTACGTCAGAGGAAGACAGCTTCGAGAGTTGTGACGTTATTTCAGCCGGAAGCGACGCCTGCAGTGAGTGTGATGTCAGGCAAGAGCCGTGTAGTACCAATTTGCCCATATAAATGGCGCTGTGAGTACAAAATCTGAGGGTTCAGTGAGGAGTAGCACACTCGATGACACAAGGTAGCCACCACCTAACAAATGGAACTCTTAAATTGATATTGAGACGATTTATTGAAGGACAAATATACACACAAGAAAGACTTGGCTGATTTTTACAAGAAAGTCCCCCAAACCAGATTTCCGAGGTTGTATTCTCTTGCAACATGGACATTGTGTATGTTTGGTTCGACATATGTGTGCGAACAATTTTTTTTCTATTATGAAATTAGATGAGTCCAAACCCCGAAGTACCTTGTTGGTTCACAATCTAACATGCAGCCTTCGATTACAAATTTCTTAGACATTACGTCCTGACATTGATAAACTAGTTAAAGAAAAACGAAACGGAAAGTGTCGTAAAATGTCCACGTAATTCTGTTCTGAGTGGGTCTCCTCTAATTTGCGGAGAAAATTACTTTGTTTTAATTTATGTACTTTATAACATGCCTGACCTTCAGATAAACTACGAGTTGAAAGTTTATATATTTTCTCATAGCACAGAGCCAAAATGTAATTGTTTATAAACTGTGACCAATTTAGTAATTTAAAAAGTCAGCATTAATAATACAACACTTAAGATGTAAGTTGTACTTATTATTAATACCGGATACGTTTCCTGTCGCGGAGAAATCAGCGCGGTGACGTCACACGCTAGTCTGCCTTTCGTTCGGGGCACATTTGGCGGTTGGAGCTGACGTCACACCGCCACTACCTGTCTTCCCCTGCCTTACGTACACCACGATGCAGTCGCAATCCGCCGAACACTGACGTCTAGTTCTACAAGTCTCAAACAGAGGACAACGAAGGAAATGTTTAGGACAGGAAATAAGGGGTAAAATCTGCTCCAGCATCCGCCTACCGACCCAGGCAAACCATGAAAAATCCATTGGTCAGAGTCTGCAGTCATTGGAATCGAAGCCGGGACATTCCAGTGTGAATCGCACACTTTGTTGTGGCGCCATTTCGCTTGCTATATGTAGGAGCATATAACTTTAAAAAAAAAATATATAAAATGCATTTATGCGAGTCTGCCAATGGTAGAATCCAATGCTCACATCAGATTTATTTTGACTATCTCCCTTGTTCCCCATGGGGTCTTCGTATGTTATTTGCATCGCGGAAGAGAATTCAGTTATTGCAGTAACTAGGCTTCTAGAACAAAAATGATAAAAAGGGTGGTGGTACAAAAGAGGGCAGCAAAGGGTTGGAACCGCATCATTTTATTACGTGCGAAGAATTAATGAAAGTGACAAAGCCGCATTGAAAGGGAGGAATAGAGGGGCAAGAGAGTCTGACCTGGGAGTAACCTTTCAGTTGATTAAAATCGATACAGCATCGAAATCCAGGAAACAGAAGACGCTGCAAATTAAGGGAAACTAATGGGGATTTCCGGAACAAAAATTCTCATTTGTTTCATTGCTTCTAAAGAGTTTTCAAATTGAAAGGCAAGTAATTAAAGTCGATCTGGCAAGCAATATTTCCCTGGCTGTTCGTAGTGATTTGGACGTCCACAAAATATTGCTTTGTTAAAGGCTAGGAATGCAGACATTCCTTAACAAGGCTTTCACTAATGGATGAAGGCGGAGAAAATTAGAAGCGTAAATGCTGTCTAGTAGACTTGAGGGAACCAAGTTGTGCTTCACGTAATTGATGCTGGAATCTATACTAATTGTTTCTTTCTTTGTAATTTAGGCTTCAAAGAAAACAATTAGCTATTAGGATGTCATATTTGTGTTAAATTCACACACACATACACACTGCACACACTGTAAGTCTCTCATTCATATTTCCAGATTCTAAAGGATATGGGGGAATGACCCTTGTTAAGATCAATTCCCATCCTCCAACCAGAATCAAACTTGGAACATCTGGATTTGATATATAGCGTGATTCAAACAGATCACAGAGGAATTATGCTATTAAACTAATATTTTAATCAGAGAAGATATATGTGTACGAGGGGGTGTTGTAAAGTTTTAGTTAACGCCCTTTAAAATGTGATAGAGGGTTTGTGTTGATATGTGCCTTTTAGTTATTCTATACGTAGTCGCTATCCAGATTTACACATTTTCCTAACGTTTCTTGGCATTCCGAATACCTTGATTTTATAAGTCTGCAGAATTCGCTTTAAACTACTCTTCCACTGTCAAATCGGCGACCACGCAACGAATTCTTCATTTCCGGGAACAAGAAACATTTACTTGGTGCGAGATCGGGCGATTAAGGCGGATGCTATAAGGTGTCAAAGCCACATTCTCTTGTTTTGTCAACTGCAACTTGAGACGAATGAGTTGGTGCATTGTCAACCAGAAGACGAACAAATAAGCTGCTCGTAACTTGTCCAGGAGATTGCAGTAGACTCTACTTATGATGGTTTGAACTTTGGCAAAATAATTTGTAAGGATAATTCCATGGCAGTCCCAGAAAACTGAAAACATGACCTTCCCACTTGACTTTTGCACCTTTGCGTTTTCGGGAGGGGGAAATCGAGATGTTTCCATTCCATGCTCATAGTTTTGTCTCTGGATCATACTGATAGATCCAGGATTCATCCATAGTTACCAGACGATCAAAAAATCATCTCCATCCTGTTCCAACAGCATCAACATCTGTCTTGAAAGGTCACGCCGTGTTTGCTTTTGGAAAGGGGTTAGCAAACGTCGAACCCACCCATATGGTGGTGTTTCGGGCTTAGGATTACTACGGAGGGCGAATTGGCACTGCAACCAGTCTTGATCTATGCCCCCAAGTGGGGTATCCCCAGGAGGAAGGATGCAGTGAGAGGAGACAGAGGGCGGCCGACCCAAGGAGCGACAGCAGTATAGAGGGCAGGGTAATAACATTTTACATACATAGAAAACTCTCCCAGCAGCTCAGGACAACGGAAAGTCCTATTGTGGTTCGGAAACTGTCCCAGCAGCGGGTTCGGGGAGCGGCAAGCGACCGGAGGAGTAAGTAGTGTCCTCAGAGCAAATCATCCTGGCATGCATCGCCTACACTTCTACGCTGAAAGAGGCCATTAGAAGGGAGATGCTGTGAAATGATAATGGAGATTAAATGAAAGAACAGGTAATTCGGGGAATGTAATTAACCTACGCAGCATTAGCCTGGCGAACCAGGAAATCTCCCGAAAGATACCATGGGTCAGGAAACCGGACCTCCCGCTTAGGGTACAGGGCACAGACAAAACCGTCTAAGCCATCCCGCTCGGTCAGCGAAGCCCTCACTATGACATATCTTTATTGTTCCCTTCTTAGCCTTTCTCACTTCTTCTGTCCGTTTTATCAAGATGTCAACAAAAGTATTTAGGAAACAAGTGAAGTATGATCTAGTTTAGTATTGACTGACGTTAAGCGAAAGTCGACGTAAAAAGTCCGTCTTTAAATGGCTGAGGTTTACGAAACTGATTTGCGGCACTCTGCTATATTTAAATTATTAAAAATAACAAATTTGTACAAAAATTAAAGAAATTCATAATTATTCTTAGATAAATTATTCTTAGAGTTACAAAGTATTAATTTCATACCTAATATCTAATAATTTATACATTCAAATAATGAATATTTCTTCAGCAAATATTGGATAAATTGGAGATACCTGCTAAATGCAGGGAAAAATGTTATATCTAATAAACCAATTTCTCCTAAAATATTTAAATAATTAGGGATACTATATTGCATGATGGTAATAAAAATCATCATTATAGGAATATGAATACTATGTAAGTTAAAGAGACAGACAGTGAATCTTCGATGGCCATGTGGGGTTTTCCTAAAGGGAAAAGAAAAGACAGTAAATGGAAGAAAATCTACCGTGTTTTGTTTTTATGTTTCTGAAGCTCGTTTCTATGACAGAGCAGACAATTATCTGAAGTCATTTATCCATAAGTGATATATGAACTGTTCCCAAAGCGAAAGAGTAGACCAACAAGAAGCTGTCATTCCTACCAAATGCTTCTTTCGAAGAATTCATGTCACAAATACTTTCTGGCTTCCGTTTGAAGGGAAGCATTGGTGAAACTCGATAAGATGGAGCAAAAGTATAGCGCTTGGTACTTATTTTACTCCTACCCTTTGGGAATGCCGTCAAATTCAATTAAGTTGAGGCCAGTCTATACGTGAACCAACGTTACGTTACAGGCGCAATACAATCAGAGAAAGTCAAGTTGTTGATTGAGTAAACTGTATCGATCTCGCCCAGTTTTTACTGCTCGCTTATCTTCACCTCTGTTTTCCCAAGTTTTCTTCTGCTGCGACTTTCACCTCACTATAAGCTGCTGCTGTTAAGAAAGAGGAACAATAAGACAGATGATACCTTCTTCAGTAAACTACTTAAAGGTACAGCCATCTTGTGATCTTATAATTAAAAAACAATACAGCATAGCACATGCATTTTACTTCCTCTGCTTTGCATTGTGTGTAAAGAAATATCGCATTTCACCCAAAAATTTGATATTAAGAGTTTAATGATAATACACGTTTGAGTTCCGGGAGTTCCAAAAACCATTTTAGGAAAAACTCAAAAACGAAAAGAGAGCTAAATATCAAATTTACTATTCAAGTAAGGCAAGCTGGGATGAATCGGATCAATATTTTGAAAATATTGCATAAAAGCCCTACTTGTCTCGTAAATATGAAAGCTTTTACCTCATATTGAAGCCTGGACATTCTAAATTATGCTAAACTCTAAGCTTTATCATTTTTATTCCGAGCGGAAACTAATCATAATCACCCGTAATTGGAAGATGAATAGGATTCATATAGCCGACGAATTGGAATTGAAAGAAAAACGGAACATTCAATTTCAGCACATAATGTCATCATGAGAAGACCACGCTGTAGCTCAGTGGTTAGACCGCTTGGCTCTCTCCAAGGCGGCCCAGGTTCGATCCCAGGCGACCGAAAAGTAAGATTTGTGGTGGACAACACGGCGCTGGGGCGGGTTTTCTCCGGGACCTCCGATTTCCCCCGCCATCTCATTTCACCGGTGCTCCATCTTCATCTCATGTATGATCAGTGTCACCGCCTGCGGTGCCGTATGTAGTAAAAGCGGGCGTTAAACACTACACTTTTATTACTTTCATCATGAGAACAAAAAATCATTTATACACTTGCATATTCATGTCTTTATACATCTCACACACATTTTCCACATATGAGTTACTTCTTCCACATAGCAGCCACACAGATTTCGTTTTTTTTTAATTTTTTTTTTTAAGTTTACATGCTCCAAGGTTATGTCATATCGGACGGTGAATGAATTGGGTGAAATGATGCTCAAATGAGTACACGGTCCATGGAGCTTAGAGTTACCCGACATTCATCTTGAAGGATAAGGGAAAACATCGGAAAAAACCTTATCCAGATAACTCACCCTGACTGAGATTCGAACTCGGGACCTCTTGAACGTGAGGCAGACATGATTTATGTTTTATTATTTGGTTGTCTATTAGCATTAGGATCACTATGAAGGGGATTCGGTACCGAAACGTGTGGTTTATTATACCTAAGCCACCAAGTGGGGGCATCCCCGAAGGGAAGGATGAGGCGAGAGCAGACAGAGAGCGGTCGACCCAAGGAGTCATCCCAGCGCCGAGACACCCGCGGACACTTCTATCCTGAAAGAGACCACCAGATGAAATATGAGTGAAATGATTTATTTATTTATTCTAATGCTTTATACACTTGGAAACATTTCCACTTGTCTTCTGGCCTCCCAACATGATTGCCCAACCGGTTTATTCCTGTAATTTTTGACTGCAGTGCATATCCCAAGGTGCTCCCAATCTTTGACCACATTCTCACCACACAGCATGTAGTTGGATGTAGGAAACATCTTCATTCAATGCAGATGCTCCGCCAGAGAGTGATGTCGCGTTATCCTCCGGAATGCGGCCACAGTTTCACTCCATGGTAGCTCTAGTATTGCTCTTCTATTTGGGAGCAGATCTATCCGCTGTTTTTAATGCATAATTTTATTAACTGGTCTGATCTTTCTGCTTTGAAAGAAGATTTAATTTTGAACTTTGCTGCATAGAAGTATAAGTGTCTTATCTTGCAATTTATGATTTTGGAACCTTTTTTGACAAGTAATCTTCTTTATCATTCCCCTTTACCCCAAAATGGAATGGATCCATTGGAAGGCTATGTGACTGCCCAAACGCTGTAACTTTGCCAGGAGACTCCTTATTTCAATTACTTTTGAATTTATTGCATATTTAGTATTTGTTATAGCTTAAATTGCAGAACAAAACTGCTTGTTTAAATGAATCTGTTCTTAAACATAGTTGTGAAAATGCAACAGATATTGCCTATGTTTCTTCATTGAAACGTTTTTCATTTTCCCAGCTGACTTGTAGTATACTCCAGCACCTGCTTGCTCACTATTTTCCATCTTTGAGCCATCAATGTAAATTTGGAGCCATTCGCTTTCAGGGTACACAGTGTTGATTGTCTTTAAAGTGATACGTTTTCAAACATTGGGCTCATTTCTGTTTTCTTCACTTGTTTTTTTAGATTTAAGTTATGTGTCACTTCCATATAATTTAGCGGGTTTGTCGGATGTTTTAGTTCATCAATTTCCATTTCAGGAACGTATTTATCCCTCAGGGCATCTATACATTGAAGAAAACCGTTTGTGGTTTCATGTGTTCTATTGCTCCTTATATAACCTCTTCAAAGTTATCTGATGGTAATATAATAAGCTTTTCATGCGGCAATGGAGAGCTACCAGTTGCAATTTACAAAGCTGCAATAGGAGTCGCTTTTACTGCTCTAGAGATTATTCTCATGGCTTGATTTTGCACTAATTCTAATTATCTTGTGTGAGAAGTTATTAAATTTTCACATCCATAGAGGAGAATTGGTTTAATAAAAGTGTTGTAGGTCCGTTTCAAAGTTGTTAGTGAACATTTACATTTTTCCCTGTAAGACGTTTCAGTAAATTGAACCTGAATCTAGCTTTTTTAGCAGTTTTCTTGGCATTCAGTTTCCATGATAACGTTGTATCTAAGTGCATACCAAGTCTTTAGGTTCTGGGTTAATTAAAATGATCTCTTCATTGTATTTCATGAAAGATGTGCAGTGATAATGAAGATGAAATGGGGGGCTGAAATTCTGGGGATGTACTCGTAATTAACCTACCCAGAATTCGCCTGGGGACCCAGGGGAACCTTAGAAAAACCCATGGGTCAGGTAGGTCGGCCACGGGAATCGAACCCGGGCCTTCTGAATGCGGGATACAGATGAAACCGCCTGAGCCATTCCGTTCTGTTTGTTGTCTATTAGTATTTTTACTTTTCTGCCATTTTTCCCATGCATAGGCATCGATAGTTTTCTCGGATGATATTTTCATATTGTATTCTTCTGTAAGATTTGAAGCTTTCACGGCGAGCGTTATTAATCAGGGCTTCGCGGGTGATCAGCCATGTCAGGTTTATGAATGGCAAGCTTTCGGCCATTGTAGACTCCATAGCCTTCTTCGGGATCTGACACGGCTGATCATCCGCGAAACCTTGTATTGTTTTATTATTTTATTCAAAATATTCGGCGACCTTTGTACTTTATCTTCAGAATCTGTTAACAATATCTGATCACCTGCGAAGAATATTAGTTTTATTTGCTTATGTCGATTAAGGAATTGGGGATTTACCAACCATTTTACTAAAATTATATTCATAATATTACAAATAGCAGAGGTGATTATCCACATGCTTGTCTTAAGGCTTAATTTATTTGGAGGGTAATTAATTTTTTTTCTGCGCAAGGGTAGATTTTAAAGATACTTTAGTGTTGTTGTGCAAACATTTATTGGAATTTATTAAGTTGTGTTCTATCTTATAATTATAAAATATCTCCCTAGTTTTACAAAAACAATAAGTATAATGATTCATTGAATTTCATCTTCTTTTCTATCATCTGTTTTAGGTTAAACTGACGTCAATGCATCATCTTCCTTTGCGAAAGCCATCTATTCTTCTCGTAGTTATCTCAAATATGCTTTTCTAAAATATATTTAGAAATTTTATATAAATAAACAATATTGATTAGAGAAATTTATATAAATGTAAAATAAAACTCTTTTTGTTTATGTATACATTGTTTGCATTTTTATTCGTTATTTGCCGCCCTCCGATTGAGCAAGAACGACGTCATAGTTGACTGGTGAGTCTATCTTGAAATCATAGTGCCCTCTACGGAGAAGAAGTGGTAATTTTTGCGGAACAGTAAGAAAAATACAGCGCTCTGAGGTGGTGTGCTTGTAACTAATAAAACCAGCTTCGCCTAGATATGAACACAGAGCACTGCGTTCTCATGGTTGAATGTTACTTTCGTACCGGCATTAAAACCGGTGCGACATGTAAATATAATTTAAACCGCTGCATAGAGGAGTTTATACTACGCTATCCAGCATTCAGACAAGTCCCTTGGAGCGTAATGTTGACAAAAGTGTCCAGGTACCGGCAAACTGACTTACGCTTTTTGTGCAACATAAACGTCTTACGTTTTATCAGTATACGATTTAAACTTTTTGTCACACTCACGCTTAATTAAAATGTAGGTATATTAATGTTGGTATTCTTATGTCTTTTAAAGCCAATAGGTGCAACAAACATTTCCAAGATACAGGATCAGTTACTCGCAAAAACAGAGACACTGGACGCTATAAAGTGACTGGTCCCAATCTAGATGCAATAAATAATATTATGACAGAAAGGCCTCAAGCATAACTTCTCGCAATACAGACACTGTTTATGGGGAAGAGAGAAAGGGAATATAAGAAAATGCACACATAAGACTATGTACTAGAGATATTTTCTTGTTTAGACTTGGATAAAAGCTTTGTATATATTGTAACGCTAATTTATTTTTCATTCCTAGAACATGTTCTGCTAATTTTCTGGTTTGTAATAAAGTTACATTGTGAGAAAACTGTGGGTATAAAAAAGAATAGAGATTAAATTGGAATATTTCTATTCTATGTGACAGGTTTGCACTATGCATATATGTCTAATATAACAGTAAAACATATTTTCACTGACCTATCATTTCGTATAGTCTACATGGTATATTTGTATGGCTGCATAATTAGCTTTGCAGTGCATTGTATTGCACTATATAATTTTTCAAAAGCAGTTATCGTATCACGCAAAATTATGCACCTTTATATTACGCGGGCACCTTCATATTACCTCTTGAAGCAGCAAGAAGATGGCGCACAGTTCCACGTTGGTGCTAAAGTTTGATACAATAATAAGGGTAGCTCAGCGTAAAGCAGAAAGTTTTATCTCAGGGTATGCGTGTATATGTATGAGAATGATGGTTTTAATGACACTGGCATGCCCGTTTCAAACTGATTTAATGACTGCTTCTATTTTTCATAACATCAAGCTAGAAGTTGCCGACCAAGGGCTACCAATATCACTGTTTAGAGTTACAGTATGTGAAATGCTTATTATTCGATAAAACTTAATCCGTCCTTCAAGTACATATGAAACTACAAATACATTCTCTCATCGTTTCTGGTCTGCCTTCGACCAAGACAGAGGCGATGACTTTCCTAATCGGCCCCAAGCCACGAACTGAGTGTCCTCTACAGCTGCGCGTGGGTATGTAAGTTTCACTTCTGGAAACCCTCTTTCCACACAAAGATTTCCTTTGTAACTATTTTGTCCATTGTGATTATTATTCTCGGCCATGCAATTATTAAGGGTCCGAATAATACCTTTTCAAACAAAGTCAAGTGCTATCCCTTAGAGTTCTATTTTTCCCGTGTCTTTTGTTACACGACTCAACCAACAGCACCTGTTCTGTCGTAACAGATATACAATACTCCTTTGCAATCCATTATGATTATTTACTCATTGCAATTCTTAATTTCGATGTCACTCTCAAATAGTATATTTATCTGCCGGTAGAGGGAAGCCTCAAAGCTGCTGTCAGCACATCTCATACGATAGCAAGCCGCTAGGGGAATTGTATATAAACTCGCCCCATCAACAATGCTATTAAAGACGTCAGATTTTGCGCGGTAAAATTACAGATAAAAATGAACACCGTATATAGCCCAGTTTAATTTCTATGGGCATATGGGTGAATTTTTAGTTTGAAGGACAAATAAACAATTCGTTTAATTTTTTTCAGATTTTATTTATATTAATATGAACAATGTCACCTTCTAGCCCCCAGCCCACTCCTAAAAAATTACATTCCAAATCATAAATAAAGGCAGGGAATTATTATTCTTATTATTCTTACGGAAAAATATCCCCTGAACCAATTGAGATCTCTAGTAGAGAAGTCAGCACACAGATCACAAAGCAGTCCTTTAATATTTTACGAAATCTAAATTTCTTTAAACAACATGTAATGCTTTATTTCTTTCATGTTCCAATGATTTATAACGCTTTAAAAGCTATGAATGCCTTTCGAAAGTCCTGGATCGTGGGTTGACTTGAACTAAGAGGTATGATCTGACAAGAGGGTTGAATATCCGATTACACAAACCACAAGAGTGGCTATTATAGTCTTGTAAGCCGATTAAACGAAGTGGAGAATCCAAATATTCAGTGTGGGTGCAGCATTCTGAACACTACATAATGAGAAGCATTAGATTTAATGCGTCTTGAACATGCTTTGCAATTGATCCTGTAATCTGTTTAAGTAGTACAGAGGAACTCCAATTCTAGCTTTCCTGCGATTGCTGCTAGCCATCAGCCAACGCATTACTGGGAATCAAGTTTCCTGCATCTATGCAACCCACAAAACGGCAGTGACCAAAACGCCACTCCCTTAGTACAGAAAATACCTGATGCGTGCATTCCCATGGATTTTCTATTTTATTTTGCACAAAATATTCTTAAAACGCTCTTACTATCTGCTTCATGCCAATCAAGATAAAGGTTTGTAGATGTGGTTCTTATTTATTTATAATGTGAACATCACAGTATACCCCGGTTATAATGCCGAATTAAAAGTTACAATAGCATCTTCAGTACAAATTTAAGTGGACAAAAACTTAGAAAAAAGTGAAGTAACAAAACAACACAAAATTAATTACAAACCGAGTCACAACAAAACACAAACCTATACAAATGAGAGAGGAAAAAGAAAAAAAAATTTAGCAATATTGGTTAACATATGCCATAGTCCAGTTAATCTATTCAGTATTTTTTGATTTTCTAAAGAATTTCCATAAATTGACCTTATAGTGTGAAACAGTTATTTTATGTTGTCCCCAAAGAGTTTCAAATATTGTATTATGTGAGGTTATGTAGAGTGAGTCACGCACAGAGAAGCTATGTAAGTGGAAATGACGTCACAAAAGTGTGGAATAACAAACTTATTTGTGATTGGTGTGACGCGTATATCGTAAAACGTGGACCAATCAGATATAGAAGATTTTACGTTGCCATGGAGGATATTCAATATTCCTCTAGAGGGATTGAACTATTAGCGAAATGCTAATGTGTAGAAGAAGCGGAACCGGTCATTCTTCTCCTAACAGTCGCCGTGAACGGATGTAAGGTTCTCTTCTTAAACGCCGTTGTGTGCGGAAGAGTATAAGTTTATTCTCGTAACCATCATCGATTATAACTAGATAATCTTTACATTAAATATCATCGCTAGAAGACACACAATTTAATTATTATACACGGTAGTAAAAAAACGTATAAAACTTTTGATTCTTGCACGCATCCAGATAAACGCGTCACATCAAGTGAATCTTGTGTAAGAATAGTGTTATAAATGTTGTATCATACATCTTGTTCGAACTGGTGTTAATTGAAGTAAGGAAATAAAAGTTTCTACATTATTTAATACAGAGGAAAATGATTACTCATTTTACGTAAAATTTCCTTCCGCCGTACCACCCCTGTAAAAAGAAGATATCTAGCTCAACCGACTGAAGCCACGCCGAGGTAAGCTGGGACTTCAAGAATCATCAATTCCAACCCTGTTCCAAATGATCACCTCAACGAGGGGCATAATTCGCCATCCTTCTATACGATTCGACATAAATCCAGTTCCAAGTGTCTGAACCATTGTAAAGCCCGGGCGTTAAAGTACTTACAACGCTGTAAGTCACCTTAAGGTAGTTGTTTCGTGTGTTTATAAGAACTCCTAGTGTTTTAACGGGGAAAACGCGAGTCAGTTGGAGAATTTAATGTTATTCTGGCATGTTTGCCCTGGTAGTTCAAAGGTTAAGAGCAGACCGATACAGACTAGAAAGTCCCTGGTTCAAATCTCGGAAATGGTATTGAATTTTTCAGTCCCACTCTATCTTTCCGTATGCAAGCCTACACATGTGTAGTGTGAAAGGAACAATTAATTTCTATTAATTGACCTAATAGTGGTCCGAACTAGATCTTGAAGTACTTACAGCACAGAAAGTCGCCATTAGGGTAGTTGTCTCATGTGTTTATGAGAACTCCTATGTGATTTACCGGCAAAATGACGAGTCAATTCGAGAATTTAATGGGATGTTTAGCTAATTTAATGGTTAAGAGCAGCCGGAAGACCGGGAGATTCGTGGTTAAAATGCCACAGGATAAAGGACATTTTCCTATATTCATACATAAATATATTAATGTTAAAGGAATATAGTTTATTATATAATTAGACTACATTCTAAGCATGTTAGCTTCTGAAAAAAAAATAACGAAATCCATTAGGGGCAACATTTGGGATAAACATCTAGTGTCTTAATTATATTATGTAGTAATTTGTAACGGCAAAGTAACAATTGGCAAGTTGTCTATGTGGTAGACTTTTAAACTCTAATAAGTGAAGCAGTGAACCATACATATACCCTCAGGAAAATTATGAAAAGCTTTGGAAAACGTTACTACATATTTCCATAGTTTTATTACATATTTCCTTATAGATAGAAAGCAAAAGAGGGAATTCAATATACTTTAAGTAACACTCAAATCTTTTACTTTCACACGAATTCTATCTCTTAATGTTTAGGAGTTATGGAAATGGAATCCAGAATGAAAAGGAGTTCAGAGTCTATTCCAGATACCTTTTGTATTAGGTTCTCTGATAGATATGTTGGCTTTTGATTTCGGTGTTTCCGAAAATTTATTGGGTTTCTTTGCCTTTGCAATGCTATTTACAGGATGCCATGACTAGTGTCGCGTATATTGCGAGCTTGTAGCAGTCTTCAGTTGTTAAATAACAATCACAAAATAGAGATAACACAGTTAGAACTTAAGAGTCCTTCTAAAACACTAATGGAAACAAGATTATAAAGCCACTGCCGCAGCTCGAAGAATATGTGAAGTGGAAGGAGGAGGTGTTTAACGATGGTTCCAACGTCTCAACAATGGAGATGAAAACACTAAAGATTTATCACGTTCTGATAGACCTAAAGTATGGATTACTGAGGATACACGCCAATTTTTGCAAGAAAATAGGAAAAAAAATATCCGGCTTTCAGTACCTATGAACCGACACCTCAATAAGCTGAACGTAGAACGAATATCTGTCGTCAGGATACCCGTAATCTCATGGATGATAGATTTGTCAGAATAATTGTCACTTATGTTGAAAAATGGGTATATTAACGAAATACTGATTCCTAGAAAGAATGGCTTGATCCCCACCAACCTGCCAATGTCATTTTTAAAATCTCAGTTCGGTCCCAAAGTAATGTGTGTCTGGTGGAATTTTGAAGGCGTGATTCACTGGGAGTTTGTTCCAAACAGGCGGTGACATCTCATCTGAGTGCAGAGAGTCTACTCCCATTAGCCCTGTCCCCGTAGGAACAAGACCCGGGTCTCTTACAACCAGGGAGTATCCCAAAGGGTCTCTCCGTGGGGCTTTCCATTAGGACAGTACCTAGTTTCCTAAACTGCCCCCCCCTCCTGGTCCGAAGACCAGTCAGGACGGAAGTGGATACGCCACTTACGCGCGTCAACACTCAAGGTGAAGACTACCGATATGATCTCGGTGGGGCCGCCTGGCGATCTAGCACACCTTCTACTAGCTGAGCAGGCTAGTACCCGGAAACTTTTGGCTTCCCTCAACCCCGTCCGAAGACGTACCCAATCTCCCACGGGTATCGGGAACCACCACCCCTCCGAGACCTACCCATCCGAACAACTCCCGAAGGAGGGGCTCGGCTGTTCGGCCCGGAGTTCCTCTAGTAACGTCAGAGGTACCACGAGTGCTAAGGGTCCGCAGCGCCCGCACTTTGGCAGCTGAAGGGGACGGATCCCCTCCCCTACGGGAAGGCGGTGACACTGATGATACATGAGATGAAGATGAAGCACCGGTGGAATGAGATGGCGGGGGAAACCGGAGGTCCGGGAGAAAACCCGCCACAGCGCCGTGTTGTCCATCACAAATCTCACTTTGCGGTCGCCTGGGATCGAATTATATATATATATATATATATATGTGTGTGTGTGTGTGTGTGTGTGTGTGTGTGTGTGTGTGTGTGTGTGTGTGTGTGTGTGTGTGTGTGTGTGTGTGTGTGTGTGTGTGTGTGTGTGTGTGTGTGTGTGTGTGTGGACATTTAAACTATATCGAGTTACGAGTTGAGAACTGATAATCGTGTAGTGATTTGAAAGTAAATTCTTTTGTTTGTTTACGTGTGGTGAAGCTACGAGAGACTGTGTACGTCATCTTGCTGTAAAGGGGTGTACAAACTGTCTTTCTACGAAAGTAAAAAGCTTTTTGACTTTCTGAAAACTAGACTTTTAATTTTACGAATCCACAAAGTCACATACTTTGAAGATGAATAATTAATTAATTAATTAATTTGAGAACACATTTCAAAGAGTTGTTTTCTTAGAAAACGACATTATTTATCAGGCAGTATATGTAATTTGTATCGTTATTAAATCGATGCAATTCTTTTTGTTGTTGATAATATACATGTATATATACATATATAAATTTTAAAATTTACTACGTCAAGTTATTTTGATTGATGGGCTTCCTTGAAAATCTTCCTATATTAACTTCGGAGAATGCTGAATTTTATTACTAATTTTGAGCTTATCTGACGTTTCGTTTTCAGGTCATGCGTTTAGGCCCTGAAATACAGAAGAACAGATCACTCTCTTTTTCTAAATTTGCCTCTTTTAGGGATCATCATTGCTCAAAAAAGTATTTTAGATGAAATCTACTTAGAGAACGTTTGGTTGAAATACGATATTTAATATTGTGCATTACCGATTATTACACGTATATAGCTACTATATAATATGTAATCACTTATGTTAAGTATAGGGTAGTGAAATTAAAAAGTTGAAAAAGGGGTGAGTTTTTAAACATTAGAGTAATAAAACCAAAAACCTATCAATACTCCAGAGTAGGAAAGCTTTAATGTATTTTGTTTTTTCTCTTAATTAATTTGCTAATAGAAGCTTTTAAGTGAGTTCAAATAATTTTTAGGTTAACGTAGTTTTTGCAGAGCTTATTTATTCTTTCAACATAAATGTGGTGTAAACACAGTGAAATTTAAACAATTGATTACGGAGATCGCGTGGCGAGTAATCGGATTTATCGTTGATAATTAATAGGGGTTTTTAATTAATATATTTGCTTAAGTTATAAATATTTTCTATAAAAATCCACAAACCGAGAGTTTTATCTGATTTCATTGACTCGTTTTTACTATGCTGACAGAATTTAAAATACATAGTGCACACGAAATTTTAACGAGCTACTTTTTAATATATTAATTGTATTTTTTGAAAAACAGTAGCTTTTTATAATGGTAATATGCAATGCTGCTTGATTTCTTCAGTTTTTTTACATCGTTCCAAATTGTTTAATTTTAACTTAGTGTGCAAACTTACTAAGATGTTGGACAGGTTATTCTTAATTTAGTTATTTTAAAGGAAAAAATTGTTTCACACATGTTGAATTTTTCAGTGTTTTTCGAGTTAGTTATGCAAAATAATTAACTGCAACTGAACTATTTAATTTGTTTAACATTGTACAAGCTAACAGATTATAAACAGTGGTCCAAGGAACATTTTTACTCATGAAAACTTTAAGAAGGGGAATTGAGGAATATGACGCTTAAATTTCACTGTATTGCCTCACTTATGCGAAGAAAATCAGTATTAATCAGCAATTTATGCCCTTAAATTTAGATTAGTACTATAATAAAACATAGAAACAAACATAATTGGCAGCATTAGGAAAAAATTCACATTTATTTTTACCAGATTTCAAGTACATTATTATAGTATAATATTCTAGTATATTAAATATACTAGTAACATTCTAGTATAGTTAATATAAAATAAATATATACAGCAGGTGATTTGCTTCTTGTTATAAATTTTGAATTTTAATGTTTCCAAGCATGGTTTACGTTGCAAATGGGAAGGTGTTTGTCCTTGAGCGCTACTAGGTGAACAACTAATCGGAGTCCTGCGGTGCTGTATTGCATTCCCGCGAAGTGGTGTGTGACGAGCGCCAACTTAATCAATCTGTATGAAATACTATTCGCGCTAAGATAAAAATTCATATTTTGCCGAAACTGATCCACGTGGAAAGCAGAGAGTAATGTATCTAACATAACCATGAAAGACCCATACTTTTAGCTCAAATAGGTTTTCTAATACAAATAAATAAACCACTATTACCTGTATTATACGAGGGTGTTCAATAAAGAATAATCATATATATTATTTTTTTGACAACGTACCTTTACTCATCATAATTTTGATGGTCCTCAAAATGGTCTCCCCTGAATGCGATGCACTTGTCCCAGGTTTCTGGCAGTCTTCAAAGACATGCTGGAAACCAGTTTTTGAGAGATCATGCAAAATCGCCTCCGCAGCCTTCACTACTGCTTCTGATGATGGATAATGCCTCCCACGAAGGCGTTTCTTCAAGTTAGGGAATAAAAAAGTCACATGGGGGTAAATCCGTATTATAGGAAGGGTGAGGGATGCACTCCACGTTGATTTTTGCAAGATATTCAGCAACAACATTGGCAATATGCAGCCCGGATTATCGTGGTGCAGCATCCAGCCTCCTTCACGGAAATGTTTTTTGCGACTGATATGGACTTGCAATGTTTTCAGGACATCCCTGTAGTATTGTCCAGTTACTGGTGTGTGTGCAGGTACAATATGCTGATAAACTAATCCATGAATATCAAAGAATGAGATGACCATAATTCCCAGCAGAAGCACCACTTTTGCTTTTCTGGGGGTTGGTGATGAAGGAGATTTCCAAACTGAGCTTTGCTGTTTGCTCTCAGGATCAAACTGATGTAGCCAAGTTTCATCAGCAGTGATTACGTTTGAAAGAACCTCCGGATCTTCCTCTAACATCAACTTTATCTGCATGTCACCTCCATTTCAGCGGTAGGCGATACTGAACATGTCCGAACTTTTCTTGGTCTCACAGGCGAGAACCAGTAGTACCAACAATAAAACTTCTACGGCATGTTTGTTTCACATTAAGCTAACAGAATATAGTAAGTTTGAATTTTAGTGCGAAAAATTATGACCGTAAAAATTATGATAATTCTTTATTGAACAGCCCTCATAACAATAAATCGCGACGTAAGCGCTGTATGAATATCATTATTGGTTGGCATGTATGCGTGTACGTATATTTGTAATTACTCAGAACTGAAACGTAAATGTTTTTCATGACGTGATAAAAGAATTACTTTGAATTATCCAATTCGAGTGAGCGGAAACAATAAATCTCCTGCTGCCCTGGTAGAACGTGTCTGGTCACATTATATCTTTGTTTATAAATGGTTCGTAATCTGTATTTACTCTAGAGAGTTCAAAGTGGTTGGTGTGTATGTACTTATACTTTTAATACTCAGACTTGAAATTTAAACTAGTGACATGACGGATAAAAGAATTACTGTGAATAAGCCAGTGTGTTAAAATCGAGAAAGAGCAAACATTTCATTTCCTGTTAGCCTGTGGAATGCTGTATGCTTATGTTTATAATGAATGCTGGATAAGAAGTGTTTATTTACTTTGGAGAGTTCAGATCAATATCATTCAGTTGTTCTTTACACAACAGTAGAGTAAGAGTTAAATAGTGCAAAGGCTTCTTGCGGTGAATTTAGTGGCGAGTCAAAAAGGCAGGTATTGTGAAGTCAGGCTCGAAGTATTATTTTTAAGGTGTACACGTTCTTCAAAATTTTTTTTCGGTAACAGAAACTAAAACTGAATATTGCAAAGGGTACTTCCGTTTAAAAATACCGAAAAAGTGTATCAACTGGATCAACTTACAATTGAAACAGGACACGAGGTAATACGCCTCCCACCTTACCACTGCCAATATAATCCAGTTGAGTTGGTGTGGGCTCAAATAAAAAGGGAGATTGCAAACGGAAATAGGACGTTAATCTACCTGTTTACGAAGAAACTGACAAGGTAACACAACAGGCCTGGGAAAACTGCGTGAGGCATGCAGATCTTAAAAAAGAAATAACACGTGACGAGATCTTGGAACCTATAATCACAAATTTGCAAGACTGACGATGAAGACAGTGACAATGACGAATTGTCTCTTAACGGAAGTGACATTGACAGCGATATGGATGGGTCACAGGCAGTTCCGTTGAATTTGAAAAAAAAATAGGTAATTCATAAACTATTCTTATAGTTATAGTACTTTAAAATATACATAATTTGCAAAAATTCTTTTTCCAATTTTGATTTTGGCAACTGCATCATTATAAAAGTTTGAAAAATATAATTTGCTTACCCTTACGTCTGCCAAGCAGACCTGCATGTTGTATGAGTGTGCGAGAGAGAGAGGGAAACATAAAAGGAGTGGAGCAAGTAGCTGGCAACGCTGAGTGTGGTACGGCATCCGATTAGCTGGACTCCAGAGTTCTTTCCATTTGAAACGCATAATAAAAGCTTTTCTTTCCCTCAGGTCTTGCTTTGTGGTTTGTGTAGGAAACAGAATATCTGGCTATTTTGTTGGGAATGAACTGACATTTAATAACATTAAGTTAAACAAAACTCACGAAAATTGGTTAACTACACCTTGCACGATGACATATCGCTTCTTCACAAAATATCTGTAGCGATCCAGTCTTTCACCAGAGCCAACGTTAATTTAGAAATGAACTTTCGCTTTAATTAAAAATACTATTTTCAATTCAGCAAATTATCCGTTTGTTCCTTTATTCATATAGACCCTTCTTCTCTCCTAACCCCTCCCACTCTCTTCTTTTTTCCCCAGAGAAGGCGAGATTAGAATTGATTTCAGCATTCGGAACAGCGAGGCGGGAAAGTGCGTAGCCAGTTCATATTATGGGAATAAAGAAAATTCTTTCACACTGAGAGAATTAAATTTGAACTTGCTGTGGTTATAAATCACTTTTGTAAGATTTATCAGAAAGTTTCCCAACCTTAATAGCTTAATTAATAAGAAAAATAAGTTTATAAAATTCTGATATTTTTTAAATTTCTTCTGTATCTATCTATCTGGGCCTCGTGGAAATTGTACGTTTGTGATCCTCGAACATCGAAAGTTTTCAAGAAACAACTCTTCTCATGTGTGATAGTGAATATCATAGCTAAACATATCTTATCTTTCATTATTTATCCACTATCATTTATTATTGTTACAGAGCCTACAAATTATTCTCCAAAATTATTCTTAAATTAATCAAGATGAAAATTTGCAGATATAGGGACTTGTTAACCTACTTCCAGGGGTCCAATTCGGCTTGTAAGCTGTTTTTGTCTGGACGCCTGACAAGGTTCAGGAGCATACAAACATAAACAAAAGAGCAGCTGGATTTGATTAATTTATTCACCAATTTCTAAAGCTGAAATAAAACGATTCTATACACATATACGTTGTTTATTTTTATTCCTTATTTCCCGCCCTCCGTTTGAGCAAGAATAACATCATAGTTGACCGCTGAGTCTATCTTCAAATCATAGTGCCCTCTACGGAGAAGTAGTAATTTTTGCAGAACAGTAAGCAAGATAAGTCAGATTACAGCGCTCCGAGTGCGGCTGTGGTGGTAACTAATACAACCAGCTTCGCCTAGATATGAACACAGAGTACCGCGTCTTCATGGTTGAATGCTACTTTCGTACCGGCCCTAAAATTGGTGTGACATAATGTTGTCGGAGCATAATGTTGTCAAAAGTGTTCAGATACCGACAAATTGACATACTTTTGTTTGTAACATAAACGTCTTACTTTTTATCACTATACGATATAAATCTTTTGTCATTCTCACGCTTAATTAAAATGTACGAGGGCTGTTAAATAAAGAATGATCCAAATTTTATTACGGTCATAATTTTTCGTACTAAAATTCAAACTTATTATATTCTATTAGCTTAATGTGAAACAAACACGCCGTAGTAGTTTTATTGTTGGTACTCCTGGTTACCGCCTGTGAGAACGAGGCAAGTTCAGACATGTTCAGTATCGCCTACCGCTGCAATGGAGGTAACATACAGTTCAAGTTATTGTTAGAGGAAGATCCGGAGTTTCTTACAAACGTAATCACTGCTGATGGAACTTGGCTACATTTTCATCCTGAGAGCAAACAGCAAAGCTCAGTGTGAGAATCTCCTTCATCACCAATCCCCCAAAATACAAAAGTGGTGGCTTCTGCTGGGAAAGTTATGGTCATCTTATTCTTTGATATTCATGGAATGCTTTATCAGCATGTTGTACCTGCACACAAATTAGTAACTGGACAATACTACAGGGGTGTCCTGAAACATTGCAAGTCCATATCAGGCGCAAAAGACTACATTTCCTAGAAGCAAGCTGGATTTTGCACCACGATAATGGGCGGCCGCAAATTGCCAATGTTGTTGCTGTATATCTTCAAAAATCAACGTGAAGTGCATCCCTCACCCACCCTATTGTTCGGATTTAGCCCCATATGACCATTTTTATTCCCTAACTTGAAGAAAAGCCTTCATGGGAGGCATTGTCCATCAGAAGCAATGGTGAAGGCTGCGGAGGCGATTTTGAAGGGTCTCTCAAAAATGGTTCCCAGCATGTATTTGAAGACTGGTAGAAACGCTGGGACAAGTGCAACGCATTCAGGGGAGACTACTTTGAGAAGGCCCATCAAAATTATGAGGATGAGAAAAGGTACATTGTCAAAAAGAATTGGGATCATTATTTATCGAACAGCCCTCATATATTAATTCTGGTATCTTTATGTCTTTAAAAACAAAAGATTCATCAAAAATTGCCAAGATACAGGATCAGTTACTTGCAACAAGAGAGACACTGGACGCCATAAAGTGACTGGCCCCAATCTAGAAGAAATAAATAATGTTATGACAGAATGGCCACAAGCATATATATCTTCTCGCAACACAGACATTGCTAAAGAGGAAGAGAAAATGGACACATAGGACTATGTACTAGAGATATTTTCTAGTTTAGACTTGGATAAAAGCTTTGTACATATTGTAACATTAACTTATTTTTCATTCCTAGAACACGTTCTGCTAATTTTCTGGTTTGTAATGAAGTTACATTGTGAGGAAGCTGTGGATAATAGAAAAGAATTGAGATGAAATTGAAATATATCTAATCTATGTGACAGGTTTTCAATATACATATATGTCTACTATAACAGAAAAATAGATATTCGTTGTGGAATAAGTGTTCATTGACTTATCATTTCGTATATTCTTCATGGTATACTTTTATCTCTGCATAATTAGCTTTGCAGTGAATTGCATTGCAGTATATAATTTTTCAAAACAGTTATCGTATCTACGCACCAGGCGAAATTACGCACCTTTATATTATGCGGGCAGACCCACCTCTAAAATAGTATATTTACCTGCCGGTAGAGGGAGGACTCAAAGCTGCTGTCAAGCACTTCAAGTACGATTCCAAGCCGCTAGGGGAATCGTATATAAATTCTCACCATCATCAATGCTAGTGATGACGTCAAATGTTGGGCAGTAAAGTCACAAATAAAAACGAACACCGTGTACTTCAACATGAATCCTGTTATAACTCACTGGTTATGAGCAGTGCGAATGAGGAAAAATATAAAAGATTGTGAAGGTACAAAAGTAGTGGTAGTACTGTGCTCTTTATAGAGTACTTACATTAATTCTAGTCCAAACTTGATCAATTTTGAGTGTTTAGGAACACCCTGTTGTCCATCTGTTGGAAGCCAAAAATACCTCTGGTAATCATTTTTTTTTCTATTTCCCTCAGTCTGCAAGCATGCTACAAGAATGTGTGTCCAGTCTTCTTGTTATCCGCAAAATGGGCAAATGCTTCTACCAGCATCGTCAAGAATCTTATGAGGTTTCCATTCTCTGAACCTAAGTCACGCTATTGCTGTCCTCAGCTTCACACATACTCCAGAAGATATGTTTCCTTATACTACCCAGCTTTTATTTCATTCATAGCTCCGGGGGTGACCTTTGTTTACATTCACATTTCATTTACTGCTATGAATATTACGGAGTCTTCTTCTGAACTTTTTCACAATATGCTTTCTGTAGTCCTTTGCCAAGCAGTTTAGGTTAATTTTTTATTCTTGATGATCTCCATTGTAGTCTCTGCCTCCATTTTGGAGGTTATAGGTTATTTATGTTAAAATATTGATGTCAGAGATGTCTGGTCACCTATGATTATTCCCAGCCAAATATCAAGTCATTTGATTTTGGAAAATTTCCCAATATTCTGTCACACAAAAAATTCCATAGGTTAAAGTCTCCCTTCTCCAAGCCCGATAATAACAATCTTAATAATAATTATATAAGAATTAGAATTAAATTCAAATTAATTTAACAATTCTTGCATTGTTAACCTTATGGTAATTAATATTGTTATCAAAAGTGTTTTGTGATTTACTTTTTTCATACTTTCTTTAGCATGTACACAGTAACTAGAGAAGGAAATCTTATTAAAACATATTTTTAAAGAAAGGTCCATCTATGTGTATTAATAACGGAAAAACTTGTTAGATGCCAAAATTATAATTTAAGTTCTGCAAGAAAACTTTATTATTACTTTCATTACATCTTCTTGACATGTTAACATGTAAAAAATTTGATTTTATTAAAAATGACCTTAACGACTTTGTTTTACTCGTAAATATTATATGTCTAACAAGGGACACATCTGACGTCGAACGCTCGGAACCGCACGAAATGCTTAGAATAACAAATAACTATAACCAAAACAGTGGTCCCTCTCTCTTCTAGTTTTCCCCAACAAAAAGCGCATAAAGTATATTTGTGCTGCTTCTACCCTCTACTTCTAACATACAGGTTTAACTCCCACATTTTAAGGATAAGCTTAGACACTGCATTATATATTCTCTGTTTTATTTCCGTTCTCATATTTATTCTCATCCATCCAGTTTGTTATACTTAACTATATTACTTTCCAAATCTCCATTCACTCGTCTCGTACCTATCCGACATCCCAAGTAATTAAAAGTGGATATCTTTTCTGTTATTTGGTTGTCTATTACAATTCTTTCTCGTCTTCTATTTTTCTCCACACATAGCCATCGATTTGGTTTTCTGGAATGATACTTTAATATCGTATTCTTTTATAATTTCATCCACGATGTTCGCCAATCTTTGTAAATTATCTTCAGAATCTGCTAACATCATTGATTATGGGTGAACAATATCCTTTTTGTTTGCTTCTCTTTGTTTAGATCTATTCCTTTAGGATCTTTTTCAAACCATTTTTCTAAAATTCTATTCATGTACATTAAAAGTAGCAGAGATGATAATACACATCACTGTCTTAGTCCTTCACTTACATGAAGAGTATTAACTTTTCCTGCGAAAATCTTAGTTTTTATAGATAACGAATGCATTTAAACAGTAAAATATTCGCAGCCATTATGAACGCTAACATTCATCAACATTTCACAATGAAGGCATGTTACGAGGTGATAAATAGATACAACTGAAGCTTGGGCTATCTACACATCAGCAAATTTCCAACAGAAAGGGAGCAGAAAATTAAGCAGCAACAGTGGCCATTTTACATGTTTTGCAAGAACTGGCGAAAAAGAGTAAGTAATGGTGAATTAAATTGTGCGTAATTTTTTCGGCAAATGAGATATGTCGCGAAAAAGTAGATTTATTTAAGAGCATTAGGTCTGCACTGTATAGAGTTGCTCGACCAGTAGAAGATATTTATAAAACAACATATATAGCCAGTTTAATGAAAAAAAAAAAAACAACAAGCAGTTTTTTGTTTTTGCTTGTGCACTGGATTAGTAGTTAGATGTTCCAGATACTTCATTGTTACTGATGTTTACATTAAAGCGACTTTGTAGTCACTGAAAAACCGGCAATTGTTTAGTTAGCTTTGTTGGGAAGAACGTGTAAAGCTTGCAGTGTCGGTTACTGCTCTAAGTCACCCATGATTTTTCACTCTATTATCCATTAGCTTGCATTATGTGGTATATCACAAAGCTTGTAAAGTCAACCAACCAGTAAGTCAAACTGTCACCAGCAATGCTGTGTATTTCCTGTGACAATTTATAAAGAATGTCCCAATATTTTCTACCACACTTCAGTACGATAGTTCTGCTCCAGAAATATTGTACTGTGATTATTAAAGCTATGAAAAAACTAGACGTTTTATTGAACAAACAGAACTGCCCATCAGTAGTTACTATCTGCAATTCTATTTGGAGGTTTAGGTACTCTGAACTTTGGCGAGAAGTGTTCTTACAACATTTGCTTTCGAAAATATATTTTCATATTGTAATACAGGGCCTACAGCTCTAGATTATTCGAAGGTCAGCGCCAGGCAGCAGGGAGGTAAACAGATAAGCCGCGCGGTCTTCCAGCATAAACACGTGTTACCAACAGAAAACCAAAGTATTTTAGAAGTTCCGCTGTCTCGAACTACCAGACAACCAGAATATTTTAGCATTTTCGACAATCTCAAACATTCTATCGGTCTGGGTGGCTCAGTTGGTTAAGGACTGGCCTACTAGTTCCAAGGTCGCGGGTTCAAATCACAACCCCGACAAAGATAGATATATCGGACGATGACATTGGTGATAATGAATGACTAGTGATGGATTTGCGAAATGAATCCGGGGACCCAAGCGCTGAATCTGCCCAACATTCATCGCAAGAGTTGAGGAAAAACCCCGGGGAAAACCTCAACTAAACAGCTTAACCCTAACAGGATATGAACCTGCGCCCTCCATGTTGTACTTGACGGTGGTCCAACGCTCTAACCAACTACGCCACGGAAGTGCCCCCCCCCGACTGATGATTTCTAAAGGTGCTTAAAAGCTACAGCCCCATATCTTTACATTTACTGGCAAACAAAATATTTATTTTATTTATTTGAAATCTGAAATGAAGAGGTAAGTTCCGGAATAGATAAAATGCGAAATGAAATACATATTATTTCCAAAATGGAGAAAATTAAATATGGAATGGGAGAGATGAGAATCAAACTGAGAATCAAGATGAGAATCAAACAAAAATTGAAGAAGATTAAAATAGATAAAATAGAATCCCAACTAGATTTTTACAGCAAAGGAGTTTAAAGGAAAATCAAATCTGATACGAATGTGACTGATTATAGGGAAGAAACCAAGCGGAGGTAGAGGCCGCAGTGAGCAAGCATCTAGACTTCTAGACTATAAGATAACGGAGAGAACTGTAAACCAATGTTCGTCATGGTGCAATATGCAGTTGTTTACGGAGAGGGGGCTTGAAGGGTGAAAACCTTGCTGATCCTGATGAAAGAATCTAATGAATGATCAATCTGGGTGGATGTGGCTCCGTAGGACCCGTTCTATAAATGCTAAAGGACCCAGTAGATATTTCCAGCATTGTGAATCAACGTGCTAAAGAGTATGTGGGATTCTGCAAACGGGAAATCTGGGCGGAACTGTCCTTTATCCCGTGGAAACTCACGCCAATACAGTATGAAGATACCTTGAAGTGAATAAGAGCTTAAAATTTTATTGATTGCATCATTCAGATGACTTGGAGTGGCGGTCAGTAGTGCGACGTCCACGTGACAAATCCTGGATCTCCATCGTGCAATCATTCAGCTCCGAAAATTTGATGAAACTGTCTCCTGATCACATTTCGTAGACAGTAGAACAGTTCGAGACGAGGAGGAAGCTATGTGACGCAGTGGCTATAGTCGGCGATTATGACGCCCTCACCCAGTGTAAATACATACCGGAGACCTTATCATCAGATTAACAGATTCATCTAGAAGTTTTGCCATCTCAAATGTTCTGGATACTTCCAACGGCTACATAACTCGCATAGGCGAGTCAGTTTTAAAGTCATTGAGTTCATAAATGAGGAATTTAACCAAGAATTAGAGAATTTGTGTTTATTGCAACTAAAAGTGCCGTTTGCTGAGTCTGTGACGACTGCAATGAGTGCTATAACTAACTGTAGTTAGTAGAGTAGAAGCGTGTGTATTTCATTCCATATGAGGATAGTAAAGTTGACTGATAATTAGTGTCCAAAGTCTATGGTACGTATGCAATAAAACCCGCCTTTAAAAAACTTTATAAAAATCTGTCCTATTCATTTAGAATGAAAATCACTTTACAGATTATTCAACAATATTCGAGATATTAATTTAATATCCTATACAGATATTTTAAACTATGTGTTTTAACCAGAAGTGTTTGAAATATTGATTTTAAGAAAATAAATTAATAATTTTAGTTTAAAGAATAAAGTGAAGTGAGAGAATTGTTCCCCCCTCTCCATTCCTCCCCTTCTCTCTGACGAAACAGACACATCGATCTATATCTAAATACTCTTTAAATTTATGGAACCTCACATTATGAATTTCCGGTGAGATTTGGATGTGGATTTTTGAATAGAATACGACCACTTTGTCACTCGCTACAATCAAATGGCAGAAAAATAAAAAAATAATCACTTATTTTCTTTGCTTTCTAACTGATCGAATCATAGGACATGATTAATAGATATTTAGAGCAGATAAATAAGTTAATTCATCTATAAATATTTGAGCTATAGGTACAGTAGCTTTTACTATCTTTCACAAGTATGATTTGCATTTATCTAGTAAAGAACGGGAAGGAGTCCAATAACAAACCAGTGTGATGTATTCTAGAATCCTGATCTTGAATAATTCTTCTTTTTACATTTTTATGCATTAAAATGGTCTACACTATGTAGCTTGAAAACAACCTCGTTGAACATTTCAGTAGGAATTCAAAGACAATGAACTTAAAAGGCTGGTCATTGGTTTTTGATAAATTTTTAAATTACTCAAGATACACAATTTTACCACAGAGAATAAATTGCCACAAAATTAAATTTAGAGATCTAAAGCAAGTGAAAACATTTCTCTGTGTCATTTTTGTGGATGAGTACAAGTATTTAAACAATGTGATCATATCTTCAGTTTTTAAAAGACACATATTCTTCATCGTATGCAGCATCTGTTTATTTAGTATATGAGAAGTAAAATAAGTTTCTTCTAAAAAACTATTAAAATTTCTATAAAATTTAAACAAGTTTATAACTGTTGTACTGCAATCTGTGGCAGAATTAAAAGCATAAATTTTAGTTAAATTCTGTCATATTTAGAAAGATTAGATAAGTGCACCCTTAAGTAGATTAAGAATTTTGAATACTTATGATTCAAGGTATATTTATAATCAGAAAGTTTAACATTATTTGTTTTATATTTTACCTTTTACTAATGATATCTATTTTTTGATGCAAGATAAGCAAGTTTGTATTATAAAGCAAATATTCTTGGAGATAATAGTGTCACGAGTGAGGTTTGTGACTGACAATTGAGAAACGACCAAGCAGCGTCAGGATGTGGTGCCTTCAATTGTTTCATCTAATTGAAGTTTTCTTCTCTCCGAGTTATACAAAGTCTTCTTAAGGCAAGGAATGAGACTAGTCATTATTTTCAATTGCGTTATTTAGAGGGAAGGGAAGGACCAGTTCCTCTTTCAAGGCAGGCGCTCAATCTCATTACAACGTCCAGGCACGTTTTCTTCTTCTTCTTGATGCCCTGTCCTTCCCCATGTTCGGTGATGAAATTCTACTCAAGGGGAATGAGACATGAAACGAATGGAAATGTACAGATTGTGCTAACAAATGACCTCGGTGCGTTGAGATGTCCTTTAGATATACCTTACTGCCATTTTTTAATTACAAATCTATAGTTGCCCACCACAAGAAATCGGATTTCAATGTTTGTGTGTATGTGTGAATGTTTTATCTAAAGAACCACTTAATGTGTAATAGCAGATAGCTTCAAAGAACTGATGCTGCGAAAATTAACAATTTTTTCCCCTCAATGACATAAAATAGTACGTCTATTGGCACTAGGGGGCAGTTTAATTCACTCAGCCGCTAAGCTCTTTTCCATTAAGAACGAGAAGCAACAAACGGCTGAAGTCATATTAGAGTCAGTGTATTTTATCTGAGAGAGTGACATGAAGGGGCAGACAAAGGACACGCTATTGAGCTCTCTGTTCGATTCTCGCCGACCAGAGAATCATTCTCTGAACTTGTAGGTTTTGCCTGGTGGGTGGATAAATGCTGAAGTGATTTTAATTTCACTTTCATTCCATTTTCTTATCAAGTTTCAAGTGCACATAGCTTTATGCATATAGAGGTGTGGACATATGTTGCGGATTTATACTCAAAGGAAGGAGTACTGCTTTGTCGACGGGTTAACCATCGGCAACTGCAGCTGTGACACGGATCTTCGAGGCTGGAAGTGTTAGATACTTCCAAGACTGTCTACTCTTGGCCTCCTGTGGTTCTTTCAGTTCATCTCTCCTTCCTGAGGGGTGTTAGGCACAGTATATTGTGACTTTGTGGGTTCGTGAAATTAAATGTCCAATGACACAACTCAAAAATGTTATTTATTTCCACCGAATTACAGTCGGAACACTTGCCGATTACACAGAATTACGTAATGCACACAAGTGCAATTCACCATTTCGTCTGTCACAGGTCCACTGCACGCTCACACTTACTTAAAACTCCTCTGATGCACGTTCACAGTCTTCCGGTCCGTTAACTCACACGGCGCTCCTCATGGCTGCTCGCCAAGAACTGAACCCTCCTCCAGCCCGACGCGTCGCTTATATAGGACCAGCTGGCCAATCGAGAAGGTTCCGGGTTAGCTGAAATATCCTGGATGTTCCAGAACTCAGGGGGAGGGGAAAGAGACGGCACAGTGGCCTGCGATCCCTTCGGTTAGCGACACGAACAAATGGGTAGGCGTGGGCTGAATGCTTCCCGTCTGGCCCTACTCTGCTGCTAGCTGACCGTGTCTTCCGATAATTAGGTGACAATATTGTGACTTTGTGGGTTCGTAGAATTAAAAACAAATTTGCCGAAATTCTAAATGTTCTTTATTTCCGTAGAAATACACTGTTCACTTCTCACGTAACATTACATCACGTATACAACACAATCTTCCAAGGTCGATGACAATAACAAACAGCTCTCGTTACAACAACAACACTCTCAGCTGTTTACTGCTTGTCTCACTGTTTTACAACTCTCTTGTTACACAACTGACTCTTGGCGAGTCGTCACTTCCTTAAATACCTCATTCATAATTCGAGACTGATATGGAAGTTTCTCTAACATGTCACCAGATAAAACTCGACTTTTCTGGAATGTAATTATATCTGTCTGGCGCTATGTTTATGTGCTTAGGCAAGCTATTTACCTCCATGAAACACTATACGTCTTTTAATTATCTGTACTATTTTTATTTGTCGGCTATTTGTTTAAACACTGTCCGCCTATTAGTTCCTTTGTGTAAACAAGCAGTGCGATCGTAGATAATGGCTCGCGACAATATCTATATAGGTCTCAATGCTATATAACGCATAAGTATACCTATACCTATACAGTTTGATGTTGGAAATTATTACGTTTTTTCAGCTATAAGTTGCCACAGAATTTAGGTATTAAAAGACGAAGAAAAATAATTACATAACAGGAAACGAAACAATGGGTTTCGGGCCACCACAGTAGGTTTTCAACTCAAGTAAGCTATATGAGGCAAGAAGATAGTTAACTACTGTTCAGTGTCGCACTGGCAGGTAATTGTTTCGAGAATTCTGATACCTTTGAGACATTAAATCTTGAGAAAGCTAGTAACGAGCTGCTAAGAATCGATATTTATATACTCGGGAAGCGGTTTTAAAGACACTCTAATCCAATAATTTCACCCAACAAATACTAACTTATCAGCATCTGATGACAATTAGATTTAATACAATTAACTATGTTATGTTGCAAAGGGGATTTTACGTCGTTGTCACGCTCCCTTGGATGACGATGATTCGCGATAATGCTTTGACTGATCGCTGACGTCATCCAATCGAAGACATTGGAGACGACGTCACTTCGAGCCTCATGGATCTCTGAAATGCTCTTACCTGCTGACACTGGTAATCGCCTCCGACATTCTCTGCGATGATGGCGAGAAAGAAGACGCCCGCGGCTGCTCTGGAAGTTCTTCCAAATATTATGGTTTTAAGATTAGGTTGCAAGCAATGACCTCTTGATGTACAGGGTTGTGTGGGTGGATCACTTAGCCGTAGAAGGAAACACAGTTTTCTTGTCTAATGGCAATCACCTATACTTTTCTTGGTTACAAATTTTCTCACGACAAACTTTATGTGGAACTCCCGTCACTAAATGTGTTCTCCTTTACTGAGTATACTTTTGCCAGCGTATACTACAAGACTCCGCAATTCTTACCTGCACTATAACACTAAACTTATTTTATCCACGATATTCCGCGCGACTTTATTGTAACTCACAAACCCCGGGAAATACACGCGCACAATTTTTTCGAACTGACAAACATGGTTTCACTTCTGCGTATGCAGCAGCGACTAGGCAATATTCCGCGCAATCTTTTCGCGCTAACCAACGTGGTTTCTCCTCCACGAATACGGCAACGACTGTGTAAAATTCCGCGTGAACTTTTCGCGCTAACAGACATGGCCTCTCCCCCATGTATACGGTGGCGACTGACTAAAATTCAGTTTTCTATCGTTATTTTAACTGCGTCCAGAAACACCCCTAACACTGCTTACATGGCAGCGTGATATAGGTGTTCCCTTATTGGTCGACCAAACAGCCGAAATCACTTTTATATTTTTTGTGGGAAATATTTTTAAATCGATTTGCTGAGAGAATGCATATGATGTCTTTTTATGGAATAACCTTCTTAATTGTTTTTAGATGCACCCAATTTTCCGTCAGAATGTTGCCATAATGCTGCACTTCCGACCCTGAAGATTTGTTGCTCTTCTCGCCTTTTGTTACCGGATAAAACACTTCCAGTTAGTTGCCCTGACGAAGGGTCCGTTACAAATTTGTCTGACATACACACATACAAGTTTTTACAAGGGAAACAAAAATTTTGTGATATGTGGATACATATAGTTGACAAATATTTTAATTTAACTTTAAACGTATGGTGAATTATTAGT
This sequence comes from Mantis religiosa, assembly GCA_030765055.1. NCBI lineage: Eukaryota > Metazoa > Arthropoda > Insecta > Mantodea > Mantidae > Mantis > Mantis religiosa. The sequence continues at coordinate 100,999,215 of CM060955.1, forward strand.
AGTAGAGGGTACTTTTCAATGTTTAGCCGCAGACTATGCACTGTCTATCTCAACTTACTTATATTTGTATTTTGTATTTGTATTTATTTCTCATCTTTCTTCTACATACAATTTCATTGATACATTGACATTTATAACATTTCTTTCACACAATATCAAAATGACTTATTCACATTTAACATACCCTTTTTACATGCTTGCCTCGAGTCTCGGTCTCAATACACATAACCCCTGGTTTTGCGTGTATTGATGACCCTCCTCTCCCTTGTATCCCTCGTTCTAGTTTTCCAGCCCTTAGTTGCTAATTATTCTTCATCAATCTCAACCATTTCTCTCTATCTTCCCCCAGATATTCACCTATATTTCTTACACTCCTTTCTCCTTTTACCAATAACATTTTCTTTATTAGTAATACCTCCCCTCATCCCTAAAACTATCCCACTTTTGTTGCCAAATTTGTTCTCTCTTTATCTTTGTTTGTTAGCAATTAAGTATACTATGCCAATCTGTATCCTCTTCTCCACACATTGGGCATTTCCCTGTATCCTTTTCATATCTAATACCTTTCAAATTTGTAACTCCTGTCCTTGCCCAGGCAAATGCTTCTCGCCCTGACTTATTACACACATCTGTGTACTTCTCCCTCACCCACACTGTCTTTATTTCCCTATATGTCCTCAATGATCTTTTCTCCCATACACTAGTAAATATAATTTGGTTATCTAAATCTTCCAGTCTTAATTCTACCTCTTTCCAAAAGCCCCTATAATAATACTCCTCGTTTCTCCAAATATGTCCCATAACTATCTGTTCCATCAGTTCCCTTACTTTTTGCGCCCAAGACTCTCCCCCATTTGCTTCTCATCTGCAAAAGAAAACATTCCTGGATGATATTGCTTTCCTCCAAATTGGCAACTCTGTATAGATATTTCAATACCTTTGAGACAATTTTAACCCTTGTTGAATGTCTTCCCAACTCTAATTGTGATGCCCCATAGGGTGAAGGTACCGGTAAGCCCAAAATATATTTACAGAAGGATCTGTTAATATTGTCCACCTCTTCCCATGCTTCATCCACTCCCCATATCGTGATATATTTTGCGCAGCATTTCAATAAATTTACAACTTACCCCTTACTTACATTAGTCACGTCTATAGTCGCTAAAATTATTTCAGTGTAGTTCGTTAACACCCTGTATGAAGAGATGATGATTAATGGTGAACTAAGTCTTGAGAAGGAAAATAAAATTTTAGGGCAATAAAGATACTAAACCATATTATATTTTTGACTCATATGTTGTAGAAAAAATTCCGGGGAGTTACTTTTATTACTTATTGGAGAGAATGGTTTTAATAAAGGGTAGCTAATTTTTATCTCCAGTTTCTCGATATATTTTATAATAATGTTACAGATTTAGTTCTATAGTCTGAGAACTCAAAGCGCTGAGAGTTACCCCACATGATATACTCGCACGACAAGAGAAAATCCCTGAAGAGATCTTATCAAGACACCTTACCTGAACCACATACACTCTAGGCATTGCTGTAAGTTGAATCTTGAAGAACAATTTTGAAAAGTTTCAAGTGCAAACCTGGAAGGCTTTGAAAAAGCAAAGAAGTTGGTCTGTTTCAACACACGCAGATCTTCAATCCATCCTTTTACGCCCCGTGTTTTTCATAGATAACAGGTTTGTTAACTTCCTTAATTAAAAAGGCAACGTAAAAGAGAAAGTTCCCTATAATTGGGTGTTGCAACTTCAAACTTAATTATCTCCAACTTTTAAAAATGCTAATTTTTTTCTTAGCTTCTTCCATTTTCGTATCCAATATAAAGACTCTGATAATAGCTTAATTTTCAGTAAGAAAAGGCGGATGTTTTCTTTACCTCTTGCTCATTTTACACATTTCAGTTTTACTTAATGAGTGAATGAAGTTATAATAATCCTTAACTTCATTTAATTGCTTGCTAAAGGAATTGTTAATGATTAAGCTTCCTTCACAATTTATAATGCTTTAATTTTAGCTCATTCAAAGTGGGGAAACATTTTCTGCTTGTGAAGGTCTCCTCTATCCATGCTATATCTCGCGAGGTTTAGTATTACGGATTGGTTGAGAAATTCTGAGAGAGCAGTTGTACTGCCTCTGTCCCTCCTGAGCTGTTTGCTCCAACTTAAATGAGGGTATATTCGAAGATAAGGTAAGGTAAAGCTTGGCTTATATATTTCTGTATGTGTGGCCCACAAGAAAGCACCTCAGGAGGAAATGGTAAGGAGAGAGGAGGCAAATCTGTTAGCTCTGACAGAGCAAAGGGCAGGGTCCATAATAGTACTTGGTGAAGGCCCCGGTGGCGTCTTGTATAACTGAACACTGGAGGAGAGCGCATCCTCCTGGGAGGATCGAAAGCTTTTCCCTGCTGAAACAATCAAGCTAATAAATGCTAAAGTGAAATTAATGTGAGGTGGGAAAATTTTGGGGTGGTGTAATGAATCTTCCCAACGTTTGTCTACCGACTTACAGAAACCAACGAAAAGGAAACCTTGAGTAAGGAGGGTCGAGAATCCAACCCACCTTCCGAAAGAGGGCCATAGACGTTACCGTCTGAGCCATCAGGCTCGATATGTTCGAAAGGTCTTTAACAAACCCCAACACTCAAAACATCCACGGATAATAAACATCATATAATGAGATACACAATATAGGGTAAAGGGAGGTATTTTCGTGACATAGGCGATTTTGTGATTCTTTTTCGAAGGTATGTCACAGAGAAACTAGTTGGTGTTAATTCGTCTTTCACTGTTGGTAGTTGCCATATTTGTTCCTAGAGCTCAGGAGCTATCGGCAGGGCGTTAATACCAACTGGTTTCTCTGTAACATCCCTTCGGAAAAGTATCACGAAATTGCCTCATGAAAATGCCTCCATTTACACTATAGGATGGTTCAGGTAGTAGCGTCAGCTATGTGGAGATGCGGATAATAATACCATGTTTATTTCGGGGTTTACCTTGATTATCAGGCAAGTACATTGATGACAACAAGAATTAACTTATTGTATGTACTGAGGAAGATGACTGTGCAATAACTAATGTGACTTTGTGGGTTCGTGAAATGAAAAGTCCAATTTCACCGCTCAAAACTGTTCTTTATTTCCACCGACTTACAGTTAAACACTTGCCAATTACGCAGAATTGCGTACTGCACACGATTACAATTCACCAGTTCGTCCGTTACAATTTCACTTGTACTCGCGATTACATCAACTCCGATACTCATACACAGTACGTACAGTCTTCCGTTGCACAATCTTTTCGTTCATTAACACGTCACTGACTAACACTGCCTTCTTACACCAAGAACTGTCTCTCACTCACACTAACTGACTTCACTTCGCTCCGGCAGCCCCTTTTTATAGGAATATCGCAGCCTTCTGGCTTTCACAGGAAGGTTCCAGTAGATGAAGGATCCCGTAATTTCCAGAACACAGGTGAAAGAGAAACAGACCGCACAATCATGTTTCTTTTTCCCCAGCCATCCCTGTCACCACTATAAGACGGACGAGGGGGAGGCGTGGCTAACACGGACCTCCCTTGCTTTTCGCTCTCAGCTGCTCCTATAGGGTGTTCCAACGCTCGCGTGACACTAAAGCAATAACTCCTGCGTAGTCATTGGTTTTGGGGTATTATGCCATTCTCTGTTTCCCAAGTGCGCGATATCAGCCCGGCAGAGGGTGATTTCGGACATAAAATTCCTTAACCTCCTTGAGAACCTCATGTCGTGATTTGCGACATGTGAAAGAATCCCAAGCCTGGTAAAGGGGCCTCTGAGCAAAATAAAGCGGTATTTGACGTCCAATATAGAATGAGATACTGAGAAGCATAAAAGCTAAAGAGTGTCCATAACTTAATATTCCATTTTTCCAGCATAAAATTAATTACTAAATACAAAAGTGCACCAACTTAAAATAAAATCAATAACACTAGAAGAAAAGATCACTCAAGTAAGCGACTATTACAATTACTGTTGTTATTGTTGTTATTGTGGTCACTCTCACTCTCATTCTCACTCTCAAATGTCACTCTCATTGTCATTGTCAATATTATTATTATTTATTTATTATATTGCATTTTTCAATCTAATTCTACCTTATCTACCTATTTTGTAATATAATTTTCAAGAAACTGAGTAAAAATATTCATGTGACAACCAATCAAAAACAAATTTGACCTTTTACTTCACACATACAGAAGACAGAGAAGGCATTGCACTCTACTCAAACAGTTGGTACCTAGGTTGTACTAGAAATACTTAAGGTGTAGTGAATAACAAAATAGGAATTTTTTAGAAAAAGGTCAGTGTGTGTATGTGTATATGTACTCTATATCTGTGATTACAACTAAAAACTAAGTATTTAAGTTCAATGTCTTTCACAGATGTAATACGTAGCTATTCAAGAAAAGCCCCAGTATCGAATTCCGCTTTTTTAGACAATTTTTTCTAAACTTTTTATTCTCTCAAAAATTGTTTTTACCAATTTTTATTAAACCAACACATACTCAAGATATTTTAATAATAAGTGAAATGCATATCTTGAAGTTTCTGAAAACAAAAACAATGGATAACTCATTCGGAACGGCTTCTATGTAGATGAATTTTCCATAACTGTTAAACCGTAATGCATGAAGGAATCCCTTATATGGAAACCTGGAAAAACAGAAAATAATTTCGGAACGTGCTGTTTCTCATGTAAAATTATACTCTAAAGCCGGAAAGCTGCCTAACACGGAAACGGAAATATCTTTGGGGTACCGTTTGTGAAAATAAACTGATTAAAACGGGTTACTTTATTTGTAATGGGTGTACGTATTTTAAAATGTGTAATAAGTTTGAGGGTGACTGCACTTGCACCGAAGTTTTACGAAGAATAAAGTCATAAACTGTAATCCTTCGAGGAAAAGCGAAAAAAAAACCATTACCTCTCTCAACTGTCTTACAACTCACATGGTAAGGGTGCAACTATTTTGTAATGTGTTCATTCTTAGTTTCGTACTTACAAGTAATCAAGTACGAGTGGAAGAAAACTGTGAACATTGGTGAGTTTTAAAAAGACAGTTTTTTGTACATAAATTGAGTAAAATGAGTTCTAAACATAAAATACTACCACCGAATGAAAATATTAAGGCTATTGAAGAACACGAAGAAAATGAACGTTCAGCTAAAGAATTAACTGTGTTGATTGAAATGGGGAAAACTCATATTTATGTGATTTTGAAAACATAACAATTAAAGACGTGTGGTTAGAGGAAACTGCAGGGCATGTGAAACGCATCACAAAATCTATAGAGTATGGCGAGCCAAATCGCGCTGTGTTCGAGTGGTTTGTTGGCGCGCGCTAAAAAATATTTCCATTATTGGGGGCATTGCTTCAAACTCAAATTTCGAGTCTGCAAGGAAATTAGGCAAAGACAATTTCAGAGCTTCCAATAGATGCCTCAAGAGTTTCAAACATCGCCATAACATTGTTTTGAATGCTGTGTGTGGTGAATCAAATGATGTTGATATGCAGACTGTTGCAGATTGGAAAGGGAAAGTTTAAAACAGACAGAGAAACTATGCGATAAACTATAATTATTGTACGTAAGTTGAAAATATTGTGACTTTGTGGGTTCGTAGAATTAAAAGGCCAAAATCTCCTTTATTTTCGTAGAAATACTCTTATAGATTACAGCAGCATTACGTTACATACACCATCAGTCTACCAAGGTCGATCACAATAACAAACAGTGACAGCAGATTACATCCTTAGCTCTCGTTACACAGGTGGCTGTCTCTCATTTCACAACTACAGGTCTCTCAGCTGTTCTCTGCTTACCTCTCGCGGCTCACTCACTCCCGTTTCACAACTCATCCCTTCCTTAAATACCTCATTCATAATTCGAGACTGTTCTGTACAATCAGTAGATATTTCCGGAATAAACAAGGCATCTAATGACGTAATCCGAATATTCTATCACCTTCCAGAAGTGTGAAACGCTATCTCGGCCGGCACGTCACTTATCTCAAATGCTATGTTTATCTGCTTATGCAAGCTCGTTATCTACGTGAAACCTATCCGTCTGTTGTCTATTTGCGCAGGAAATTTAATGCCCGTTACCGCGAAACTGCTCCATCCTCAAGGCTGGACGTCCCGAACAGCACCATCGTAGTGGGCCAAACGATCCAGGTGTACCACCAACATCTTCCCTCGGGGCACCTTCTGGATGCGGTAGACCACGTCGTTTGTCCTCTTCACCACCCGGTACGGTCCTTACAACGGTTGTTGTAGTTTGTCGATTGTTCGGTTTGCTCGCAGGTGTCTTCTTGAAATACCGGCGTGCACTTCCGCCAAGCCCTCCGGGACCTTACTTCGGGGAAGTACCAACTGTTGTCTCTGCGTCTTCCTATCGGGCGATTCCCATACTCGGAACAGTACGCCCTCTCTGCTCTTCAGCGAGTCTCATTTGAACCAGTACGAATTATAGGTGGCGCTCCTCGGTGCGATGTCCTCCCAGGTTGGTCTTGTCCCTGCCTCCACTTCTCTGAAGAGTGGCCCCATTTCTGCGTCCGCCAGCTCCTCCCTACTCAGGCCTGCGCTATCCCAGCCATCCGCAGGCACTGCCGTGAGGACTCGGACTGCTGCGGCACGTTCCTTCTCTTCCACTCTTGTGCATTGGTCGCACTCCTCTGGGCAGTGTCTTCGGGACATGGCGTCTGCGTTACCGTTTTTCTTCCCTCTACGATGTTCAGAGGCGAAGTCGTACTCCTGCAGCCTCTGAACCCAACGTGCTGTCTAGCCTTCCAGGTTTCTAAAGCTCATTAGTCAGGTTAGGGCGGAGTGGTCAGTCCTCAGGAGGAATGGCTGACCGTACAGGTACTTGTTTAAGTGCTCCAAGGTCTTTACTACCGCCAGTAACTCTCGCCGGGTGACTCAGTAGTTCTTATCTGCCTTGGCTGAAGACGCGCTGGTATTGTCCCAGCATTTGTCGAACCTTCTCGAACTATTCTGCGGTCAGATGATCGGCCGCCCTCTCCAGTAAGCCTTCTAGCCGGGGCCCCAGGTGTTGCGTTGGCACCGGCTCCTGTGACTTGTCGATTGCTGTCACGATGACCACGGACTCACACGTCCCCATCTCCGTTCCGGCTTGGACGTCGTGATTGATGTCCGCTTGGTTAAGCAGACTCACTGGCGCCATTCGGCACGGCAACAATGTTCTTCTTTCGCTGTCCTTCCAGTCGCGCCGTCACCACCACCTCCTTTCTCGCGGGGACCCACGTCTTCCTTCAAGATGACCCTGCAGATTCCAAGGCGTTCTTCGGCTTGCCGGAGTATAACCTCTTCTCCCTTGAGCCGCAGTATCTTCCTGCCATCGTCGACCGTCTTGTGGCTCCTGAGGGCATCCAGTCCCAGTATCACCTCCTCAGCGACGAACATCCACTGACGCACGGCACTCCATCCCAAGGGTAACTGCAGCAGGGCCTCCCTCTCCACGGTCAAGTTTTCGCCCGATGCCGTCACTAGCTGGTACGGTCGGCTCGGTTTTTTCGACGGCGAACCCCTGGCTACGTCGGGTCTGATGACGGTCATTGCTGCCCCGGTGTCTACGAGCACGCTGCACGGCTTCCCTCGTACCCAAACGTCTGCGATGAAGCTGTCATCCATCCGTCGGCTGACGGCGCGCAGTGTCACTCGAGGGGATGGTGGTGATGGCGCCGAAGTGCTCCTCGCCACGCCGGTCCTTACTCGTTCTTCCGGCTGCTCTTCCTGGTGTCGGTCATCTTCGTGGACATCGTCGCGTCCAAGTTGCTATTTGCAGCTTCCGTCTTCGTTGTTAATTCGGTCTTCATTTCTTCCATCTTCTCGGTGATGTTGTCGTCGTCTCGCTTCCAGATTACAGCAGCATTACGTTACATACACCATCAGTCTACTAAGGTCGATCACAATAACAAACAGTGACAGCAGATTACATTCTTAGCTCTCGTTACACAGCTGGCTGTCTCTCATTTCACAACTACAACTCTCTCAGCTGTTCTCTGCTTACCTCTCGCAGCTCACTCACTCACTCCCGTTTCACAACTCATCCCTTCCTTAAATACCTCATTCATAATTCGAGACTGTTCTGTACAATCAGTAGATATTTCTGGAGTAAACAAGGCATCTAATGACGTAATCCGAATATTCTATCACCTTCCAGAAGTGTGAAACCCTATCTCGGCCGGCACGTCACTTATCGCAAGCGCTATGTTTATCTGCTTATGCGAGCTCGTTATCTACGTGAAACCTATCCGTCTGTTGTCTATTTCCGCCGAAACTTTAATGCCCGTTACCGTGACAGGATAATATGTAATACATATCAACCTATTACTATTTACACTTTATTCCATATTATTTCTTCACTGTAAACCTGTGTGTCTATTTCGTAATTTCATTGTATTCAAACACAACCCTGTAAGACACAGACCCGTGTAAACGAAAAATAAATATCGGAACGATCGCGTTCCGATTTAGAGAGGCCGTGTCGGTCATGCAAAGGGTATGGAATGCAAAATAAATTACATAGTAACTAAATCTTAAAAGATTTGACTATCTCTTTAGCGTAATGTATTTCCCCACTTCCATTTAACTAATGAGAAAGTATGTAAAACTATTTCTATAAACGTTTATCTCAATAATCATGCAGTATATAGAAGTGTTTTAAAGAGTAGTTTGTACAAGAGTGTGTAGAGAAACTCATATAAATACACGCATAAATTTTGTAAATTAATATATATATTATATATATTATATATCATTTTATGGTAAATGTACAATTTTGAATGTAGGATGCTACTGACCCTATAGTTAATAGGCTCACGTAGGCAACAGTTGAAGGAAGGCATAATAACAATAATAATCAAAGGGAGCCTCTAGGTATGGCCTCTTTGTGCATATCCACGCGCTCTATCAGTTAATGTGACAACTAACCACTTGCACTGTGTTGTATAATTATAAGGAACATGGTATTCCCAGCAGCTCTCCCTGTTAGATCTGCAGTCAAGTCGACTGTTGGACCCATTATTCTCCGGCTACAGACCGGATATTCAATTTCTGTGCTAGCTTCCTCCTCCGTCAAGCAAATGAAATTTATCGTATAATGAGTTGGAAAATAGCACAAAGCGAGTTGAAACGCTATGTAATACACAGCAATGACTACTCCAGAATACCATTATATTTCTGTTTCAAAACAAAGAATTATATTGTTTATTCGTTTGTTTTAATATTCTAATTTGCGACCAATTGCTGAATTAAAACTAATAAATTACATAAAGTATATATGATATGATATATTTATTGTGCATATTCCAAAATTTTACAATTTGCAACTTTTGGTTACATTTATTTGTCGTTACCTTGTTGCTACCTTGGCTTGCATGACACCCTGGTCTTTTGCTCTGCCAGGTAGCTCTTAACCTCCATACCTCCTTGATTACTTAATTAGTCCCTTTGTTCCCCCTTCTATTCCTTTCTTATATATATATTTTTTTTTTTACATTTCTGGACCATTTTTCTTTTACTTTCTGCAATAACTCACCAAATACTTCTTACCTTATTTTCCTTCCTGCCCGTTAACATATTTATAGGTACTATCCTCTTCTCTACTTTCTCCCATTTTTCCTCCCAAACCTTTTTTCTCCATATTGCAACCTCCTCGCATTCTGTTACATAGTGTTCTATGCTTTCTTATCCCCCCCACACAATTCACAAATTCCCTTTTCCCTACCTCTTATCCCTCTTAGATATATTATTCCTGTTCTCATCCATCCTTACCCTTCTCTCTCTTGCCTATTGCAGTAATCTACATACGCTTCTCGTCCCCAATGTAAAATTGCTTGTAAAATTGTAATGATTTCATATTTTCTAGACTTCCCCATATTTCCTGTCTTTCTATAACTTCTATTCTGCATTTTACTAATTTACCCATATCGTTTGTATTCCTTTCCTCTGACCTCCATATATCTCACATTCCTATTTTTTCCATAATTCCTCCCATCTCTGCCCACCAGCTATTTAAGTTCTCTAATCTTTCTTGCTGTCTCATGCATAAGTTCATAATTTCCCCTTCTTCTTTAACCAAACACCTATACCAAAATTTTATTATGCTCCCCATTATTATTCCATTTCTTCTTGTCTTTCCTAATTTTACTAAAGCTCCTTCCTTTTGCTTCAATTTTTATCCTGTGTGCTCCCCACTTTCCATTGTTGAACCTTACTCCTTCATTGACTACTTCTGCCCTTTTGCAATTTCATCTTATTTTAGTTTAACTCCCTCCTTGAAGACTATAATTTTCGACTTATTTATGTTTATTTTTATTCTCCACTCTTCACAAAATTTCTGGATTTCATTTATTGCCTTCTGCAATCCTACTATCTTTATAGATTCTGCCATTAAGTCATCCGCATATAGCAGTCCAGGAATTTCTTTCTTTGCTATTACCGGACACTGCTGATTTCCTTCCTTAACCTTGTCTGTTATCTCACTTATAAATAAGTTAAATAAAATTGCACTCATTTTGCATCGTCTTAGGCCTATTTTTTTCTGTCATCTCTGTAATTACGTTTTTTCCCACCTTATGCAAAACTTCATCCCTTCATAGATATTCTCTACTTATTTCTCTACCCTTTCATCCTCAATTTCCAAACTAAAATAATGCATGTCCGTAATATATTATATTGGCATCTACAAAGACGTTCAAATTATAACACCAATTATTTCTTCAGGAAAGGGATTAGATAGGAATTTGTTTTTTTAAACCCACGTGGACTCTTTGCGAATGGGTGGCAGATATAGTAGCACTGTACAGTGCATAGAATTCTAGTGGCAGCAACAAGAGTTAGGACTGCCGACATTTTCATTGCAAGTGCAGCATGTAATCATTCGTTTTCTCCAATTTTGTGGTGTGACACCTATTGAAATTCATCACCAGTTGAGTGAGGCATCTGGTGATGCTACTATGGACGTGTCTAATATACGCTCCTGGGTGCAACAGTTCAATGAAGGCAGAACATCGTATGACAACAATCACGGCCTCGCACCAGCCGGCCTGACGACATGATTCAGCAAGTGGAGAACGTTGTTTTGGAGGATCGCCGATTGAGCGTTACAGACATCGCCTCCAAAATTGGCATTTCCGAGGGATCTGTGCACACTATCCTGCAAATGCGAAAAGTGTCTTCCAGGTGGGTGCCACGAATACTGATGGATGATCATAAGGCTGCGCACGTGGCAAATTGTCAGGCGATGTTTACGCGTGATGACGGCATGAATGGAAATTTCTTTCAATCGATTGTGACAGTGGATGAGACGTGGATGCCCCTTTCCAAACCTGAAACGAAGCGCTAGTCAGCTCAATGGAAACACTCAGTCTCATCGCCACCAAAAATGTTTCAGGTGAGTGCCAGTGCTGATAAAATGATGGTGACCATCTTCTGGGCCAGCGGTGGTGTAATCCTTATTCATTACATTCCAAAGGGCACTACGGTGACAGCTGTATCCTACCAAAATGTTTTGAAGAATAAACTCCTCCCCGCATTGCATGAAAAACGGGTGGAAAGGATTGGGCGCATGCTCTTTTACGCACCAGTGCATCGGGCGAACGCGAGTCAGGAGTTGCTTCGTGACAACTTTGAAGTGATTACCCATGCTCTCTAGTCACATGACCTGACTCCTAGCGACTTTTGGCTGTTTTCCCCTATCCGTAGTTCCTCTTGTGTAGCAAGCTTTCTCTGCCACACAAATTTGCTGTCCTTGTCCCACTGTGTAAGGCAGCGTATACCTTCCAGGGACCTTCTTTGCGTTGCTGGACAGCACGGCTAGACGGAGATTACGTTGAGAAGTGACACTAGTTTCACATTTCTCTTGTCATTACTTCGTAAAGACAAAAATAGGAGGTGTTGTAACTTGAAAGCACCTCGTATGTTTAATTAAATTGTTTTGTTTAATGATTAATACCTATTAAATTATTTGTTTCTATTCATAATTATATAGATGCTTCATAGTAATGAAAAACGTTAAGAGAGTCACTCAAAAGTTACACAGGGTGTTCTCTTGTAGTGAACGTCAATTATGTATAATCCATGCAAGGTCTATAGGCGCTACAGGCTATCGACAGTCGACCACAGACTAACACTTCTGTGAAACAGAAAATATACGAAGGAAATAAGATGCACTTTTGAAGTGTGCTTTGTTTTATTAAATTAACTCCACCTGCTTTATTGCTACCCCTCAAATTTCTTTCTTATAAGTTGTGAAATGTTATTGTATTATTTTGAAACACAATTTTTATTCTGTGGCTAACTAAATTCTAGAAATTATGCTCTACGTTTTAGTATTTTGAATTGGCTGATCTAGGTTTGCTACTTTATGACAATGATTTTCAGATATGCCTCATTGTCTTAGCTATACTGACTTAACTAATTGCTATTTTCTCAGACTTTTAAAATTGTAACTCTTACTTCTTGCATCATGAATTGGTTATAATGTATATAAATAATTTATTGTAATTATTTATTATTCTCCCAATAGTTTATTGTAAGTATTTACTGTTTCCCTTTTCATTCTTTACAAAATTATTAATTTTACCATCAGTAATTCAGCATTAGTTTGTAACATATTGGTTTATTTATAGCTTCACTACCACTTACTCTTATCTGTATGAGGTAGAAAAATATTCCATGAAGAATGAAAATGCAATATCGTGATTAACAAAAATAGGAAAAATAAATGGTCAGTATATCTTCAGCTCTTTGATGTTAGCAGATTGAGTTCGCTATATTTGGAATTAGTTTGGTATGAATTTGCACAATGAATATAAAAGATGGACGAAAGTTAAACATACGAAAGTGAAGTAAACTACGAGTAAAATCTTTTGACCAGTTCTCGTGCTGAAACGTTCAAGAATATATTGGTTGTGGTTTGCTTAATTTTCTAGTACTTCATACGTTTTTGAAGATATTGTCCGATATTCCCTTATTTCTTGTGTTGTCATGGAAAGAGTATGAAGCCTATAGCGCCCTGCATTTTAAAGATTTAATCATATTTTTCAGCCTCCTGTAATCCCCTTGTACATACACCCTTATTTGCGGTCTCGGGGAAAACGATATCGACCCCAGGGAAAGATACAGGTATCCCAGGCTTCTCCTCCACCGAATCTAAACACATCGCCTCTCTATTCCAAATTCTTCATCATAAAAAGCATAAAAACAATTATGATAAAAAATACAAAATAACGTTTATCAGTCTTAATAGCACAATCTCCATTGAACCAGTGAAGGACCTAGTCCTGGAATGGTTTCTGTCGGAAGGCCCCGTCAAGACTTGGTGGTAACCCTTTCCAGCGATACTTCCTCTGCTTACTTGCTTGCTTGCTTTGTACATACAATGAAATGCGCAATGAAATCATTTTGGCAAACGTTTATGTCACACAATATTATGAAGAAAATGACTAAATAAGCTTCTGAGTGGGAAGTTTCCAAACTCGATAAAATAGATGAAGTGAATCTGCTTATTGCTGTTTACAAAATGCAGTTGATTTAATAAAACCAGGTTGACAATTGGCTACTAAAGTTAAACTGCTTTAACACAGGGTTAGAAACAGCAAAAGTATGATAAACGGTATAAATGATTGTGCACAAGATGAGTGGAGACTTTTATAAGTCATAAAGATTGATTTGATTACTAAATTTAAGTTGTTTTAACTTAGTATTCACAGATGGACATATGGAGCATTTTCTGTAAACGTTTCTTTGAGGAGGGATTTCAGTACACCTCAAAAACTATATTTAATGTTAAACTTCGGTCATGTATTTTTTATTGAATACATATTTCCTCTGCCTCACTGAGCGGGATTACATAGGGAAGTCCAGGGTATAATTTCAACCCCTGCCATTCTATGTCTTCTTTTCCTCTTCTATGATTTAATGGAGACAAATAACGGGCTGTTGGAAGCGATTACAAACTATTCAAGTTGAAGAATTAATCTATTTCTGCATCTTCATATGAGAAATTTAACTGCTGAGGTATTATGTGCTAATACTATTTCGATATTATCGTGAAAAAAATGTGAACTCGTGTATCACTGAATTGCTAATCTAAATGTTCTTGACAGAAACATGTCATAGTCTATCCCTATTGGCATAATCTGAGCATTATCTTTTGGCACTTGGAACTGCCAACAATCGATGGCAGTAATCGCTTTTGTCAGACCGTAAATATTGAGGAAAATATAGCATTTTAGAAATGCAGCTGTTTTATCAAATTAAGTGCCACCTGCTATCACTCCTCATTGCGTTCCTACTTTGGTTTGATAAAATTGAAGCTTTCCATTTTCCTGTGGTACACAATTTTCCACTCAGAGACTTACTAAATTCTCGGAAAATCTTTTCTATTCTAATTTCTAAAACTTGGATACGTGACTTAGAAACTTCCTGACTTCTGGTAATGGGTTTCTTGCTAAATTGGATCATTGGAATTCTAATGGCATTAGCTACAATGCTCATAATAATTGCTTTTATTAACATGGGTTTAACTAATGACGTGACGAAATGTAACTCTGGCTTTTTATATTATACATTGAATAAGTACGAGGGCTGTTCAATAAAGAATGATCACAATTTATTTTGGCAACGTACCTTTACTCATCCTCATAATTTTGATGGTCCTTCTCAAACTTATCTCCCCAGAATGCGATGCCCTTGTCCCAGGATTTCTGCTAATCTTCAAGGATATTCTGGAAACCATTTTTGAGAGATCCTTCAAAATCGCCTCCGCAGCCTTCACCACTGCTTTTGATGATGGATAACGCCTCCCACGAAGGCGTTTATTCAAGTTAGGGAATAGATAAACCTGGACTATAGGGAGGGTGAGGGATGTATTTCACGTTGATTTTTGCAAGATATTCAGCAACAACATTGGCAATATGCAGCCGTGCATTATCGTGGTGCAGCATCCAGCCTGCTTCCCGGATATGTGGTATTTTGCACCTCATATGGACTTGCAAAGTTTCCAGGACATTCCTGTAGTATTGCCCAGTTACTGATGTGTGTGCAGGTACAACATGCTGATAAACCATTCCATGGATATCAAAGAATGAGATGACCATAACTTTCCCAGCAGAAGCAACCACTTTTGCTTTTTTTGGGGGGGAGGGGGTTGGTGATGAAGGAGATTTCCACACTGAGCTTTGCTGTTTGCTCTCAGGATCAAAATGATGTAGCCAAGTTTCATCAGCAGTGATTACGTTTGAAAGAAAATCCGAATCTTCCTCTAACATCAACTTTAACTGCATGTTACCTCCACTGCAGCGGTAGGCGATACTGAACATGTCTGAAGTTGCCTTGTTCTCACAGGCGGGAACCACGAGTACCAACAACGAAACTACTATGGCGTGTTTGTTTCACATTAAGCTAACAGAATATAATACGACTGAATTTTAATGCGAAAAATTATGACCGTAAAAAATTATGATCGTTCTTTATTGAACAACCCTCGTATACCACACAGAAAGTATTTATTGTAACACTTTATCTATGTCTTTCTTGTTATTTGCGTCCTCCAACGTTAGGTCTTTTCGGACGATGAATGAAATGGGTGAACTGATGCTCATATGAGTCCGGGATCCATGGAGCTTAGAGTTACTCGACATTCGTCTATAAGGATAAGGGAAAACTCTGGAAAAAAGTTTTTCTAGGTTACTCATCTGTTAATATAATCATTAATCTTATTCATCAATAATTGTGGTATCACAATAAATGTTTATATTTTTATTTAGATCACAGAGCCATTAATTGTTTTCTCAGTCTAAACACAATCTAATTACCTAAATTAGCATCATTTATAAACCAGAATTAATACATGTTAGCTGTTTCCAAGCACGAATCTTCGATATGACAACTCGTGTTTAGTGAGCAGTTGTTATAACACATGGAGCTGAAAGCGTATCATGTATACATAAGACTATTTTAAATCTTCACGGCAAGACAAAAGAAATACTTGAGCCACTGTACACCAATTTTATTCTCTTAGCTTAAATTACATTACCATATTTATGAAACTTAGCTTGAAAGGTCCCTGTTGATCTATAACCGAGAGACAGCTAATTTGCTTCTTCTCCTTCTCTTTCTCCCTTACTCTTCACCCCCGTGATATTAACTTGAATTATTGTTCTGTCCAATTACGACTTGTAGCCGTTCAGGGTGAGACTAAGGAACCAAAAGGAAATACAAACTTTCTTGGCCCCCTCTTTGTATTCTCGCGCTGCCTGTGAAGTGATTATCGCACGTCTAATGCATCCAAACGAACAAAATACAGTGCGATTCACATAAACCTGAACACTTTCTTACGTTAGGGAGGAAGAATTGTATTTCAACCAAATTTTCAGTGTAGAGATTTATACGAAAATGCACGTTTTGAGACTCCATGAATAAAAAAAGCCCCCTTGAAAAAAAAGGTTTGTGTTTCTTGAACAGCATATATCAGCAACGTAAATTTTGATTTTCTCAAAGCTGGCTGTACGAATTTTTATTAGACTGTGTGGAGTTGGACAAGTCACCATATAATATAAAATTATCCGGAACCAAATCTACAAATTACAGCATTAATTGAATTGCTTAGTTCAGAAAGGCTTTATGAGTTAGACACATTTATGTGTTCCTTTGAAGTTGACCCATCGTTGAGTGCAGACGTGCCTTCATATTCAATTAAATAGTCACAAAATGGAGTTAATGAATTCTTCTTGGTTTCAAAAGAGCCCTATGTCCAGGACAGTTTAAACAATGCAATATTACAAATACGATGGCAGACATAACGCTGCTTAAATAGTGCAAGAAGAAGATGTTCTAGAGTTCTGGAATATTATTCTTCCATGGTCGACTGTTTTGTGAGCACAGGATACAGAAAATTACAAAGTACTTTTTATATATTATTTTTCTAAAAAAATGTGTTTACTTGAGCTATTTGTGCCTTAGATGTTGCTCTAAATTCTATGTTTATTAAACAGATTCATGGTATATCTTGAAAGCTTTAAATTTATTATATCTCACTTATTTCAGAAAGGCCCTATGTCCATTACAAATATTTAACTTTTACCAGAAAATATATAGAACATATATAAACAAAATCTGTCACAGTGCTAGTTATCAATATTTCAAAATTTCAATTGAAAAAACACAAAATATCCTTCAAAAACAATAACATAATCTTTTTTTTTAGTTTTTCTCAAAACTGTGGCAGCTGGACATAGGGCCTTTCTGAAATAACTGATTCAATTAAGAAAAGAAGAATTGAGACAACTAGCCAGTAACAAATAAAAGAATTATAAAAGCGTTTTATCAATTTGCGGAATCAATAAACTTATAAGAAACCAAAGACTAAATAGGAAGTCCTTATTTTTTATCTCCCGGTAATGCAAAGAATATCAAAGACATCACGAAGCGACAAGTTCTTAAACGATTTAAATATCGCTTAAGTCTACATGTTCTCCTTTCCCATTGTACTTTTAAGGAAATGGCGATAAACGATATATAAAGAGTATGTGATTTAACATAAAGTAGGTAACAACATAAGCGTTTTTAAGTATATATGCATAGGGGCGAGTGGAGAAAGTCATGTGAGTGCAAAACATAAAATTATTTGGTGTCATATTTCCATTTATTTGTATTTTAGTTCCTGTATAGGGGAACGCTCTTAATTTCCTACCTTTATTCCTATCTTGGCTTCCTCGTCAGGAACGGGTAAACGCACGAAACTTTGAAATTTTACGCGCGAGTATTTCAGTTCAGCCGAAGGGTGTAGGCGAGCGCTGCCGTGCTATCTCAGAACTTGGCGTCCGTTTTGCGGGAGTTGGCTTCCGGCAAACCTAAGAGTTTCTCAAAATTAATTCTGCTAAAAATATGAGCTCCAAGGAACGCGAATAAACTTCGTCTAAGCTTTTGTGCAGCTTCTCTGTAATTTAATTAATTTAATTGTGCTCATAATGGCAAGTTTCCAAGCCTCCAGTTTTAAATGTAAAATAATGTGCTGCCAATATAATTAGTGTAACGAAAGTTTATCTTCTGTGTTAATGAAGAATAAACGTTTACACAAATAGATTAATTATTCATATTGTTTTAGGTACACGATGGATATTGTGTTTAGTATCTTTAAAAAGAGAGATGTTAAGGTAGGGGTTCCAAATATTGCCCATCTAAGGAAATGCTTAAAAATGTGCGCAATGTTCGTCCTATTATCGCGAAATTAGCACCAAATTCCCAATATATATTCAGCTACCACATTGCACTACAGTCACCAATTATTGAAGGGTTTAAAAGTAAAACAGATCGAAAAGTAAAAATATGCACCCCTATGTTCTAAATATCACCCACCATATCGAATGATAAAAATGGTTCCAAATACCCCAAAGAAGACTTATTTTTAGTTTATCCATCTGCCATAAATCATTACAGATACGAAAATTGAGAGATAGTAATATAAACAAGATTTTACATTTGTAAATCTAAGAGTTTGTTTTTCATCAAAAGAAAAAGAAAAATGAAACATTTTTTTTAAATTTACGTCCGCCCCAACGTTAAGTTATATCGGACGGTGAATGAATTGGATGAAATGATGCTCAAATGAGTCCAGAGTCCATGGAGCTTAGAGTTACACGACATTCGTCTTGAAGGATAAGGGAAAACCCTGGAGAAACCTTATCTAGGTAACTCACTCTGGCCGAGATTCGAACTCGGGAGCTCTTGAACGTGAGGCAGACATGCTACCATCTACGCTACCGAGGCGGGCCAAACTGAAACATCGATAGTAAAATTCAAGAGTAAGGTTTTAATGCTACTTAATTATTATAATCTATCACAAATACGAGAAAATAACTTTGCTTAGTGATAAACCCAGTTTTTACATGCTAAAATGCAATCAGAAGTCCAGAGTCGCACACATAACATTTTTTCCTTACTTTGTTCTTTCTGGAATCACAAGTTTTCTGTGACTAATTGAAATGACTGAGACATTTTATCCACTGCTCTCTATTTATCACCAGAAGAGAATCTATTGCAGATTGGAGATTCGGTATCGTCACCATCAGAGCAGCTATTCTCATTATCATTAGCTTAGACCTAAAATGGCTCTTCCTCTTTTATTTCAATTTTTGAACTTTCTGGAGAAAGATCTCGTCATCTCTTCTTTGAAGTTTTATTAGTTTCTTGATTTGTTAATGCTTCCTGTGATATTGTGTGCCTTTGTTTGCTGGGTTTTCCAGACTATATTGTTTTTGTTATTTGGCTCTACGAGGGCATTTTTGAAGGGAGATCCACCAGTCAGTGGGGTCGATCCACGCCTTCCACTTGGTCGTTTAGGCAGAAATTTGGGTACTGAAATGATGCCTTTTGGTGATACTGGAGTAGGCAACGCTACTAAGTTTGTCCATGTCGACTGTTGCACATCTATCAGATTGGAGAAGGTTGACTTTTGATGATGATGATTGCTGACAACACATTGTCCGACTCGGTAGCGTGGTGGTAGCGAGTCCGCCTCACGTTCAAGAGGTCCCGAGTTCGAATCTCGGTGAGTTACCTGGATAAGGTTTTACCGGGGTTTTTCCTTATCCTGAAAGACGAATGTTGGGTAACTCTAAGCTCTATGGACCCTGGGCTCATTTGAGCATCATTTCACTCATTCCATTCATCGTCCGATATGACTTAACTTTGGAGGACGGAGAATTAAAAAAAAAATAAAAAAGACAACGCATTGGGGTTGATGTTGGTTGCTGGATTGTCGATGAGCAAGATTGTTTAGACAATACTTCATTCTTCTGAGATAGAAAATGTTGGTGTTGCAAAAGTCAGCATTATTAAATTTCTGGGAGTTGCAGGGCAAAATGCCTGTATTGCTACGAGGGTTGTTCAATAAAGAATGATCATATCATTTTTACGGTCATAATTTTTCGCAATAACATTCAATCTTATTATATTCTGATAGATTTATGTGAAACAAACACGTCGTAGTAGTTTCATTGTTGGTACTCCTGGTTTCCGCCTGTGAGAACCAGGAAACTTCAGCCTACCGCTGCAATGGAGGTAACATGCGGTTAAAGTTGATGTTAGAGGAAGATCCGGAGTTTCTTTCAAACGTAGTTTCTGCTGATGAAACTTGGCTACATCATTTTGATCCTGAGAGGAAACTTGCTGTGGGAATCTCCTTCATCACTAAACCCCCAAAAAGCAAAAGTGGTTGCTTCTGCTGGGAAAGTTATAGTCATCTCATTCTTTGATATTTATTGAATGGTTTATCAGCATGTTGTACCTACACATACATCAGTAACTGGACAATACTACAGGGATGTCCTGAAAACATTGCGAATCCATATTAGGCGCAAAAGACCACATTTCCATGAAACAGGCTGGATGCTGCACTACGATAGTGCACGGCCGCATATTGCCAATGTTGTTGCTGAGTATCTTGCAAAAACCAACGTGAAGTGCATACCTCACCCTCCCTATAGTCCGGATTTAGCCCCATGTGACTTCTTTCTATTCCCTAACTTGAAGAAACGCCTTCGTGGGAGGCATTATCCATCATCAGAAGCAGTGGTGAAGGCTGCGGAGGCGATTTTGAAGGATATCTAAAAATGGTTTCCAGCATTGTCTTTGAATACTGGGAGAAATGCTGGGACAAGTGCATCGCATTAAGGGGAGACTATTTTGAGAAGGACCATCAAAATTATAGGATGAGTAAAGATACGTTGTCAAAAAAGAAGTGATCATTCTTTATTGAACGGCCCTCGTACATGCATGTAGCTATCACTGCTTCTTTCATCTTTACTTCGTCCCATTGTTTGCGCGATGACATCTTTAAAATAACATAAAAACTCTATTTCAAATCTAATATACAAAAATATCGCATAGTAGGCGATAGTAGAACACTTCAGTGGGCGACATTACGAACCTCTTAACCTTACAATATGGTGGACGCTACAGACACAACCGGCTAGACAAACTCGAAAGCATTTTTTATCAAAAGCATGCTTAGTTCTTACACTACCAACCGCATTCCAGCTGTCGCAATTTATCATGAGATATATTATGCGAGCAAGAGTATGAGTGGTTTGATAACTCACTAGGCTGAAATTTCTTGGAAAATTCGCAAAATAACAACGAAATTGCGCAAACTTGCACAATGAACTGCGAAGACCAGAGTGTACAAACTAATCGCATGGCTACAGCTCTGTATACAAATAGAATACAGTAGGTGATTGATATTACGAACATGGGTGATATTTGGGTGCCCCGCGTTATACAGGTGTATATAAATTAATATCGGGGTTTTAACTCTTTATAATATTTATTAAATTCAACTTACAGTTATAAATGACACATCAAATGAAAAAGCAACTCAAACTGTTTTACCAAGAACTTTATAAATGCTCAATGTGAATACCTTTTGTCACACGGTACACATCAAGTCTATAGCTGAGTTTTTCCCAAACGTTGATAAGTTCGTATTGTAGCAACAGCTGTTTCAATCCGGTTTTATAATTCAAGGAGGTCAGCTGGTAGCTTCATCGCTGATGAAGCCCCAAAGTTAAAAATCGCATGGCGTGAGGTCAGGAGAACGTAGCGGCCATGCATAGCAAGCCTTGACATTGAGACCCTTGCGGCCTATACAGCGCTCGGGTACAGTGACGTTCAACCAATCGCGTACTTCGTTACGCCAGTGAGGTGGCACACCACCTTGCTGGAAAATGAAGTTTTCTGGCTCATTTTCTTCCAACTGAGGGAAGAGCCATTGCTCTAGTGTATTAAAGTAGGAAGTGGCAGTTACAGTAGGTTCACCAAAAAGAAAGGCCCATAAACTTTTCGCCGGAATACGGCACAAAAAACATCACTTTAGGGGAATCTCGTTGCATTTGTACCATATCGTGAGGATTTTATGAGCCTCAGATGCGCACATTATGAGTGTTAATATGTCCACTGTGGCGAAAGTTCGATTCATCACAGAAGACTACACGACTGGGATGGCCGGTGAGGCATTGTATTGGCGGTGCCATAAATAGATAGATAGATAAATGGATGGATGGATAGATGGATGGATGGATGGGTGGGTGGGTGGGTGGGTGGGTGGGTGGATGAATGGATGGATGGATGGATGAATGGATGGGTGGGTGGGTGGATAGATGGATGGATGGTTGGATGGATGGATGGATGGATGGATGAATGAATGGATGGATGGAAAGTAACGGAAAACAATCAGGACAGAGCGCTTTGTTTAACCCACCTATTCACACGAGGGAGCAAACACTCAGAAACAATCATTTTTGCGCAATTCCTATACACTTCTCTTTCTTTCCTTTTCATACAGATGGTGCCATGGCACAGAGGCACTACCTCAGAAGCCACCCCTGCTACACGATCCATAAAATCGCCAGTGTCAAGAAACAACATGTCGTTTGCGAAGTTGGTACGTAATCCCTGGTCTGTCGGCTTTAGAACCTGTAATAACTGTAAATGGTAAGGACGTGGCCGAAAGCGTTTCCTTACAACTTTCCAAACAGTCGATACAGGACCAGCCTTCCGGACTGATTTTGTTGGCTACGAGTGAACGACTCTCTCACTTTCAACAGTCTCTTCACTTACTCTTGGTCGTCCCGTGTTCTTCCCTTTACAAATGCAGCCGGTATCTTCAAACTGATGATACCATCTACGAATGTTATTATCACCAGGAGAATCACAACCGAACATGCGGAACGCACGTTGCACAGTAACTACAAATTCGGTCTTTGCTAACTGCAAAACACAAAACGCTTTCTGTTTACTAGTTGCCATATTTGCTACTACCACTCTCTAGCGGATTGTGGCAGAAACATCGCACGCACATGCGCACTGGTGCCAACAAACAAAACTATTTGAGTTGCTTTTTCATTTGAGGCATCATTTATAACTGTAAGTTTAATGTAATAAATATTATAAAGAGTGAAAACCCCGATATTCATTTATATACAACCTGTATTATGGTGGTCTGAAAATTCTATACTCTTAAAATCATATCGCGAGAAACAACTGAGTGGTGACGTAACTATACTGGAAATATTTTACCAGTGACATACCAAAAATGGCTAATGACCCAAAAAGTTTATTTGAAATAATGTGCTTTAAAGAGATTTATGCTGTTTTTGAGGAATATTTTAATTTATTGCAAGCAAAATCGTCTGCTGCTACTCTTTGGCTACAGTAAATTCATTGTTGTTCGTTTAATAATACATTAATTAATAATTAAAACTGAATATTCATACAATCTATGTAATTGTTATAAATATTTGGAAAGAAATACTTAAGGGAATTTAAAAATATTTGCGTGCAAGATGGATAAACATCATTCAGTGTTTCTATCAGAAGTATGTTAGTATTAAAAGAAAGTAATTGAAAGAAGACAAGCAGATTTTCAAAAATGTTACATTTCATTGCGATAGACGTAGAAAAAGTATTTTATTAATAATAATTTTTATCGTTCTAGACGCCCCCCCTCAGAGCACCAAGCTCCTACTAACTATTCGAAAGAAAATTTCAAGTGTATCCAGAGGTATCGTATTTACAATGATTGTAGCAGTCTTCTTACTCGGGTGCTTTCGTGTCAGATCGTGATTTTTCGTTCTAATGTGGGAAGACAATGCTCCCATTTTTCTTTCCAGTTCGTAACATATATTGGCGGCACTTCGATGTAATTAGAAAGCTAAGGATGCCAGCACATGACAATAATTTAAATTCTGGTTACACAGAAGCTACCAAGTTAATTGAAAAATTTTGGGGTGGTTAAACTTTATGTGATTCTGAAAGTAATTATGTATTATAAAAAGAACAAATGAAATTCTTAAATCTGTGGAAAAGTGATATCAGTGAACCCTGCCTCTTAACCTGAGGCGGTCCGGCCCGTAGTGAACCACGTCGAGCTCTCCCTTATGCTCAACGTCTCACAATTAAGGATCGGTGGCGTGCGGAGGTTAAGGAAAGGGAGATTGTAATCGGTTCGAGGTGACTTGTAGCTCCCGGATGGGAACTCTCATCTGTACTTCAGGAGTGGGTGCGAACTGACTGATTGTGGGTTGAATGATGACAACTCGGATCTGGTAGACAGAAGTTTTTTGTTATCCTTAGCTTCCTTTGCTCGCCACCGTAAAGTCGTCGTCGGTGTGGTTGTTGTGTTTAGCGTCACTGTCAATATTATGATGTGAAGTACGGAGGCAGTAGCACTGCGTAGTCGAATTGGATATATTTATCGTCTTCCCTATATATTACTCTTTGTGCTAACTCTCATTGGAGATATTGTTAGATATTGCACTTTGTCTCTGTGCATTGCGCGGAAGTGTACTTGTTAGGTGGTGCCAAATGCGCGTCCGTCTCACGTAGAACTCAGTACCGAAGTGCTCTTACTAGCAAAACCTACTTTCCGCCATCACTTTGAATTAACCCCACTCTAGGTATTTCGGTCGCGCCGTGGCTCAGTGGTTCTCCGGGATCTCCGGTTTCCCCCGCCATCTCATTCCACCGGTGCTCCATCTTAATTTCATGTATCATCAGTGTCATCGCCTGCAGTGCCGTATGTAGTAAAAGCGGGCGTAAAACACTACATATTTCATTTCTAGGTATTTCTCGGAGTTTGAAAAATCACATGAACGAATATCAATTTTCTATTGGCTGGTAACTATCCCCACCTGAGATCAGTGTTCAGAATTTCCAGTTTCGGACCTAACATCAGTGACGCTTTCTCTAATGGTCCGCATGCAAAACTTTATGCGAAAGCATGCGTTCTGCGTGTCGGTCAAAATCTTATAGCCTGTTGTCAGAAGCACGCATGGGATTTTAACAATGGGTTGGTTTCCGACTGAGAGGCACCAAATTTGTCTTGAGGGCAAAACAGACAATAGAGTAGGGTTGATTGTTGACAGGGATTGCAAAGGCGGTTTACTGACCTTCGTAGAGTGGCCTTGTCACTGTGGCGGTCTCGGGAGTATATGCTAGCATTATAGCATATATCTATTCTGGTATACGTCATTTATTTATATTTATTCGTTTGTTTGTGTCAATGTCTTTCTGATATCAGGTTATATGTCGTCTCAATGTTCCTAGATGACAGGCGCTGCGTCAAACCCAAGGGGCTAGAATTCATACTTCAGTTTCACTTTCCTTCCCCCCTCAAATTACATAAATTATAAAGTGTTTTCTGTGGAACCTATTTTTTCCAACAGCTTTAACTTGTTGATAATAAAAGTTAATTTATGTAATATATAGAGGCCAAATATTTTTTTCATGCATTTATTTAAGTATTTCTAAAAGTTGTTTCGCATAATGAGATAGCTCACAGAAGCATACCTGAAAATTTGATGCACATATCGTCAATGAAATTTAAGAAAAGTGTATCTGAAGTATAAAAGAAAGACAATTGGGAAATTGAGAAGAAATAAAAATAAACTGAGAGATGGTTCAGCAATTGCTGGCACAGATTTGGTTGCTCTCCGACTTCTTCCCTATCCTCCTAAAACTTCTTAAAGCTGTGGAAAATTTGCGTACCAGATAGTTAATAATCATCATAAGCTTCCATCAAAAACTTCTAGGGTTATGTTGCAAAATTGTGCGAGCTTTTAAGGAATTTTGATTTAACCTGTTGTTCTTTGGCATTCAAAATTAATCCTACGGAGGTTAAATAGATAATTCATGTTAACGCTGGATACGGCGAGACTAACGCTTTCACGAGTGAAACTGCATGTGAACGCAAGTTCACAGGACCTCTTCATGTTCAAATTGGCCGGAAAGCTATACTCAACCTAACTCGCCTGTTCTACAGTGTTGTTAAGGTGGAACATCGCCGTCGTAACGCTGACATACCGCAATGCACCCGCTGTCAGAATTACGGTCACACAAAGAACTATTGTCAGCTGACCCCGAGGTGTGTTCGCTGTCTAGAGAATCATCACTTCTCACAGTGCACTAAACCGAGAGACACTCCAGCTCAGTGTGTTCATTGTCATGAAAACCATCCAGCTAACTACCGAGGTTGTCGGCATTATTTAGAACAGAAATTCAGAACACAAAATAGCAACACAAGGCAACAGCCTGGGAATTCTCATCGCTCCCGTCCCCTACAACAATCAGACAATCTTGCACAGCAACCATTACAACCCCCAACTGCATCACCAGTACCTCCAACTTCTTCACCAGCAACTTATGCCAGTGTAACTTCTGCTTCCTCGACGAGGCGTACTACTGCACAACAAGATCCCTCTGACTCTTCATCTCTCTCGGCTCTGCTAATTAGCCTGTTCACTCAACTTCTAAATTCTTTATCCACGTTCCTCACTCCTCTCTTACCGCAATTTACACAATGTTTCCAAAACGCTCTTCTAACTACTTTCCGAAATGGTGGCGTGTAATAGGCCATCTCTTTCATCACTCACTCTCCTGAACTGGAGCGCTAATGGCATACGCACTAAACGTGCCTCCTTCGCTGCCTTTCTCAGCTTGCACAGTATAGATGCTGCCTGTATCACCGAGACTCATCTTCTCCCGAATGAACGTTTCTCCGTTCCAGGCTACAGGATTTATAGATTTGATCGGAATGCACCTTCCGCCTCTGGGGGAGTAGCTGTGCTAGTTAAACGTTCTCTGACTCATCATGAAATATTCCTACCTGTGATTCCCGGTTTTGAGGTAGTGGGCGTTAAACTCTCTCTTCGCGATAGCAACGATCTCGTTCTAATGAGTGCTTACAGGCCCCCAAATAGTAAGCTTAATACTCACTATTTCTCTTTTCTTTTCCCAGCAGAAAGCTGCACTCTCTTGCTAGGGGATTTGAACTCGAAGCACACTTCTTGGGGCTGTAGAGTCACAAACCCGAATGGACGGCATCTGTTTGACACTATTAATGCCACTGGTCTTCACATACTGGCTCCCACAGAACCGACTTACTATTCTGGCAACCCACAGGTAGCTCCTGACATTTTGGACATTGGGGTACATCGCAATATACGATTACCTGCATCGATATCTGCACTGCCAGCGCTCGATTCCGATCACTGTCCAGTGTTGGTCACATTTAACCTCACTCCAGATATTTTGCCACAAATCCCGCGACTCATCGATGGTTTTGTCAACTGGGACATCTTTCGCACACACCTGGATGCTGCACTCCACACATCTTATCAACTGGGTACTGCGGATGCCATAGACACTGCCGTTCACCATTTTACCTCTGCGCTCTCTTCCAGTGTACGATCCTCTACTATCCGCAGTCCTCAACCTCGCCATTTCCCCTCCCTGCCTATCCATATTACTCAACTCATCCAAGAGAAACATCGCATCCGTCGATTGTGGCAACGCCAGCGTCTACCCTGGCTGCGCCAAAGATTAAATAGTCTCATTCGACAAGTACGGACCGCACTAGAGCAACACCGATTTCAGGAGTACCAGCGACAATTAGCCACTATCCGTCCCGGAGATCATACCTTATGGAACATCACTAAGAGGATTCTCCGAGAGCCGACAGTGATTCCACCTCTTCAGGTTGATGGGACCCTTTTGAGTGACTCTGCTGCCAAGTGTGACGCTCTAGCTACTCACTACGAGCGTACATTCACGCCTAACACCTGTCTTGACTCTAATATTCCCTCTTCCGTGGACAGGGAACTCCTTGAGTACCAACTTCGTCCTACAGCGCACAACAAAATTCGGTTCACTACTCCACGTGAATTGTCCCGCTTTATCCATCGTCTTCCCATTAAAAAGTCTCCCGGTCATGACCTTATCCCTAACGTTGTGCTGAACCCTAGCTTATTTATCATCAATCTTCAATGCTGCTCTGCGCATTGGTCATTTCCCATCTACATGGAAACATGCGGAAATTATAGTCTTCCACAAGCCCAACAAGCCAAAAAATTTTCCCTCAAGTTACAGACCAATCAGCTTATTACCTACACTTTCTAAGCTTTTTGAAAAGATTATTCATCAACGTATTTCTCATTTTTTGATCCATAATCAGATAATTCCGTCTTTTCAGTTTGGCTTTCGCCCGAAGCATGCTACCACTCACCAATTGCTCAGAATCACGCAGTCTATTATTCAAGGTTTCGAAAACAGGCAATACACCGTAGCAGCATTCCTAGATATCGCCCAGGCATTCGACAAGGTGTGGCACAGTGGACTACTACTTAAAGCATATCGCATTGGTCTCCCTCATTATCTGATACAAATCATAGCAAGTTTTCTCACCAATAGAACCCTTGTGGTGCGCATTGCTGGTTTCACATCCACCCGACGGCCTATTTTAGCAGGTGTACCTCAAGGTTCAGTACTTGCACCACTCCTCTTTAATATATTCACTTATGATCTTCCTGATATAGCTCCAGGTTGTACGGCGTTATACGCAGATGATACTGCTCTCTATTACTCTCACGCCAATATTCTTCATGCCATTCAGAAACTGCAAATTGCCCTAGATCAATTAGCTCATTGGTTCTCTCACTGGCGCATTTCCCTCAATACTAACAAGACAGAGGTTAAGATCTTCTCTTTACGACCTTATAGGGATCCTCCTTCACTACGGCTGCTGGGGGAACCGCTCTCATGGTTACCAAGCAATGTGCCAGTGAAATACCTTGGGGTGTTACTGGACACTCGACTTACTTGGAACGCCCACATCTGTCGGTCTGTTACGCTTGCATTTGCCCGGCTATCAAAACTGTACCCTCTACTCAATAGGCGCACTTCACTTGGTTATGAATCCTCCCTGCTTCTTTACACATCTCTAGTCCGTCCCATTTTTACCTATGCAGCTCCAGTCTGGGGTGGCACCAGTAAGACTAATCTCCGCCGACTGCAGGTACTACAAAACAGGGTGCTTCGTACAGTTACAAACGCTCCATGGTTCATCCGAAACCAGCAGCTTCATCATGAGTTTGGTCTTCTACCCGTTCACCAATACATCCGACGCCTGGCACGTCCATTCTTTTACCATCTCCAGGAGGTCCCTGGAGCTGTTACCTACCGTCTCGGCTGTCGCACTCGCCAGCCAACTCGCCTGAAGCGCAGACTGCCCCAAGATCTTCTCCTGAGTGACGTCTCCAGCACAGACGACTCAGACACGTGATTACTACCATCAGACTTTAAGTTCTCAATTTGTGTTACAGTTATCCTCCATATTTAGTTAGAGGAGTCGTTCATGGCTACCTCCATTGTTATGTGTCCTGTTCCTATGTATCTTATAACAAACATCTGTAAAGCATAATTGCTGATCGATGGATAAAATAAAAAAAAAAATAAAAAAAAAATAAAAAAATGGCCGGAAATATTTATATGCATGTCATATTTAAAGCACAAAATTCGAGCTGCATTTATGGAATAAGTATTCTAAAGACTCTTCATTACGGCGTTGTATATAAATATATTTTTCATCACTTTATGCTTCTAGGTATTAAGTTAATTTCTGGTGATATTATTATCTATTCGTATCAGTCCACTTTTTTTAAAAAAAAAAAAAAAAATCTGGCTACCGCTTAAACTTTCTGTATCTTTCTTGCTCAACACAAGTTATAATGAAACCTTTTCTATAAAGTTTGAGGCAGAAATTATGCATCAGTTAAATAAATTAAGACTTATAATAAAATTAAATATGAATATTTTGTGCATTTGTGTTAAATGCTAAGGGGTCCTAGGTTTGGCAATAGATTATGAGTACAGTTTGGCTTGGGGTAAGATGTTATTAAGTAAGGAGATTAGCGAGGGCTTGTTCCAGGAAGATTCGGAGAAGTAGTTAGGTAGGTTAAAATAAAGAGGGCAAGTTACTATCCAAAGTTGCCAGATTAGGTACGGCAATCTAGCATGGAATTCGTGGAATATGTGAGAGTATTTCTAAGAAATTTATATGGAGACTTTAAGATGGAAAGCAGAACATTTCAGTAATGTAGAAATGAAGTGGCAACATCGTATTTGAACCTAGTAGTGTGGGACTTAGAGCCATTAGCAAAAGGGGAGCTTATCAGGGAAATTTTGGTAGTTGAGTAGGACATTCTGGGCAGAATCTTGGACACTTGTAGACTAGTCACCGATGGGGCAAGATGTAGGAGAATGAGGCGTCATTTCTTGCCTCAATGATAGAATCACGTGTTATCTTGTAGTATACTTATTCAAATACGTTAACTCCGGTTATTTATTTATAGATTAGTTTCCATTGATCGGCAACTTCTCTATTAAAGGGAATACTTATTAAACGTTTCAAACTTAGTTTAATGGTGTTACACACCAACGCATACCCTGAGATAGGACTCGGTTCGAGATTGTAGCAGACCCATTTGGCATCAAAATCGGCGAAGTATCATCGAGGCAGTTATACTGCATCAACATATGTCTCGATTTACAAATTAAACATAAATATAAAGCTTTAGAAGTATAGTTGCAGAAAAGAAAGAAAAATAAACGATACTGACAGAGAAAGTCATGTAAATGCAACATGTAACTTACTAATAATGCCTTCCTCTGTAGCGTGCTTAGTAGCGTATCCAGCTTGCAATCAAGAGGTCCCGAGTTCGAATCTGATCAGTGTGAGTTATCTGGATAACGGAGCGGAATGACTCAGGCGGTTTCGCCTGTGGCCCACATTCGGGAGGCCCGGGTTCGATTCCCGTGGCCGACCCATCTGACCCATGGGTCTTTTCGAGGGTTTTCCCGGGTTGCTAGGTGAATGCGGGGTAGGTTAATTACATCCTCCGAATTTCCTGCCCCTCTATTTCACCTCCATTATCATTCACTTCAATCATCTATCATCTGGTGGTCCCTTTCAGGATAGAAGTGTCGGAGGAAGTCTCGGCGGTGCATGACAAAATGATATGCTCTGAGGAAAACGCTTTCCCTTCCTTGGAACGGACTTGGTCTCCGAGCCGGCCTAATGGGCCGATTCAGACTGCCTGTGCAAGACTGCCTGGACTAATCTGCTCTGGGGAGGCGACTTCCGGTCTCCGAACCGACCTCGTGACTGTTTCGGGGTCACGGCAGATGGGATGACGATTGAACTAAACCCACCACTGGGGTGGTTCTATCTGGTAAAGTGTAGGGACCTTGTCCTATATACTGCAGTGACTCCTTGTATATCTTTTCCCCTTATTTAACCGTTTTTATTTGTTTACGTTTATTTTACTGTCTTTTCTAAGTCTCACACATATACACTATACACATAAACACCCATGTCCAAGGCGGGACTCGACCCCGCGAACCTCTACGGGTGTCCACCTCTGTAGTGTAGGTGGTAGCATGTCTGCCTCACGTGTAAGAGGTCTCAAGTTCGAACCTCGGCAAAGGTGAGTTACCTGGATAAGGTTTTTTCCGGGTTTTTCCCTTATCCTGAAAGGCGAATGTCGGGTAACTCACAGCTCTATGGACCCTGGACTCATTTGAGAAGCATTTCACCCACATCATTCACGTCCGATATGACTTAATGTTGGAGGACATAAATTGAGAAGAAAAACCTCTACGCGGCGGAACATTAGAGACATGCGCTCCAAAGACCGTGGCTACGAGGGAAGGCCTCCTTCGGGTAGGTCGCCCTCTGTCTCCTCTCGCCTCATCCTACCCGCTGGGGTTGTCCACCTGGGGCATAGATATAAAAGGACCATTTGGTCGAAGTGTCGAATTCCCTCTAAACAATAAAATCCAATCAAAACTGGATAAAGTCTGGATAAAGTTTGTTTTCTGGGGGTTTAACTTATTCTGAAAAATGAATTTGGGGTAGCCCTATGCTCTACCTGGGCTCATTTGAGCATAATTTAATCCATTTCATACATCGTCCATATGATACAATTTGGAGGATGTTAATTAAAAAATACAAAATGATATCTACTTTACCTTATTTAGTGTAATTATATAAATGCTTAACGCAAGCAGCAGTGAACTGTTGGAATAACTTGTGCTATTTATTTGCATTAGATTTTATTGAGGGTGCTGCTCTGTGGTGACGGATTTTAATGGATCCGTTTAACAACTTTAGCCCCACTAACGCAGCGTTACTGAAGCGGTTAAAAAGATGCACATACTAATCTGAAACTTGTTATAATTCACGTTGCTTAAAATGTCACTTTATGAACATGGTCTAAGCTTTATAACTTTGTAATACTAAATCCTTTTGTTCACAGAAGCCACTTTTTGTAAAATTTCCCGTACACTATGAACATAAGGAGGTTTTCTATAGCGCAAAGCAAACCTTGTGCAAGAAAACAAGAACATCGTTAGCAGTGAAAGAAAAGTTTGAGAACAGTGGTGTCATATTAGGAGGCCCTTAACGAGATGCTTTATTACCCTCTGTCTTCCTCATTTTCTTTTCTCCCTGTGAAATGTCTCTAGTTACACCCTCTCTGGACCAATGTGTGATATCAGCGCCTCATGCTGGTCCTCTTATTACTGGAGTCAGCAGTGTACGTCCGGATATCATATTTCCTGCAGACATCAAGAAATGGTTACTGCCTTTTTTTTTTCTTTTCATACTCTTCGCGATATCACACAACTTCACAGCATGGCCGCCACTGCTAATTTAGATATAAAGAAAGAAAAGTCCAACACTTCACGAAACTTAAGTGTTCGTGTATTTTTGTTGCTTACTAACGCATTTGTTGTTCTTAGAGCCACATCGTTATATTTTTTAACATGTCTATTGCTACACTACCAGCTAAAAGTTTTCGATCATGTATTAAAATTATGGATTTGTGGATAAAGGGGGATGGGTATTCTATCATATCCCCTTTCTGTAAACAAAATATGTATAAACATGTAAGTACTTTGTGCTTCTGTTGTGTATATGACGGGTTTGCCACGTAGAGGAGTGCTGAGTATCCACAACTAAACCGACGAGCCTTTGTCTATGAGGTTTCAATTTGAATATGTCTCATTCCTTCAGCAGTTTGTGTAGCAAGCAGTTAGCATTGTTTTAAAATACATTGTAGGCATCTAGCAGCGTTTTGTATATCTTATTAGGTTCATACCATATTACCTCCTAATGGGACCAAAGATGGATACTGGAATTGAAAAACGTGATATGATCGTAGCTGTGCAACTAGAACGTTATTCTGGTAGGACAATATCAAGAGAAGTTGACGTAGCCCAATCTTATAGGAGTGTTTACAATGTAGTGGTTCAAACAAGTTGGTGCCATTTTTTGTTTAATTTACGTCCTCCAACGTTAAGTCATATCGCACGATGAATGGAATGGGTGAAATGGATGCTCAAATGAGCCCAGGGTTCATAGAGCTTAGTCTTACCTGACATTCGTCTTTCAGGATAAGGGAAAACCCCGGAGTAAACCTTATCCAGGTAACTCACCCTGACCAAACCAAGCGGGATGTCTCAGATGGTGGCCCGCATTCGGGAGGCCGTGGTTCGATTCCTGTGGCCGACCTACCTGACTCATGGTTTTCTTCGGGGTGTTTCCCGGGTCGCCAGGCGAATACTGGGTAGGTTAATTACATTCCTAGAATTTCCTGTCCGTCCATTTCATCTTCATTATCCTTTCGTATCATCTCTCATCTGGTGGTCTCTTTCAGGGTAGAAGTGTCGGCGGGTGTCTCGGCGGAGCATGGCGGGATGATATACTCTGAGGAAAACTACTTCCTCCTCCGGGAGGTCGGTTGCCGGCTTCCACTCCTCTGCTGGGACCATTTCGTGACCGCCAGCCAGGGACCTTTGGGGCTCGGATTGCCTGCCTTGGTACCATTAGGGCTCGGCTGCTGTGCTCGCCGACCCGCTGTGCGGGAGCGAGTTCGTTGTCTTGGCCTATCTGGGGAAGTCTCTGTCCAAATATATTGTAGGGACCCTGCCCTCTGTACTATCGTGGCCCTCTGTCTCCTTCACCTCATACTTCCTACCTGGGGTGCTTCCACTTGGCGACACCGGAACAATGGGCCCAGCGTGGTGGCCTACGTACCGGATCCCCTCCGTAATGAAATCTCAGTCCACACCCTGACCGAGATTTGATCTCGGGACCTCCTGTACGTGAGGCAGACACGCTACCACCACGCTATCGAGGTGGGCATTGGTGCTAATGCAAGTGTTTCTCGATCTGGAAGACTCCGAGTAACATCATATAGGGAAGATCAGGTTTATGAGTACGAGTAAGCGTCAGAGTACTCGTACATCTGAAATTCAGGAGGAAGTTAATTGTATGCGAACAGCTCCAATCTTTGTCTTAAACGTGCAGCGTCGTCTTCGTGAACAAGGTTTAAAGGTGTGATAGTGGTCAGAAAACCTTTATTATGCAAACAAAATAAGGTGAAAAGATTACAATGGGCACAACAACATAAAAGCTGGAGCGTTCAGGTGTTATTCACGGATGAGTCTCAGTTTCAAGTGTTTGGAAGCCATCGCAGAAGGTTTGTCTGTCGACTTCCTGGAGTCAATGTGTGATACCAACGGTGAAGCATGGTGTGAGGTGAGCATGGTTGGTTATGGTGTGAGGACGTTTTGCAGGTGTGAAATTTGTGATTTAGTGAGAATTAATGAAACATTAAAGAAGGGAGGATATAACAGGATATTGATAAAAAATGCTGTTCCGTCTGTCAAGAGACCTATTGATCGTGGGTTTATTCTGCAACAGGGCAGTAATCCGTATCATGATTCTAAGTTGTGCAGAGGGTATCAATATGAAATAGCAATGTGGGGAACCGGAAAATATGATTTTACCAAGTCAATTACTTGATTTAACTCTCATTGAAATATTATGGAACGAACTTGAAAGGGAATAGAGAAACTTGAGGTGATCTATTACTGAACATCTGTGGAGTAATTTACTGGCGTGTTTGAGTGCAATATGTGCAAAAGTACTGCAGAATCATATCTCCAGAATGCAAAGAGTTTGTGCAGCGGTTCTGACGGCAAAGGGTGGATACTTTGAAGGGGCTAAAATCGAAACCATATTGTAATGTACTTGGTGAGTATTAGAGAGAGAGAATATTTATTTTGTTGGTCTTCTTAAGTTTTACTCGTTTCTGCATTAAAATATTTAGTTTTTTTATAGGTAATGGAAAATTTTTGATTGGTAGTGTACATCATGATAGTTTGGCCATGTTCTAACCATTCTGGGAATTTTTACATCTCCTTAGCATTTATTGCCTGTTGTTTCGATAGAATTTATTTGTTTGTTTCATGGTCTCCGTAGAATTTGTTTTAATATACCTGGATTATTGACTCATAATATTAATAATAATATTATAAAGAAATGACGAAATATTGAGAAAGAATAATAACCCATTGCGTGACAGTCTATAGAGGGCCAAAGCCTGGCGAACAGACAGCTGTCCCCAAGCCCACATAGGTAGAGGTGGACGATCATCCAACCGATACGGGAAGATGTGTTCGGCATTCGGCACCTCCAGCCGGAAAGTTGCATTTCTTGACCAGGTCCACTTACCTATCGTAAGCTCTTCAATTTCCTTACGATGATGAGTGGGCACCGGTCCTATACCCGGGACTTAAAATCCGCACCCGGAGGGGTGGGATTGATCCCGGGCCGCGCTCCAAGGCAGAGAACAAAGCATGATTCCTTAACCCATTACGCAACGGCGCATGCCGAGAAATAACTGCGATAAATACATAATTTTCATAAATTACTCAAAATCAATGCATAGTGTAAGAAGTATGAGGTCCAATTTTGTCCCGAAATAAGACGTTATGTACAGAGGAAGTTTATGTATAGGGAAAAAGACAATTAACTGTAAATCAGAATAGCTATGGGAATTGGAAGTTCAGGTGAAATAAATCAGTAAAAAATCCATTAGTTCGAGAATGTGATATATGGAACTCAGAACGTTGCAAATGCACTAGGACAGTTATGAAAATAAGAAAGGGGACAAGAATTTTGAGAATTTAGTAAGTCACAGAATAAAATTACAAATAAGATGTTAAATTTTGACAACACATGGCGTAGAAACTTCGCTGCTGTAGCTTTGAACTATTCAGGATTTATATGGATAAAAGTATCTAAAATTCGTGTCCTTTTGGATCTGAGTGCCTTACTGTTTTTTTTTTTTTTTTGTAATTTATGTCCTCCAATGTTAAGTCATATCGGGCGGTGAACGAATTGGGTGAAATGATGCTCAAATGAGTCCAGGTTCTAAGGAGCTTAGAGTTACCCGACATTCGACTTGAAATATAAGGGAAAACTCCGGAAAAAACCTTATTTAGGTAACTCACCCTGACCGAGATTCGAACTCGGGACCTCTTGAACGTGAGGCAGACATGCTACCATCTACGCTACCGAGGCGGGGGTGTCTTACTGTTATCGATTATTATCGACAGTTCTTAACGTCTAAAGACCGCTTGGCTATATCCGTATGTGAAGTAGTTCAGCAACGTAGGACGACTCGAATACTTATTTTAACGGCGTAAATCACACTGGGCAACAAAAACAAATTTTTGTATGTTTCCAGCACTTCATAAGTCAATTTTTACTAATTTTGGAATATGACGATGAAAAACGGCTCTTAGCTCTAGTTTGTATGATATACACTAGAAGAAAGTATTTAATATTAATGGAATAAGAGAAAAATACATTCTAATTACATATGCCAGCACTAAAAATGGATTTCGTCTTTTAAAATGGTAATTACATCCCAAGAGTTCTAAATTTGTGGAAGAGCACCTCGCAGATGTTCGTGTCTGAACAGAATCATTTGGTGGCTTCACGACATCGTCGTCTTTTAACTTGCATCTGGTAAGGGAGTTCGGGAGCTGACCTACACAAACACCAACAGTAATCAACAAGCATTGCTGCACTGCAATGTCCCTGATATCTTGGTTCCATAACCGGAATATCCTGATGGAATTTGTCTCTATGTTCATTACCAACAGCTCCACAACTAGGAGAGAAAAAGTCTAGCGGTAGTGGAGAAAATGGATTTTAAGGGATATGTTGTATAAAAGGTTGTGGTATTTTTGCAGGAGTACTGACACCAAATGCGTATAGTTATCATCTCTTTTGTTGATAAAATTCAAAGAACAACTCCCTTGAAGGCTTCCCATGTTTCCTTTTTCTTTCTCCTCTAAAACTTGGTCAAATGCAGGACTTTGAATTTGTGGCCCGACAAAAATGCCTTCCTTAACTTTTGCATCACTTAATTTCGGAAATTTCTCTGTTATACACTTAAAATGCTGCCCTTCTTAGTTCATACCGTTGAAAAAATTGTTCATAAACCCAGCCTGGCCCGCCTCGGTAGCGTAGATGGTAGAGTGCTGCCTCACGTTCAAGAGGTCCCGAGTTCAAATCTCGTCAGGGCGAGTTACCTAGAGAAGGTTTTTCCAGGGTTTTTCCTTATCCTGAAAGAGTAATGTCAGGTAACTATAAGCTACATTGATCCCGGACCCATTTGAGCATCATTTCACTCATTTTCATTTATCGTCCGATATGACTTAAGGTTGGAGGACGTAAATTACCCAAAAAAAAAGCCTGATATGCAGGGACCATGAGAGCCTTGGCAACGACATTTTTCACGGTAATGTTAAGATTTCTTTCAGGCCAGTCTCCTTTAATATAATGCATCTTCTTATATAAAAATGTTGAAAATGTTATTAAAAATGAAATGTCACTTTATATCCAAATAAAGAACAAATCCTTCATTTTTATGGTGAGATTTTACGTCAGAATTTAGAAGATATAATACTGCACTGAATATAATTAACAGTACAAAGATTAAGAAACAGTTTATTTCTTTAACTCTTTGACCTCAAGCAGTGGGCAACTAGCTTCAAACAGCTCATTTATTGGTCTCCATTAAATTTATAGGCCAAATTAACTGGTTTGGTCTATTCTACATGCATCCAAATAAACTGTGAGAAAAACATCTCTTAGTTCGCTATTGTAGCAACAGGCAGTGTGTTCAACAAAGAACGATATATTGCAGAGGTCATAAGAATGTCATACACAGGGAGAGATGGCATGAGTTTTTTTGTGAACATGGTACAGATATTTTTTGTTCCATTTAAATCCTGCCTTTGACTGCAGTGGTCATATCCACGGCCGTTCTGGTGTTAACTTTGGGTTGTATCATTAGGTCACGTAGACATTCACACTCTCATTCATACTTCCAGAATCTGGGGAAGAGTCATTTCTAAAACGTGTGAAAAAAGTTTGTAAATGAATCTATTCATTAAAAAATATTAACAGTATATGTAATAATTCTCAATAAAAGAAAAACATAGGGTCTTTAATAGAATGCATAAGTGGAAAATCAATTATAATGAATATTATATCACGATTTTAACAATATAAACATCGGCATTTACGTCTTGAGAAATTTCCACCATTTAACTGGGATTTAAATTATAGGTGAGACAATAAGTAAATGCCTTAAGAGAAAGAGGTATGACAATATATCCCACCCCTTTTACATTTAACAAATCTGCTGTTTTTTTGGCCTATAACGCCAATAATTAATCGAACAGAAACCCATTAAACAAACTAAAGCAGCACATTACACCAACATATAGCTTTAACCCAGAAGTAGAATAAAAATTATACGAAGTACAAAGTTTACCCTGCCCGCCTCGGTAGCGTAGATGGTAGCGTGTCTGCCTCAAGTTCAAGAGGTCCCAAGTTCGAATCTCGGTTAGGGCGAGTTACCTGGATAGGAGGTTTCCCGGGGTTTTCCCTTATCCTGAAAGACGAATGTCGGGTAGCTCCAAGCTCCATGGACCCCGGACTCATTTGAGCAGCATTTCACCCATTTCATTCATCGTCCGATATGACTTAAAGCTGGAGGACGTAAATTACAGCAAAAACAATCCCTGATATATATGATAAAATTATTGCATGATAAATTAACGGATAAAACGTTTCTTTTGTGGTCCGTATACTATGGTGATTTTTTGCTGTTTTATTCACTCTAGTACATCCAATACCAACATAGAAATAATAAGTAACTCGAAGATAATATCCATACTCTTGCCGATTAAACTAATTCAATTTCAATTTGAATTTGAATTATTTGTGTTATTCTAATTAAGTATTAAGTTAGTTTTTCTTCTTATTCACCTCCTAAACTCTTTCACCCTTTACTTTTTACCTGGTATGAGTCAAAATATTCTCCGTCTCCTCTTAAATATTTTAAGTTTTATGGACACCTTAGAAAAAAGCAGCTTAGTTACCGCCTGTCGATATTTTACATCTAAGTTAAAGGGAAACAAAGGAAGCGAGTAAAGCAATTGTGGGAGAGACACTGGAAAATAAGAGGCAAAAAGGCAAGGTTGGAAATGGGAAAGAAAATAGTAAAATGAGAATGAGGGTAAAAGAAAAGAAAGAGGAAATAACAGAACATTAGACACAAGAGTTGTATAACATGCTAGCACAAACAGAATTTGAAAAATGTTCATAATTATAAGAATAAACCTACAGTTATGAATGCTGGACTGGTATTTTAATCTCCTCTAGCAATGAAATAGACGCACATCGGAATTTTCACAGCTCTTTTATTCACTACCCTGAGGAAACAAAGTATAACAAAATTAATAACAGACGAGAACGTTTTTGACTTAAATTTTTTAGATTTATTGAATACATACTTCATAAAATCAACAACTATTA
The DNA here is from genome assembly GCA_030765055.1 of Mantis religiosa. Classification (NCBI taxonomy): domain Eukaryota; kingdom Metazoa; phylum Arthropoda; class Insecta; order Mantodea; family Mantidae; genus Mantis; species Mantis religiosa. The sequence continues at coordinate 101,038,865 of CM060955.1, forward strand.
TATATGATACTTCAGTATTTTATTCACTGAATAAATCAGCAATTATTAATATCAATTATCGACTTTTAATACAGGATAACTTTTTTCTCTATATTATTTTGCGATTTGTGGATTAACACAGATGACCATAATATGTTCGGAGGAAATAATTGGATAAAACGAATGTCAAGGCAGTAAAATTAAAACGACGAACTCAAACGATAAACATTTTCTAATCAATTTCCCCCCCCCCCCCGCATGAGTCTACTGTGTTAGGTACGGGATAGGTGATCCTGAGATCCCGATCCAAATCTCTCGATTGGGTGCCTCTGAGTGGTGACTGTGCTAATACCAAACGCCCAAACAAGGTCCACATCCGTGTTTGATCCTAATATAAATAAAGTAAATTAAATTAAAGTGAAGTTAAGTTAAAGTCAAAGCGAAGCTAAAGCAAAGTCAGAGCGAGGTCAGACCGAAATCAGAGCGGAGCCAGAACGGGACCGGGATGTTGGCCGGAGTCTAGCCAGAGCCAAGCCCGAGTTAAGTTACAGAATGAAGTTAGTGTGAGGCCAGAGCGAACTCGGAGCGGGACAGGAGGGGGGCCGAAACCTAGCCAGAGCCAAGCCAGAGCAAAGCCAGAGCCAAGTTAGAGTGAATTCAGAGTCAAGTTAAAGTGAGGTTAGAGTGAAGCCGGAACGAAGCCAGAACGGAGCCAGAGCTAAGCAAGAGCGGGACCGGATGGTGGCTGGAGCCTAGCTAGAGTTAAGTTACAGAATGAAGTTAGTGTGGGGCCAGAGCGATGTCAGAGTGGGGCAGGAGGAGGGCCGGAACCTAGCCAGAGCCAAGACAGAGCAAAGCCAGAGCAAAGTTAGAGTGAATTCAGAGTCAAGTTAGAGTGAGGTTAGAGTGAAGCTGGAGCAAAGCCAGAATGGGGCCAGAGCCAAGCCAGAGAGAGAGAGACCGGGGTGGTGGCCGGAGCCTAGCCAGAGCGAAATCAGAGCCAAGCCAGAGTTAAGTTACAGAATGAAGTTAGTGTGGGGCCAGAGCGAAGTCAGAGTGGGACAGGAGGGGGGCCGGAATCTAGCCAGAGCCAAGTTAGAGTCAAGCCAGAGTTAAGTTACAGAACAAATTTAGTGTGAGACCAGAGCGAAGCCAGAGCAGGACCGGAGCGGGCCCGTAACCTAGCCAGACCCAAGCAGGAGCGAACTAGAGTGAAGCCAGAGCGAAGCCAGAGTTAAGTTAGAGTGAAAAGTTAGAGTGAGGTTAGAACGAAGCTAGAGCGAAGCCAGAGTCAAGCCAGTATCAAGTTAGAGGAAATCTGGAGTGAAGTTAGAGCAAGGTTAGCGTGAAACCGGAGAAAAGCCAGAGCAGAGCCAGAGCAAAGCCAAAGCAAAGCCAATGCAAAGTAAAACTTAAGTTAAGGTAAAGTCAAAGGAAAGTTATAGCAAAGTTGAGCGCCCTTAAATATAAATAAAAATATAAATATAAATGATGAATTTCAAAACTCTTTAATTCTCTACCACTAACTTTCGCCAACAAGTCTAGAAGAACAACTGAAATGTGAGAAGGAAGAAGAGAAATTATAGCTAAGGAAAATGTGGTAGATAAGAAACAACCTCATTCGCCGACCGAGCAGATAAAACCTCGAAAAATATGGACGTTGACGAGCCTCCCGAATATGAAGCTCAAACTTAATCCTGGGATCGTCTAACTCAGCAGCTCAAATATTCACCGATTCATATAAATATAAGTTTGTCTCACCTTACTTTAGATTTTTTAGTAATAATTCTTAAATTTATATATTAAAGTTCTTTTCCTCCAAACCAATATAATCGAGAAAAATGATAATCAGAATTATAAATATTATGAAGATTAAGATTAGACACTCCTCTAAATTTGGAGGCAACAAATGCACAAAGAACGACTTCAAACTGCTTAGTGGAGAGAATCTCAAAAGAACGAAAGGGTAACATAGCCTATAAATGCCTGCTTACTATTATAACATGGGTAATGCACTTTTAAAAATGGAAAGAGGAAAAAAGCAAAACAAAAAGAGTAATCTCATATGATATGCATTGGTATTGACTCTATTTAAAAGCTAGAATTGGATGGTATTGTTATTCCCGTTAAACCCCAGTCCCGAGATCCCCTTAAGGCATTTATTTCTAAGGCACATTACATCAGAAACTTCATCCAGAAGTTTACATAGATGCTTCAAGCACAATACAGAGACATGTTATCAGATTGAACAGCCAGGAAAGAAAATAAGAAGAAAACGGAGGTCTAAACAATGGATACTGCTCCATAAAACGTACTTCATAGCCCCGAAGATTTACTGTCACCTCTTAAAGTTTTCCTTATTATTGTTTATTTGTGTAGCATACACTGTGCAGGAAGTTTATGGCACTATAAAGTCAAAGTCTTGGACGCTTTCTTTCATCATCCGTATAGCTTTCATATTTCATAGCATTCCACTGTATACCTACCTTCATATTTTATGTCCACAACTTGCTGTATCTATATAAACTTTCGATGCTGGGTTTAGTAAAATAGAACGATGCTTACAAATACTAGAAGAAGCTATTGCATAACAATTTTCAAAGCTGGCATATGCATACGATTTATTTTTTCTGGAAGCACTGAGTAATTGACAGCGTTTTTCATATGAGCTTAGAATGCAGAAAACTAATGTATTCATAATTTATTCCTAAAGTAACGCTGCGAGATAGCTTCGCGGTAAATTATGAGTTTCTTATATAGGAGGTGTCTCGTTGGATTCCATTTGGGTCGGGCATTCTCACCTTCGGAATTTTCGCAATTTTTCCAGATCGTTAAGCGGATACTGGAGAGTTTTTTCTTTAATGTTTCAGGATCCTTCTATCAGGCATGTGGATGGAATGGTACGGCATGTAGTGATGGAATTTGTTTGAATAGCTGACGTCTAGTGTACGAAGTACCCATTTGAATGGGGAGACAATTCAGGAGATCCCTCCGGTGTCAGGATGGTTAAGCGTTCCGCACGTACTAGTCAGCTACCTTAGATCTGATCGCCCTATTAGTTCTTCACTTCACCCCTTCCTCCCAAGGTTAGGTAAAGTAGACGGCCTATGGGTTTCCGTACAAACTTGTAGAATCAACAACACTATCCTCCTGGAGTATTTGTATAGTTAGTGTATTGGGAGACCCCGTGTTAAAAAAGAAAAAAAAAAAAAGGAAAGGAAAAGATGAAACCATTTTTCACACCTGAACTATTCTGCCCCATTCCTAGATAAGCACAAATAGGGAAATGTATTTGACACTCATATAAGGTTCTGCATATTTCTTTTTTTATTTTCGCTTTTGTTAATCGAGGTAAATATTTACAAAATAGTTTAAATACACATATAGGGCCGTATTCATAGTTGTCACTTTGGTCTAGACTACATTCCGACTAATTTGATTAGGACCAAAGGCGATCTGACTTTTTGGAATTCATAGATGATGGAAAGCCTCAGACCCAGTAAAGCCTGGATCAGCACGGAGTAAATATTACACGACGTATAAAGGTACTTCTGCGCATGCGCTGGTCCCATAGAGTGTTAAACAAACCTCAGTGTACCTACAAGTTTATAATCTCTGTGGTAGTTCCACAACTGTTTCTTAATCTTTCTTACGGGTGCTGCTGCTATTTGAGGTGCGGTAACGAAGTTTGGTGTGCTGAGTGTGCTGTGAATATGGATAATATGAAGGAGCGTGCTATCAATTGGTGCCTAACTAATATCGTGCAGGTCAGCAGTGTTGTCTTGATTAACCGAAATGCTGTTAGGATTTGAGTATCAATTGAGATACTCAGGCCTCGGTTATCATCTCTGACGTACAGGTTAGGACGAATCATTTCTACCAGCTTTCTGGCGTTCGCTTTATTAGAAAATTATCTGCTTTTGAAGTTTAGGTCTTTGTACATTGCAATAATTTCTATTCATGGTAGAAAACTTTTTCTCCGGCGTCTTATTCCACAAATTCTGCGCACTATAGCTACATACATCACTTTATTGTCGTCCATGTTACAGAGATAGTCCGCCTTTAATCTACAACTCGGAGGTGGACCAAAATTTGAGCCGGACCAACGTGTTTGGTCTCCGAAATATCGCTAATCCTGGTTTATAATTAAGAAAATCGATGGTCCACCGTTAGTCCACCGGAAGTAGCAAGTTGGTTCGGTTACGTAAGGCTATGAATACGGCTCACAGATATAAAGAAGGTATACGAATCTGAAGTGATAATAAAATGTTTGAAAAACAGTCACTATACGCTGAACGTTGAAGCTAAATTATCTCTGAAGAAACATGTCAAAACTTAGCACTTTGTGGAAGATATTGTGGAACAAAGGAATAACGGCACGTATATCGGGTGTGGTTGTTAACAAAACAATTGTTGGAGATACATCATGCGTTTAACGAATTCCCGTAACATATACATCCCATTTCGTTTACCAAGTATAGAAAATAACACAAAAATTGTCACATTTGTGAGGGGGACTTCACAAATTTAAGAACAGAATTCAAGGTATACGTTTGTAAGTCTTGAAAATACCATAAACACGAAGCATTTTGATAAAAATTTTAAGAGTGGTTTTTGAGAAAAAGATAACGATAAGCTTTCATCGGAGTTTTCTATTTTGGGGTGAGGCACTTTTCTTGGAAATCCTTGTGTTGTAGCTTGGAAGATGCTCAACTAAAATATTAGCCTTGGTGTGAATCGATTGAACGCACCTACATACACACACGACTTACCGAGATCTTTTTAGAAATATATATTTTATTCTTTTATATTCAGATTTCTTAAAAATATATTCTTGACGCAGTATTGCTATCGAGGTTTTGATTGGTCTACATTATATCTTCTATCTGCTACAGTTAAGTACTAAAGAGAATACAAATTTTATGTATTACATCACAACGTCATATAATATCCTTTAGATATTATATTACTACAGACTCAATCCATGTATTCTGTCTCCGTCTGTAAAGTTAAATTCCGCTTCCTATCTGTTGGTTAATACGAGTACCCTTGAATAGCAAAATACAGTAGTTGCTTAATAAATTCAGGTGCACTTTAAAATTTATGTGCTCGTCCATATCACCAATGGAGATGCTACAATTAAATATTTTAATTTTCAACACATTTATTGTTGAATTTTCTTATTAAATTGCCAATAATTTACATTAGTTGCCTCAAGAAGTTGTTTTAAAATAGATATGTCGGCAAATGTTAAATTAAATTTCTCTAAAATGTGTGCACTTTATCGTTTAATAATCTCAAGGGATAATTGTAACATGCTTCAAATAACTTTGAAATAATATTGTGATGACATGAACAGATTCTGTACGGAGCGCAGATTAATAAATAAATGCTCCATGTGGCATAGAATAATTGTACATATTTTTCAACACTACTCTCGTTTTACATGTTACGACAAGAGAAAATGCATTGCGAGACCTTCAATAAACCAATTATCGCCGCAGATTGCTTCTCTTCCTTACGCACAAACACTTTGTGGTACCGAGCAGGACCCCATCATCGATGCGTTGTCACAATATACGGAATACACAGATACTGTCGCATCGAACATTGCATGAGTAGACCACATGATACGACTACATCCTTCAAAGGCTGAAGCAGAGTTTGTACTCGACTTCCAACCAGTACGAATCGATTAATATAACTTTAGGCAATTAGAGACATCACTATATGTTTCCCACATTGAAGTAAAGCATGTTATATTGCTGCTATTGTTGTACTGCTGTGAGTACCTTAGTTGCGATGCGACTTCTAATTATAAAATGCACAATCGAACGCCTACGCGCTAGGCAACTTCTTCGGCACGTTAGTCATGCGCTTTTGCATAGGTACTGGGCGGGTTGAGTTTTGTTTCACAGTCGGAAACCTGTTGTCCTACAGTCTGATTTTTAAAAGAAGATACGTGAAGGCCATCTGTTTCTCCACGTGGTTGCTGCAATTTTGCCAGCAGATCCCCTTTTTTATCCTCTCAACATTCGAAACATAAACAAGGGTTGAGTTATCTAACTTCAACAAAAACATGCACAGTTAATCTGTATTAGCCTACTTTAAAAACAAATAAGTTGTTCACACAGTCACTCCGTTTTAGTGTCTTCATGTGAGTTATTTTAAATAATTTTTGCACTATGTAACTAATATTCCATACTTAACGTTATTGTTGCTATGCATCGTAAGTTGGCATTCTCGCAGAATGCAGCAAATATTTCTCCATAGAAACGCATATAGGCGATGCTCGTTCTAGAATCGTTTTTACAAATCTTTTTTCGTTCCGTATTAAGGGTTATCCTATTAGTATTGCAATATACTATTGCTAACGACTTTGCTAATTGCCATGTTCATATCAACGTCGTCGGTATGCCGGAATTTTGACCCGCGGGAATTCTTTTACATGCAAGCATATCTACTGACATGGGGCGGTTGCTTTTGTATAAAATGAATAAGCTGTTCATTGATAAGAAGCAAACTCTCGTCTTCCTGTTGGAAGAATTCTGTAAGAGAACAGAGAAATTCCCTAGCTTGGCTGTGCAATATAACACCCCAACTACAAGCTGATCTTTGCCTTGGGCCATGTTTCCTCGGTCCACCTCTAATTCTACCGCAACTACGTCTTGTTTCCATAAAAACGTATCTACACCTGTGTTTTAACACAGTAGGCTAACAATACACCGCGCAATTGAATACTTAAGCAACCTCTGTTTCCCGCATAAACTAGCGATAACTGAGCTGAGGAGTATGTGATTCATCAGTGTATCCAATCTGGCAAACTTTGTTTACGTTACAATAGCAACGACCTTCCCTTCTTACCGTTCGCGTCCCTTGCCTGATGACCTTCACCTATCTTATTTTAAAAATCAGACTGCATGAATGACCTGCCATGTTGTACATCGAAATACACAGAAATTAGGATCCAATTGTTGTAATGCCTTTGTAGTGCCACAGCGTACCATTTAAACATTTACGTAAAGCTGAAATTATTAGAAATTAATTTTTATGAACGCTTATCTTCTGTTCTTGCCACTTTAATATTCTGTCCATGATGGAGTTATAGCTTAGTTTATTTATTCTTTTTAATACAAATTGGTTTAAAACTGGTGATGAAATGTAAAGAGTCTTCTTTTAATGTAATTTTAAGTTTAAATTTGAAATTTGAAAGTGTTACCTATTTTATCACTTCTAAGGAAACATTTAATTGTTTCATAATAAGACTCAATGGGAAATATACAGTGTTGTCTGGTATTATACATAGCCTTAGTTAATTCTTGCACTATCAGTGTAAGTGAAGGAATGGGTGTTTATTTTTCCGGTTGCTTTGTGTTTGTTCCGACAGCAGATGAATTGTAAAATTTGGTTAAGTGCGATTTAAACCCTATTTTAGCTACATGTGGCGTATTAGACGGGGGAACTGCTGACAATATTAAATTTAATTACGGTTTCGTGTATAAAGACAGCTAATTTTAAAGGAATACAATTTAAATATATGCACAAAGAAAATGAAAATAATGGTAGAATGAGGAAACTATCGAGTAAGATAAACAGTAACAAGTAAAAAAAAATCCTGAAACAGTTCTATTTGGGTTTTGAAGTAAGCTTTGATTTAGACAAGGGTTTAGAAAATAACATAAACAAGTTTCAGCAGATGTGAGGAACCATGGCAAGAACTTAAAAATAAAATAAAACAAGGAAGTAAGCAACATTGAGATTGTATAAAATCATGACAGGCCCAGTTCATATACGTAAGTGAGTCTTGGATATTAAAAGAAAGGGACAACAGTAAAATACAGGCAGCAGAAATTAGATTCTTAAGAAGAGTTAAATAATGCACTAGATGATACCTAATAAGAAATGAAATAATTCGAGAAGAATTAGGTATATACAAAATACAAGATAAAATAGGTGAGAACAGACAGAATTGGAAAGAACTTATGAATGGAATGAGCGAAGAAAGAACAGCAGTTTTCATAAGGAAATATAATCCTCGTGGAAGAAGATATGTAGGATGCCCCAGAAGAAAGTGAGAGGTGTTGGAGTGTGAAGACAGAACAGGCAGAAATGCCTAATCCCTGAAGTGAAGAGGAATTTTGGAAAGGCAATTTGAGAATTTATATATTCTTCCAGTATTTGCAAATTACAAAGAAAAGCTTGCAAACAAATTTATTAAGAAGAACCTTTCTGGCAGAATTCAATCACCGACCTTCGAAAACGAGTCGTCAAATTTTTAAAAGTAAAAGGTCTGAAAGTTTTGTGATGATAGAGTTTAAATTTCCATCAGATATAAAATGCTGAACTTAATATTAATTTCCCTCCAGTAGTTGAATTGTGCTTACAGTCATATTGTTTGTTTTTATCAATGGTATTGGGAATACATAACATTATGCCATGTAGATTACTTATATAGCTCACCATTTCCGAATTATTCCTTTTGGTGCTTTGAATTTCTCAATAATTTTACTTTGCCCAAATGCAAAGTCATTATTTATAATTTCTTCTAGTAGGCATGTAACGAGAATGAACTTTCAAATCCATTGCATATTTACCAGCTCTTAATATGTTTGACTATCGCTTAGACCACCTATATTTACAAATTAGCATTGTACCTACATGGAAATATATAATAAAAGCATTTTAAAACTTATCTCGGTTAACATAAAGTATACAGAAGAGTGAAATTTTGCAGGTATAGTTTTGTTTTGGAGATTGGGTAGTGAATGTAAACCATTACAATTTTTAAAATCAGGTATTGAAGTTTTAGGTGGAATGGAATCCACTTTTGGTCAAAGTTTCAGGACAGGGCTACTTTAAGTTACGCCTTTGGCGATATCCCTAGAAGCTGGTGTACCGAAGATATCTAATTTAATGCAGTGTATCAAAAGAAAGTGAGAGCGGCAGAAACTTGGGGCAACAGACCAGCACAAACTAAAGTAGATATCTGTACTTGGTGCGCCTGGATTACAGAGTTCCCTAGATGCGATTTACTGACTTATCTTACGATAAACTCTGGCAGGATTACCGCTCTCGTAGTATTTTCCACTTGACGCACTTTGCGATACAGTTTGTGTGGGAGAGAGGATTACGTCACACCTGTTGAAGCAGTAGCTGGCTCTGTCTTCATACAGCACCGGAAGCGATCGAAGCTTTATTACATAGACTGGTTCCTTCGCTCTGTTGAACAAAGGAAAAGTGCCTTCTACCTTACACGTGAGTGGAAAACAGGAACTCTTAATTGACTAGATGGACCAGACTGCTGCGCACTTCCGGTTGGGTTCTACAAACTCTCCATGGAAATTTGCTCGGCATTTATATCGCATTTCCCTACCTACGACGCCATTACCGCTGGCTATCTTGTTCTTTCGGAAGCCATAAGGGATGTAGTCATTACCGGAAGTGAACCAATGGCACTCTGTTACTGCGAAATATCTCGTTAAGTGTTCCTGAGGAGAAAACAGATACCTTGAACTGTGTTTTCCTAAGTAAGAGAGTAGCTCGACCGAAGTTTCTCTAGTGAGATAACAACAGCGCCAATGTTATATATAAAACATGAAATATCTTTCGAAAACTCGCAGTGAAGCAGAACACAAGCCTTTTAGTAATAAGGATTTGAAACGATTAGATCCTGTATTAACATTTGTGATTATGAATTAAATTATAAAGTTATTAAACCTATGAAGGGTTATGGAATAGGCGATAATAAGTTCAATACTATATACTATGCAGATGATGTATTGATGGCTAATACAGAAGTTTATTTACATTTACTGTTACATAGATTCTATTCTTGATTGTAAAAATGTGAAAATTTCAAATTCCAAAACTAAAGAAATAACAATAAGTAAATACGTGTAAGATGTAAGTTAAGAATAGATAGAAAAACAATACAACAAAATAATTCGTACTTGGGAATTGAATTAAATAGTTGGAGAGACCTAATCAATAAAGTGACATTTCAAGCTAATAAAGCAGCAAGAATAGCAGGTACTATGGAAAAATAAATATTTATGTAAGGACACCAAGACAAAAATCTATATGACAGTGAAATGAAATGAACAGCTTGTAAATCACTTGAGGGCAAAGGCCTCCTGCTGCACAGGGAGTAGAAATTGGGAAGCTCATGCAATTTCTAAGACCGTTGTGCAGTTGCTGTGCTCCATACGATTAATATATACCTATAATTCTGAGACACAAGCAAAAATTACTAAAATAAGATAAATACTGGAGTAAAATTAAAAAGATATCCTAAGAGGGATAGTAGAAATACTGGAAGGGATAAAATAAGAAATTAAGAATCAATAAAATATTCAAGATATCGGCAATTGGGTAGATAGAAGAAGAACTGAATGGAACAGTCGTGTAACACGAATGGCATATGACAGAATAGTTCGGATCGTCAGAGACAATTTACGGATGGATAGGAAAAATCCCCTGGGAGACCGAGTAAAAGAGAAATACCTTGAAATTCTGGATTAAACATATCGTAGCCTATAAGAAGAAAGAGTAAGAACATTATATACAAGAACTGGAATATATATGCTGGACTTTTAATTTATAATGTTTCCATGCATTCGGGAAAAATGGAATATCGAAATGAACTTAAAAGAATGACAAAGTTTAAACAATTTAAACCATTAAGCGCATTTCCTGGAAATGTTTTATGAAAAAAGAATAGAGTATATTAAGGGTATGCCGTAAAGTTTTAGTTAATTATCATCCGGTAGTTTTATGCTAGAGTGTCATCATTGATCCCTCAGGACATAATGCTGGTAGTTTCAGTGATTTGAGTCCCTTTTTTACAGTGAGTGCCAGAAGTGACTGAAGTGTAAGATGGAGAACATTGAGAATCGTAGTGTGATCAAGTTTCTGCATTTGAAGGGCGAAATTTCCCGGTAAATCCATGATGAGATGACGGCTGTTTGTGGAAATGATTGCCCATCGTAGGACACTATTGTGAGGTGGAAAAGGAATTTCAAACTGGTTACATGTCCCTGACAGATGAGCCAAGATCTGGTAGACCGTCAATGACAGATGATGCTGTCACAGCGAAGAAAGTGGAATGTTTAATACTGGAAGACAGACGAGCAACAATCCAAATGATCATGAATGAGACACATTTTAGTTATGGTAGTGTGTGGAAAATTATTCATGACGAAGTGCACATGTCTGAGGTGTCTGCACGGTGGGTTCGGCATTTGCTAACCCCTTTCCAAAAGCAAACACGGCGTGACGTTTCAAGACAGACATTGATGCTGTTGGAAAAGGATGAAAATAATCTTTTTTTGATCGTCTGGTATCCATTGATGAATCCTGGGTCTATCAGTATGATCAAGGAAAAAAAAAAAAAAAAAAAAAAAAAAACATGAGCATGAAATGGAAACATGCCGATTCTAACGGTGCAAATGTGAGTTGGGATAGGTCATGTTTTCAGTTTTCTGCAACTGTCGGGGAGTCATCCTTCAGATTATCTTCCCAAGGATAAAACCATCTCTGGCAGATACTACTGTAATCTTCTGGACAAGTTACGAAGAGCTATGATTAAGAAACAACGCGGTATGCTCTCCAAAGTTGTTCGTCTTCTGGCTGACAATGCACCAGTTCATTCATCTCAAGTTGCAGTTGAAAAAACAAGGGAATGTGGCTTTAAGGCCTTACAACACCCGCCTTATTCGCCCGATCTCGCACCAAGTGACATTTTCTTGTTCCCGGAAATGAAGAATCCGTTCCGTGGCTGCCAATTTGACAACACAAATGACGTCATTAATGAAGTAGAAAAGAGGTTTAAAGCGAATTCTGCCAAATTGTACAATCAAGGTATCCGGAAGTTCAAGAAACGTTGGGAAAAATGTGTGAATATGGATGACTACGTAGAGAAGAACTAATAAGCACATATCAACACAAACTTTCGATCACATTTTTTAAAGGGTGATAATTAAAACTTTATAACACCCCCTCACATATGCTTTTGCAATTCTATTGCTCTGTCACTTAACGTTTGCCAGTTTTACTTCTTATCCAATTTTACTCTACTCAATTGCAGGACTTATAAGTAGGCATCTGGTGTCAGACGCCTGTCGAGTAGTAGAAGAGCTCCGGATGCCACCATACCTTATAAGAGGGTGAAGAGGTGGATATAAAATGTTGCAGTAACGAAGCGAAATTGATTATGGAGCAGCAGGTGGGATTAATGACAAAGAAACCAGATAACGGAGAAAACCTTCCCATCACGAATCCAACAACAAACCTGAGATTTAGAAATCATGTTATAAATATTGTGTTCCACATCTTAGTCAAATTAAAATTAAATATTACTGTTATCTGATAATTATACACAGTAGTGTTTTTATCATACATACATGTTTCAGTTCAACCGCTACTTAATTATATTTCCCTCCCTTACATCCCCAGGGGATACGGTTTAAGCGCTGAGTCTGATACAGGGACCAAGGTTGAGGGGACAGCCCCACGTCTGGGATGAGAGCGAGAAAAGTGGATGTAAGTGTGAAGGTGAAATGAATGATAGGAGAGATGGATGATGGAGAAATTAGTAGAATGAGGGCGAGGGAAACCGGTCGGCCCGGAGGAAACCCGCACCAGCGTCGTGTTGTCCACCACAAATCTCATTTTGGGATAGCCTGAGATCGAACCCTGGCCGCCTTGACGAGAGTGGAGCAGTCTGTCCACTGGGTCACGGCGCGGCTACAGTGATAATTATCATTAGCTTATAGATATATTATAGTTGGTAAATTAATTGTTATTGAAACCTGTATGTTTATATTTAGGTTTATTTGAGTTATCTGCCTCTGTACACGAGAAATGCATCTTCAAGAGTAAAGTTAGATCATATGCTTACTATAATTCGGCTATAAGTACTTTGTAGCGATGAAATAAAGTTATAATTAGCCACTTTGAATTTTTGATAACTGCCATAATATAAAAGTGCCTTACAGCAGCGTAAGCGCTTAAAAGAAGCAACGCAAAAAAGCCAATACAATTTAATTTAGCTTCAGAAGCTTACAGATCCTTTCCGGGAGCCTTTAAATGCTTGGGATAAGGGTGTAATATAAAAGGGAGGAGAATTATTCAATTGTGATTCGTTTAATCGAAGAACATCTGGGTTTGCCTCCACGGAAGGCTTTACTAATCTGTGTCTGTTAGCAACAGAGGTTTAAGTAGGGTTATATCGTATATTAACTGACTAGTGCTGTTTTTAAGTGGAAGCAATCAACTCTTTCCGTTTATTGGACTATTATCTTAATGAAGGAGTTGCCTTCTCGGTCATCAGCCCACCGGAGCAGCACACTCAACTACTCGGAATTGATTTACAAATCTCCCTCCATCAGATACACCTCTAGAATCAGAAGCCAGCAGCTACTAGGAATACCTACTACCCCTTCTAAATTACAATCTCGATTAGCTGTCATTCTCAGTATCTTGAGTTCGATTCAGAGCAGCGGAATTTTCTTATGTTTATTATGTTAAATTGGGTGACGTTAAAGCGACACTAAATGGCATAAATTGTCAAAGAGATGAATTTTCAGAATTTATCTAAATAATAAATTTGAATTACTTCTTTAATTTATATAATATATTACAATTACTATGGACACTTATATTCTAAATATTATTTGAAAGTCAGATATACGTTCAGATGACTTTCTGTGCGCTCTAAACTTTTAAAATACCAAGCACATACTATTTCCGTGAAAACTTATTTTCTTCCTATTTCATGTTAATCGAGATAAACACTTTCAGATACACTTTCTATATTTGAAATCTTCTTGCCATAAGATAACCTATAAATTATCTAATATTTCCTTGACATCTTGAGAAGCATCTCAACAGCAAGAGCTCTGTCATAAAGTGACAAATTGTTGAGGAACTGAAATCAATGACAATGAATCAGAAGGAATTGTGTATTTTTAAATAGATCTATATTTTTGCGTAGTAGATGTTTGCCTATCTCTTTTGATTTACCAGTTGTACAAAATTATACAAAATTTCAGAGGGTGGAGGAAGATCTCATGGGCGATTCACAGAAAATTAAAGTTTAATATATTATTTATGATGGAAATGTGATTGTATGAAAACATGGTACAGCCTGGAACAGTTAGAAACTACCATGCATCTCTGTGGCCTGTAGCCTCGCTAGATTCCTACAATTTTTTTTCCTTGTTTTGTTCATTATTGGACGGAACTAGGTTGTTGTTATTCTTAAGAATGAACCGTAAACATTGGAAACATTAATGGAACTGGCATAGAGGACATCTGGAGCGTTTATAGGTCCAGAGTTTACTTACTTGGATTCTTGACAATTTTTACTGTTTTAAATATATTTCAATGATTTACAAGAAAACGGCGTGTGTAGGAACATTTTTAATTTCATATTCGTTAATTGTTCATAGAACTTGACCTAAACTGTTAATTTTCAAACATGTTAACTAGAGAAAAAATGTGAACCTACCCGACGTAAACAAGATAAACAGTACCTCCAGAAAACTATAACATTCTGGCACTTTTGACATCTCGAACTTTCTGTAAAGTCAGTGGATACACAGGTGCACAAGATTCCAGATTTCTTGCGTTGCTCATGCTAAACCCGTTGTTTCATATGTTATACCAATGAACATACTCAAAGTTCCAATAATTATATATTTGTTGATAGGTATATTATTTAACGGCATCCACTGGTAATATGTAAAAATATTTCAGGTTTTAATATAAATGCTTTGAAAGTATCGCTACGTGCTGCTCTCCTCCAATTATACATATTTAATGCACTTGAATGAAACAAAATACTAATTTGACTTTTAAAATACTAATCAGGTGTAGCACATCATATAGAAAAAGTAATTTAGAAAAACCAAACAAAATACTACACAGTTGAATAATAATACACAAAGTTAATGTTAATCCCTTTAGTTCTTCCAGAAAAAATTTAGCTTCAAAGATAGTTTTTCTTAGTTTACTTTTACTAATTGTAGAATAATTATGTGGTATTTGGAACAATTTAAAAGACCAGAAAAATCACAGTTTTCATAGCCAATTTTCAGGTGTGTGCCGAAAATATGAGCAATGTTGATTAAAAATACATTTTATGGAACATTTATTAATGAATTCAGTGTAAAAACAATTACTATGTAAAATATATTGAGGTAAATACGGGTATGTAATTGGGCCGTGCGCTCCCGCGTTGAAACCTAAAAGCGCGTTTGGGGACAAAGGTTATAGTATACGATACTAAAGACTTAAGTATATTTTGGACAGAAAATACAATTTTGAATTTTTTTAAAAATATTTTCCAAATTTCAATTAACTGAAATGGTTTATTCAGAGTAAAATGATAATTTATCTGCCTAAAGTGTTTCTTGCACGAAGTGTTCAGTGTGATTTGTATTCTAATGTGACACCTTTTTACTTATTATTACTACGTAGGTATAGTAAGCAGGGGTAATATGATATTTCACTTTCTATGGCAAGATTTACGTTAAAATGTATGTTTACAGACCTCACAAAAAGCATTTTTGGAAAATATTGTGTATGTGAACAGCATAAGAAAAAAGACTGTTAAATGCCAAACTTGGTGTTTAAGTTCAGTCCCATGACAGATAATATGAAACAGATACAAATTCTCTCATGACCTAGCTTTGAATACCACAACACTAGAACTTCCCTAGATGGAGGTCTTACTGCGCCACTTATATATCTGATTACTGAGAAGCTTCTACAAGGCGTCCCCTTTAGTTGGTTCTACATCACGGTTTGAGCACATTATTCTACAGCAATGTGTGTACATGTCTCCCGGGTGGTGGATAGGTCGTAGTGGTTGCCATCGCTGGCCAGCGATGTCAGCCATTGAATTTCTTATTTCTGTTTCTTATTTGTGCTCCAATATCAGCAGAGATGTTAGAACCTGCCCTGGTGATGCTATAAATCGAGATATTCAACTATGAAGCCACGTAGAGTAAAACCGGCCCGAAAACGGACCCCTTATATGCTGGAAACCTAGAAAAATGGAAAATAAATTTTGAAACGGAGTTATTTCCCATATAAAAACGCCAGAAATCTGCCTAACGTGAAAACGAAATATTTTTCGGGCGCCATTTAGATAAATAACCTGATTAAGACGGATTACTTTATGTGTAGTGTGTTACAACGTACGTATTTTAAAAACAGCAATAATTTAGAGAGTGACTACACTTGTTCCTATGTCCCATGAACCATAAAGGCATAACGGTAATACTTCCAGTAAATGGGAGAACAAACCGTTAGTTCTCTCAACTCTCACTGTTTTGTAGTGTGTTCATTCTCAGTTTCGTTGTTAAAAGTGATCAAGCACGAGTGTAAGAAAACTCTGAACTTGGGGATTTTTAAACACATAGTTTGCACATACACAAATTCTCTAAATTGAGTTCAAAGACAAGACATTGCCACTAGAGGAAAAAGTAAGGTTAAAGTAGAACACGAAAATAACGAACGTCCAGCTAACGAATTAACTGTGTGGTTTAAAGAGGGGAAAACTCAGATTTAATAAATTTTTAAAAAAATAAAAAAACAGAGTGGTTACAAGGAACAGCAGGGCATGTGAAACGCATAACAAAATCTACAGGGTATCCATTTCTGGACCATTGCTTCAGACTCAAACTTTAGAGACAACAGGAAAATTAGACAGAGAACATTTCCGAGCTTCTAATGGATGCCTCGAGAATTCCAAAAATCGCCGCAACATTGTTTTGAACGCTTTGTGTGGTGAAGTAAATGCTGATATACAGACAGTTGCAGATTGGAAAGGAAAAAACTGAAAACAGACTGAGAAACTAGGCGATAAACTACAATTATTGTACGTAAGTTGAAAATATAGTACACAATACATATAAGTCTATTATTATTTACATTTCATTTTATATTATTCCTTTACTGTAAATCTGTCAGACTATAGCTTCTATAATTTTTTTGTATTCAAACAAAAGCCTACGTAAGACGGAAAATAAATGCCGGAACGATCGTGTTCTGTTTTAGAGACGTTTTGCTGTATTTGCAAAGGTTTAGTATTGAATATACTTGTAATTTAATTCCAGCTAGGGTAAAGGAGCATAAATGTATACAAACAATAACGTTCTTTTTTCAAACTTGTTAATTTTGTAGCATCAACTGGTGTCCTTGAGCCCTGTGATAAATTTACTGTAATGCCACGAGGCATTGTTTCGTGGCGGGCTGCGACCCGCATGTATGCGAACGCCACGAGAGAGAGAGAGAGAGAGAGAGAGCGAGAGAGAGAGAGAGAGAGAGGGAGGGAGAGAAGTAAGCCACGCCCACGGAGCGGATGAGTACGTAGGCACTTGCCGAAAGCGAAGAACAGAAGCAGAAGGAGACAGGCAGATGTCTGGATAATTCTCTCTTTTTATCGCTGGAGCACGAAAGGCCTTGAAGAATCGACAAGTTTCTGGAAGAATGAGTGGAGGTATAAAAGAGTTGAGCTGCTAGTCGTGTATAGAGTCGCTAGTGAGCTAGCTGTCTATTGTGTGTCCCACTAGGGGAGGGGATCCGTCCCCTTCAGCTGCCGTGGTGCGGGCGCTGCAGACCCCTAGCACTGGTGTTACCTCTGACGTTACCAGAGGAACCTCGGGACGAATATTCGAGCCCCTCCCTGATAGGGTGTTGTCCGGATTGGGTTGGACTCGAGGGGGCAATAGTTCCCGATACCCGTGGGAGATCGGGTACATCTCCGGACGGGGCTGAGGGAAGCCATTAATATTCCCACGTACTAGCGAGCATAGCTAGTAGAAGGTGTGCTAGATCACCAGGCGGCCCCACCGAGGTTATATCGCTAGCCTTCCCCTTTAGGTGTGAGTGGCGTATCCACTTCCATCCCATCTTAAGTCCACTATGGGAAGCCCCACGGAGGCGCCGGGCGCCCTTTCGGGACACTCGGTAACTCCCTGGTTGAAGGAGGCCCGGGTCCTTGGTCCTACGGGTCCAGGACTAATGGGAGTAGAATCTCTGGCATTAATAATTAATAAATAACTGTCTATTGTTTCTTTTGGACTGTACCGAGTTGCATGTAATCTGATAATCCTGTAGTGATTTCAAAGTGAATTCTTTTGTTTGTTTACTTGTTGTGAAGCCCCGAGAGATTATGTTGGTGTATGTTACGTCATCCTGCTGCAAAGGGCTCTACAAACAGTAGTATAAATTATGCAACTTAACCCAAGTGCTCCAGTTTCTCCCCAACAGCAATCCTGCATTCGTATCTATGCGATAAAACCGTATCTTGCGCGCGCATACTGGAATTCAATCACCAAATCCTGAGTATACTATGAAATCTTCTTCATTAAAGAACACTTTCGCGAATGCAGCCGGGAGTTGAATCTGGGACCGTTGTCCTAGAGAAAACTCTGGTCTTTCCATTCATGGAGACCTCTTCTCTATCAGCATGTGCTTGGGCAAACGTTTAAGAATCTGTGCTATCCGGGATTAATTATCTTCCCCGCGGAGTGGCTTGTGTGGGTTATACGATATATTGCATATTACTTCAACATTTAATGAGTACTATGCAGGAAGACTGACCATTTGCTAAATATTTAATAACTTCAGTTATTAATGTTCAAGAGTAATCTTCATTTCAATAAAACAACTGAGGGAGATACGATTTGTGTGCCTGTGATTTGTATCTTAAACCTATGTTGCTTCACCCTGAATCATACTCTATCTGTTGATGAGGCCCCGTTATGAAAAATTTGGTAACCCCTGATCTAGGAGAATAAGCCACTTTCTGCTACCAAGCATATGTACAAATAACACGACTATAATAACATGAAGCAAACTTAAGGTTCAAAACGCTTGGCTATGGTTCAAAGCGAATAACTCGCATCAAGAAGTTACATTTCTACAGTTTATGGTCGCTCCACAACTACAAATTGTAATACCATGAAAATGGCATCATTTCGCGTGGATGACCCTCTTCAAAGTGAGTGCGTGTCTGTAATCCGATAGCTTGCGACAAGAACAAGATGGCCACAACAAGCATTGCGTTTTTTTTCCTCCAATGGAATCCGCGTTAAAAATCCATTAGTGTAGCTCGTAGGCAGTAATGTGGAGGACCTGCACCATATTGCAGGCACAAGAAGGCGCCGGAATAGCATTCATATATTCTCACACCTCTCCCTGGGATTCTGGGTAATAAACTTCTTCTTCCTTCCTTCTTTGTCGCTTTTTTCGTTGCTGAGTACACGGCTACCTCTTCTACGATATACTGCAATAACACTACCGTTGAGATATAAACGCCTTTTGGAAATTAGCTTTACGAAATTTGGAATCTTTAATGTAGATTCACATTTATTACAAAGTGTTGTTGGTTTACTAGAGCTAATACTACAGTGTAAACAAAACACAGTCACATACCTTCGCTTCCTAACAAGAGAAGATTCTCGACTCAAAGCATAAGTTGTTTTTAGAACCTTTTCTTAAGCGTGTAATTAGGATGGTATCATTTTATGATACTTCGTTTGTCAGCCTCAAAAGCTTTCTGGATTGCATTCTCACGCCTTTTATATTCATTTCTCTACAAATGCTTAATATTAGCTATTCGCTATTTATTGCTTATAAAGATGAAATTTCATGTCACATTTATAATGAAGGAGACTCATTTTTTTTTGTAATTTACGTCCTCCAACTTCATGTTATATCGGACGATGAATGTTATGAGTGAAATGATGCTCAAATGAGCTAAGGGTCCACATAGCTTAGATTTTTCCGTTATTCGTATTTCAGGATAAGGGAAAACCCCGGAAAAGCCTTATCCAGGTAACTCACCCTGACCGAGGTAGACATGATACCATCTACTCCACCGAGGCGGGCATTATGCAACGAGACTATAATGGTAATAATTAAAACGTGAGTATTTTCCCCTTCGTCTTCCTCTTCATCTTCGTCTTCCTCTTCCTCCTCCTTCTCATTCTCCTGGTCGTAGTCGTGGTCGTGGTCGTCGTCGTTGTAGTTGTCGATCGAGAGGATTGGCGTATAACATTACGTAACCTCAGTGAAGTGTTGAGAATTTCATATGGCAGTGTGTTTACAATTATTCACGAACATCTCCATATGACCCTAGTTTGTGCTCGTTGGATGCCATGTCTGTTGACTCGCGAACAAAAGGCTGTGCGAATGGAGACAAGCCGTGAGATACTGTGTCTCTTTGCTGATGGAGGGGATGCGTATTTTAAATCGATTATTACCGGTGTTGAGTCATGCCTTCATCATTATGATCCTGAAGGAAAACAAGCCAGTACAGTGTAGAAATCGCCAGGTTCTCCAACACCAAGAAAGACAAAAGTTGTTCCATCTGCAGGGAAAGTGATAGTGATCACATTTTTTGACTGTAATGGAATGATTTACCAGCATGCAGTCCCCCCTCACACTACTGTTACAGCAGCATACTATACGTCAGTATTGGCTACACTGAGGAAGCACATTGCAAGAAACGACCAGAATGGGTGGCGACTTAATCATGACAATGCACGGCTTCACGTCACAAATCAAGTCATGCAGTTTCTGGTACGATTTAACATTACCCAAGTACCACATCCGCCTTATAGCCCCGATTTTTTCCCCATCACTAAAGGCAAAGCTTAGGGGTATTCGATTTGAGAACTATGAAGCAGTTCTCAAGAAAAGTAAGGCGATTCTCAAGGACCTGACAAAGAATGGTCTGCAGCATGTGTTCAAGGACTGGCAGAGACGCTATATAAGGTGCATCGAAGTTGGAGGGGAATATTTTTGAAAATATAATGTAAACATTGAATTGTAGTAATTAGCATCTGTGACAAAAGGCAGTCTCAGCCTTAGCTGATCAGCTCTCGTAATATGTAAACTGATCTCTGAAGCTAAAGCTGAAAAAGGGAACTTGAAGCGCTTGAAGCACCAAATGTGCGGGAGTATTTTACTTAGGGGATGCACCAGAAAGGGCAATTCAAAATAAATAACAAATGTATTTTCATGACAAAAATGCTATATTCTAGATTAGTATGGAAATCAATGTAATGAGTCTATATATACTATATGATCGGTAACGTGATTATTAACGTATTAATGTGTGTTTATTAACCATATTGGTTTCATAGGAGTGCTCCCATCTTATGACATAAAGAAGATTTTCTTTAAGATTCCAGCACCCCAAATTAAATTTAGTATGTATTTATCTGAATCATTTTCACTTTCTCTACCATTTACTTGCAGTAAATAGAGGAAGAATTGTGGTCGGTGGGTCGGCTGTATATGACATCTTGTTCGTGGACTTGAGAGCAGATAATGAGCAGCCACCCCGCAGAGCAATAGCCGATGCATAACAAAAGAATCTTCACCGCTCTAGGACATTCGTTTTGGTCATTTTGAGTAGGTTTCTTTTCAACATATTTTATCCCTGGGGTTCTCAATTAAAGCAGGAAAGGGGAGGTTCAAATCACCTCCTTACAGCCGCTGCGATAGAATTATGCGTTTACCTATGGTATCGCTCACATTCTGACGTATAGGAAATCATAAGCGTTCGCACTCATAGTTTACTGCTTACTAGCTAACTAATGATTCTTAGAATGTGTTCTGTGGCACAAGTTATACTTTACTGCAATATGTGGTGCAAAAGACGAAGTGCACAGTCTAAAAGGCAAGTAAGGTGATCGTCTCTGACCTTGCTGAGATACTCACTTTTAATATAGTTCCAGTTTGAAAAGATATGTTCGCAGATATATGTAGAACCAAAGACTGCCATTAAATTAGATGCAAACAAACGTAATGTCTCATAATCACTACAGGGAAAAGATTTAAACAACTCCCATCCTTTCTTCTCAGAACATTTTTCTGTCATGGCATTTTGCAGTAAAAGTAGTTTCATTCGTAGCTCGTGTGGGGCCTCAATACAAAGGAGTGCAAAATAACTGGATATTTGTCTCAATTTTTTATTTCTTCAAATTGAGAAGCGAATGTGTCATGTAGTTGCTTTAGAAGTTCTGCACACTTTTGTAGAAGTATGACGTTTATTGTTAAGACGGAACGCAAGCAAGAGAAATGATATATAAATCTACAGCTACCAGTTGTCCTTCTCATAGTCGCAATTGTGTCATAAATAAGATATTGTCGCGAAACCGTTATCTACGATAGCGCGGCTTGTGTACACAAAGAGCCGGCAAATAAAGATAACACGCAGATCAAGGTCTGCCGAAACAAACTGAGATGAATGGAAATTTCTGGTGACATCTTGATTGATAGAGATTATTACATTTCTTTTTTTTTTTTTTTTGATCCAGAAATCTCTCGAATTTCTCAATTAGGTATTTAAGAAGGCAACGACTCGCGAAGAGTGAGTCCTAAGCAGTAAACAGCTGAGCTGATGTTGTAAACAGATGTAATCAGAACGTTGTTTGTTATTGTCATCGACCTTGGTAGATTGTGTTGCGTAAGTGACATAATGTTGTTACGTGAGAATTGAACAGTGTATTTCTACGGAAACAAAGAACATTTGGAATATCTGCAACTCGGACGTTTAATTCTACGAACCTGCAGAGTGACAACATTTAATTCGTTATCAACTCCCCTCAGAAATACAATTAACCGCACCTTGTCAGATCTGTCCACCAATTCATGCAGGACTAGAGAACAACATGTTAATGACCTGATGTGGTCCTTTAATTGCCTTTACAAATCACAACATAATTATTCTATGTGTCTCGTTACTGTACCTCGAAAAAGACTTTACTGATGCAAATAAATCGACTAAATCGCAGCAACTAGCAAGCATTGCTTGATAAATTGGCCTTCGCTAAATGGTTTCATATTTTTTCCTATTAGTTCCGCCAGTTTATACATTAGAGACATATTTAACAGGTGCTTTTACTTCTTCCAGTTTTTGTAATATAGTTACACCAAGAACACAGATACGCTAAAACGTTACTAGCAACGTCACTGTCTGCTACCTCTGTCTCTGCCTTCGTCACTGGTGTGGAGAAAACAACATATGTAGGGGAAGCGAGCGTGTGCTGTACAATTGAGCACGTCTGGTTTATCTAATATTGGATGTCTATACAGTTCAGATTGTGTTTTAACTCGGCAGATCAAAAGTATTTTCATTTTCGATTCTACGGATCAGCTTTGTTTTGTTCTTGGTACTTCCAACTGTGTTTCAAGTGTAAGACTTGTGCTGTGCTAATCGTCTAAGTGATAAATAAAGCTGTTTTAGCAGCAACCGAGGCTTTCAATTGTTACAGTATACACAACAATTTAATTGTTTTCGAAAAAGTTGATGTTGGAAGTTCACTGCATTCCTAGGTGTGGATTCACATAGACTTGCTTGAAAGTTTTGTGATTCTTTCCCTCTCCTTTCCATTCCTCTACCGTGTCTAAGGGCAGACATGGTACTCCTACAACCACGAAGGTGGTCCGATGACAAAATGAAAATAATGAAGACGAAGGCAACAGGTAGCTGTTTCCTCCCCCCATTTGAGTATGACCTGCCAACTGTTTACAGCATTTGTTTCCATTTGCGAGTGATATTTCTGAACACGCCAGAAACTGGGGCAAACAAACGGAGCATCATATCAAAGCTTCAACTCTACATTTGTACTTTAAAAGAGACGATAATAAGGGAAACACATAAACTGCTGGGTTTATATAAGGAGCATAAAATAGAAACCGGATGCAGCACGTGCGGCGAATGGGTATAAACCATTTTCTCGAACAAACAATGAACTACGGACCGAGGGAAGAGAACGAGAAAAACCTTTGTTCGTGAATAAAGTCGGAATCAACAGGCACTAAATATTAAACAATACTTGGCTGCAAAACATAGGAGATTTTAAAGAACAAACTCTAACGTTTATATAAAGAGACAATAAAGCGGTTGCGGTCGAGGGCATTTAGTTGAAATTAATATAAAAGTCCTTATTCCCGTAAACCCAACCAGGGTTTCTCGTGGTTTATTCAAGTCACACAAGTTAGTAAGTATAATTTTTGTACATAATTTAAGCGATTCTTGAGTGCATATAGCGATAAAGATAATAAAACTAAACTGAATAATACAGTAAGGAATTTCCAGGTACTGACAGCAAATTTAGGCTCAACTGCATAGAAAATGCCTGTGGTATCTAAAATGCATTTAAGTGTTTAATAATATGACCTAAACGTAAATAAACCGATACATTTTGGAGCCACAGGCAATTCTCCCTATGCAGGATGTCCCCACCTAACTCTGCGACCTCAAATATCTCCAAAATGAAACAAAATGTGAAAATTCCATTTAGCCAGGAATGTATTTATGTCAGTGGTTCACATAATGAGAAGGTATACACAATCCATAAAGGTAAACAAATAACAATTCCAACATCAAGTTGTGTGTGTTTTTTTAAATGGGAACATTCTAGGAAAATAAAAACTAGAGATACAATCAGTGATAACCAGGGCTAGGAATTTCGTACCGCTCGCCGTTCCCGATGCAGATTGCGACCGATCTTCTCTCGGCATCCAAACAAGGGCTGTTCAATAATGAATAATGAATGAATGATCACAATTTTTTTTGACAACGTACCTTTACTGATCCTTATAATTTTGAAGGTGCTTCTCAAAATAGTCTCCCCTGAATGCGATACACTTATCCCAACGTTTCTGGCAGTCTTCAAAGACAGGCGGATTCTATTTTTGAGAGATCCTTCAAAATCGCCTCCTCAGCCTTCATCACTGTTTCTGATGATGGAAAATGTCTCCCACGAAGGCGTTTCTTCAAGTTAGAGAATAGAAAAAAGTCACATGGTGCTAAATCCGGACTATAGGGAGGGTGTGGGATGCACTTCACGTTGATTTTTGCAAGATATTCAGCAACAACATTGGCAATATGCGGCCGCGCATTATCATAGTGCAGCATCCAGCCTGCTTCATGGAAATGTGGTCTTTTGCGCCTTATATGGACTTGTAATGTTTTCAGGACATTCCTGTAGTATTGTTCAGTGACTGATGTGTGTGTAGGTACAACGTGCTTATAAACGATTCCATGAATATCAAAGAATGAGATGACCATAACTTTCCCAGAAGAAGCAACAACTTTTACTTTTCTGGGAGTTGGTGATGAAGGAGATTTCCACACTGAATTTTGCTGTTTGCTCTCAGGATCAATATGATGTAGCCAAGTTTCATCAGCAGTGATTACTTTTGAAAGAAACTCCAGATCTTCCTCTAACATTAATTTTAACTGCATACAGACCGGTATGCGAATGTCCTTTTGTTCGGGAATCAACAGTCTTGGAACTCATCGCGCACAAAGACGTCTCACGTCTAATGTTTCTGTTAGCAACGTGTCGGTGACACCCAGTGAACTGTTCAGTATTTCAGAAAGTGATCTTAAGGTAATTCGTCGATGCTCTCTCACAATGGCAGCAGCAGTGTTGTTGTTTTCTTCCGTAAGAGCTGTAACTGGAACACCAGTTCCACCTTCCTTTGAAATTGACTGTCTCCCCTCTTTACACATTTTAAATCACCTTCGAGCTGCGCGGTAGGAAAGAACAGACTCTCCGTAGGCCTCCTGTAACATCGTATTGGCCTCAACTGAAGATTTGTTGAGACGAAAGCAGAATTTCAAAGCCACATATTGTTCCTCGCGTGTTAGCTCCATTGCAGCGGTAGGCGATACTGAACATGTCTGAACTGGCCTGGTTCTCACAACGATACTACTACGTGTTTGTTTCACATTAAGCTAACAGAATATAATAAGATTGAATTTTAGTGCGAAAAATTATGACCGTAAAAAATTATGATAATTCTTTATTGAACAACCCTCGTAGACAAGAAGCGCACAGCAGAGAGGCATTGAAACCGATTACCCAGAGAGAAAATGACTTATGAGACATTAGTAAATGCACATCTATTTAGATCATTATGTAAAACATACAAATTCTTATATAGTACATACGGGTTTGTCTCTGGTTGATCTCACTATTTAAATAGACACACTGTGTCAACACCCAAGCAATGATACGCGGATTGTAACATTTCCTGATCGAATGTAAAATAATATGCAAATAATAAAATTAATTTGTTAAATATCTGAAGATTCTTACTAGACAAAATACCAAAGCAGAAATTTTACTACATATTAATTCATCTGCGGCCGTATAACTAAAACAATACTGTACCTCTGAAGCCTTTCAAATGAAAAACTAATTCTATGCTCCGTAAAACAAGCTTTGGTTGATTGATATTTTGTTGAAAATACTTTAAATATTTCAGCTAATGTAATTTCTCGATCTGGCTTCTCTTTTTTCCAAATTTGCTGAAGTGTCCCACTGAAATGTAAATGTAAATAATGAAGTAAATAAGGACATGAATATGTACACTTCCAGAAAACATACAATAGTTGTACAGCAAATTTAGTTGCTGATCTATGAAGCACAACAAAGATGTTATTCGAATGTCTTCCTTCCTACCAACGTACTCCGTGTCATGCAGATACACCTGTTTTGTGGAAATGAGTTGCATTCTATGATGAATTTTGCTTTTGCCAGTAGGGCTACGTTGTATAGCCATGCATGGCTGCTCTTAAACTGCTCAAGGAAATCGGTACGAACTTCCTAGTTCTGGTGATAACACACTTGGTTTCACGTTTCTAAACCTCATACATTCTGAAATATGCATCATTCCTGAAACAAACTCCACGCTTCCTCATGAAGGATGTGGGATTGGAAACCCGGCTATCAATGTGGTTCAAGCATGATGGATGTCCCGCACATTATGCACAAGTTTCCAGAGACGTTGTGGATGCGAAGTTTCCAAATAGGTGGATAGGACGAGGAGATCCTGTGCCATGGCCAGCTCGGTTCTCAGACCTAACACCATAAGACTTATTTCTCTGGGACACAGTGAAAGAGTGTATCAAGAACAGCCAATGACAGTAGAGGATATGGCACATCGTATTACTCCGGGTTTGGCAATATTTGTTGAAACACTGCAATCCGTGTAGCACTCTCTTGTTACCAGATTCCAAAAGTGTATTGAAGCAAACGGAGGAGACTTCGAACATTTGTTGAAGTGACGCGGTTTCATCGTACAGGACGCTACTAGTGATTTGTGGGTGCATTTTGTATGCCGGATGCAATGCACAACAATGAAGTTTCTGAGGGCTACAGGTCACTAAAGATGTGTTTAGGAAAGCGGAACCAAGTGTGTTATCACTAATTGTAGCTCTAGTTGTCATTTTGCTGGAATAAACATACATGTTTCATTTAAAAAACGCAACTTGGTGTTGGAAGTGTTATTTGTTTAGGCACCTTTATGGATTGCGCATACCTTCTTATTTTGTGAGCCCCTGACGTAGGTATATTCCTAGCCAATTGAAATTTACTTATTTTGTTTCATTTCGGAAATATTTGAGGTCGCAGAGTTAGGTGGAACACTCTGTATATTCTGGCTTATTTTATCATTTGTTCTATGAATTACTCATGTAAGAATGTCACCGCAGTTCTGTCACTGGAAAGCAGTGACCATGCTGCTGTCGTTACGGGTGGAAGAAGGAGATTTTTACCTCCCCTGTCTTGCTTTCTCTGGAGCAAGAGATATATATCTTTTAGCCGCTCTTCTGATTTCTTCGTTTATTATCCTTTCCGTCTACCGAATCATCTCCACTTATCTCCAGCACCACATCTCGAAGATCTCTATATAGCTTCTTTCCTTTACTTCAGTATCCATATTTCAGCTCCATATAAGGCAGCACTTCACACGTAGCATTTCAGAAGCTCCCTCCTTTGCCACAAAGCGAGTTTTCCTGTCAGTAGAGACCCCTTTTAGTTGAAATCAGTTTTGGTCGTTGCAATCCTTTCTCTGACTTGCTTCGTGCACTCTCTAGTGGTCATGCTTCCTACATAACGAAATTGTGTTGCATTCTAAAACATTATTTTACCTACACAATCCCTCATTTTTCCCCATTCGTAGAAGTATTCAAAACTTCTGACTTTTCAGCGTTTTTCTTTACTCAACCTCTTTTATAATTCTCGTTTAGTTCTAGACATTATTACTATATATGTATATCTGCATGTTCCATGGTATCGAGGGATCGTCCCTTACTTTAAAATATCCAATTTCTTCCAGAGCTTCATTCATAAACCATTCTCCATATGTACGAGGGCTGTTCAATAAACAATGATCACAATATATCTTTTTTTGACAACGCACCTTTACTCATCCTCATAATTTTGATGGCCCTTCTCAAAATATCCTCTCCTGAATGCGATGCACTTGTCTCAGCGTTTCTGCCAGTCTTCAAAGACATTCTGGAAACAATTTTTGAGAGATCCTTCAAAATCGCATCCGCAGCCTTCACCACTGCTTCTGATGATGGATAATGCCTCCCAAGAAGGAGTTTCTTCAAGTTAGGGAATAGAAAAAAGGGCTAAATCCGGACCATAGGGAGGGGGAGCAACGCAGTTAACGTTGATTTTTGCAAGCTATTCAGTAACAACATTAACAATATATAGCTACGCATTAGCGTGGTACAGCGGAAATGTGGTCTTTTGCGCCTGATATGGACTTGCAATGTTTTCAGGACATCCCTGTAGTATAGTCCAGTTACTGATGTGTGTGCATTTACAACATGCTGATAAACGATTCCATGAATATTAAAGAATGAGATGACCTAACTTTCCCAGCAGAAGCAACCACTTTTGCTTTTTTTGGGGGGGGGGGCGGTTGGTGATGAAGGAGATTTCCACACTGAGTTTTGCTGTTTGCTCTCAGGATCAAAATGATGTAGCCAAGTTTCATCAGCAGTGATTACGTTTGAAAGAAACTCTGGATTTTCCTCTAACATCAACTTTAACTGCATGTTACCTCCATTGCAGCGGTAGGCGATACTGAACATGTCTGAACTTACCTGGTTCTCACAGGCGGGAAACAGGAGTAGCAACAATGAAACTACTACGGCGTGTTTGTTTC
Organism: Mantis religiosa; assembly: GCA_030765055.1. Taxonomy (NCBI): domain Eukaryota; kingdom Metazoa; phylum Arthropoda; class Insecta; order Mantodea; family Mantidae; genus Mantis; species Mantis religiosa. The sequence goes on from CM060955.1 coordinate 101,067,845, forward strand.
ACATTAAGCTAACAGAATATAATAAGATTGAATTATGGTGCAAAAAGTTACGAACGTGAAAAAATTATGATCATTCTTTATTGAACAGCTCTCGTATTTAAAAGTGTGGGTAAAGAACAGTATTTCTGTGTTGGTCCTCTTCCAATAATTTCTTCTGTACCAATTTCTCATATCTTTATATCTCTTCATTTTTCATTTATCTCTCCAATTTACTCTGATATATTTAAGAATCCTAATTAACTTTTTCCAATAACTGTTCGGAGGCTTTTTGCCAGACAATATACGAATACATTGATACCCAATACTCTTTTGCATATGATTCTCATAAATCCCATAGCATCTCTGATTCATTTCAGTTCCTAGAGCCAAGGGTATCCAATATATGATTAAAATATTAACAAATGAAGCTGATAACAGGGAGTATCTCAAGAGTATAATAAGTTTAATTTGACAAATTCAATACTTTAATGAGATATGTATTTTATCCGCAGGCAACATACTTTATTTCAGTTGTATACATTAAGTACAAATGAAGAAAGCTTAGTTTGTTAATTATAGAATATTAGGAATATATAACTGAATTTCGTGCCAATCTCTGAAATAGTTATTATAAAAAATTAAGATAAATGACAAGAACATTTTTTTCATAGAAAACGTAATCTGGAAAAGGCAAGAGTATTTCATGTTGACTCTATCCATCAAAAACCTTAGCCTATATATGGCTGGTGTGGAGAAATGATTAATTTCCATCAATTAACTAAAATAATAAGAGTTAAATGATGAAGCCTGGGACTCAAGTACTTACGATAGTAAGTCGCCACAAACGGTGTATCTCGAATGCGAGAGCCTCTAGTGGGTTACCTGGGAAATATAAGAGTCAAATGGAGAATTTAATATCAGGACGGCACATTGGCCATGGTAGCTCAAGGGTTGGAGCGACTGCACAGAAACCAGGAGATCCATTGTTCAAATCCCGGCCGTGGCATTGAATTTTTCATGTTGACTCTATTGAAAAGGCAAAATTAAAAAGGAAAAGCACGTCACATATTTATTTCACGTATTTATTTTTCTTCAATTATTTTTTTATCAGATTATTTCATTGTTTGTGCATCCTGTGATATTAGTTGCCTCTTAAGTAAAGTTGGTATTTTGAGTTTGTTGTTTTGGAAAGTTTATTGGATTTATTTGGTTTAGCAATGCTATTTACAGGATGCCATAACTAATGCTACGTACATTGCGAGCATGTATCAGTCTTCATTTGTTAATAAACAATCAAAAATGGAGATAACAATGTTTGAGCTTAGAATTCTTCTAAAACACTACTAGAAATAAGATATTAAAGTCCAGCAGCAGCTCGAATAATATGTGAAGTGGAAGAAGGTGTCCTTAGTGCGCGTGTGGCACAACGATGGTTCCAACATTTCAACAGTAGAGACGAAAACACTATTTACCATGTTCTAAAGCAGTGTTTCTCAAAGTGTGGTCTGCGGAACCCCGGGAGTCTGCGAGGGGGTCCATTAAGTCAAGTTATAATGTTGAATTAAAACAATAGAAAACGTAGAATTGTATTTACTGAGTCACTTATCTGCTCTGTGTCGAACTACATACGTTTTAATTAACATAACAAAAACTTAACAACAAACATATCTTAAGTAATTATTTAAATTCCAATTCTAAAATTCAACCAAAATTCGATTGCTTCATATAAATTGAGTTGCGAAACTATAGGGGTCCGCGAACAAGTTGTTAGATGATAAGGGGGTCCTTAAACCAGAAACGTTTGAGAAACACAGTTCTAAAGGACTTAAAGTATTGAATATTAAGAATACATGCAGAGTTTTGCGAGAAAATCTGCATAAAGGTATCCGGAGGCTTTCAGAAGAGCTTGATGTATCAAAATATATCATAAATCGCTACATTAACACACTTGGAAAATAATAAAGAAGCTGTAGATCTGTACCTCATGAACTGATACCTCAACAGGCTGAACGTAGAGTTGATATGTGTCGTCAGCTTACCGGTAATCCCATGGATGATAGATTTGTCAAGATAATTGTCAATTATGATGAAATATGTGTATATCAGCGAAATGCTGATGCCTCGAAACAGTGCCTTGATCCCCGCCAACCTAAAGTAATGTTATGTGTCTGTTGGAATTTTGAAGGTGTAATGCACTGGCAGTTTGTTTCAAATGGGTGGGGGCTTGATGCGGATCTTTATTGTCAACGAAAGACGGGATACCCAACATTAGTTAACCGAAATAGAGTTCTAATTTTACAGAACGAAGCAACATCTCATAATGCACGAACAACCATGGAAAAAATTCAGAAATTGGGAGTAATTGAGCTGTTACCGCACCCAGAACACAGCCCTGATCTCACACCAGATTATAATCTTTTTCAATCCTTTCCCAATTTTCTACGTGGAAAAATTTTTGATAACATGGCAGCAGTGCAAATGGATGTCACCGAATTCTTCGGATCAAAAGCGAGAGAATGGTACCTTCATGGGATAGTAAACCTCACTGAATGATGGCTTAATACCATAGAATCTAATGGTCTGTACTTTGAAAATTAGTTAATTACTTGTCAGAACACATTTAAAAGAATTTTTTTCTTTTAATACGACTTACTTACGAGATAGCATCTATACTATTGAAGCGGTTTATGTCGTTATTTTAAGTTTATCTTGTAATTAAAATTAGTAAAAGAATTATTATTTAAATGTTAAAATTACGTTAAGAAAAATTTACTTAAAAAGAATGACGATGTAATGCAGAAAAGTCGAAAGATTTTTAGCTGTCGTTATGGCAACGGGGGGACTATAAGAGCTGATGGAGTTGAAGCCATTTTTTCTTCTGAAAATACATGTGAAAGTGTAAAGGTGTATTTTGCGTGTGTCTGCATTTCTGCAGAATTTGTGATTGCATTGGAAAGTTATTAAAGGTTGCACAAGCTAATATACGGGGCATGTTTTTTAAGTCAGTACCGTTTTGCGATTCCGCCGCCGCAGCGCTACGATCGGCGTTCCGCACATGCGCGCCTACATCTCTTGTCTACTTATCTACTTATCTCTTGTCTACTTGTCTACTTGTCTATAGTGCGACTACAGTCTGATTCTTCAGTGTATACGCTGGTTACTGAGTGTTTAAGATGCCTCCGACAACCGTGAGTCCCGCCGATTGTGAAGTACGGGCTGTTATACGATTTCTTAGTGCTAAAGGCGTAAAACCGATCGATATTCATAGCGAGATCTCTGAAGTTTACAGACAAAACATTATGAGTGATGGAATGGTAAGGAAATGGGTGAAAGCATTTAAAGATGACCGCACAAATGTGCATGATGAAGAATGGAGTGGGCGTCCTTCGATCGTTACTGAAGATCTGGTGCAGAAAGTGGACGAAAAGGTGAGAGAAAACAGACGCTTTACAGTTTCATCATTGTGCGACTATTTTCCTCAATATACTCGTTGTGTTTTGTATCGCATTGTGACCGAGAACTTGAAGCACCGGAAATTGTGTTCACGTTGGGTTCCGAAAATGTTGAAGGATTTGCACAAAACCCAACGTTTAGGCAGTGCATTGACTTTCCTTGAGCGGTACCACAATGAAGGTGATGATTTTTTAGACCAAATTGTTACTGGTGACGAAACATGGGTGGCCTACGTCACACCAGAATCGAAACAACAATCCATGGAATGGCTAAATTCATCATCACCCACAAAAGTGAAGTTTAAGCAAACAATTTCTGCCCGGAAAAACATGTGCACAGTTTTTTTGGGACAGAAAAGGAGTATTGCCAGTGGAGTTTCTGCCTCGTAATGAGACAATCAATGCAGCGTCTTATTGTGAGACATTGAACAATCTGCGCCATGCAATCCAGAACAAAAGACGTGGCAAGTTGAGTAAGGGTATCGTTTTGCTGCATGATAATGCCCGTCCACATGTGGCTAATCGGACCAAAGATCTTATCAAATGTTTTCAATGGGAAACTCTAGATCATCCTCCATACAGCCCTGATCTGGCGCCCAGCGACTACCATTTGTTCCTGCACTTGAAGAAATATCTGGGCGGTCAGCGTCTTCAAGACGATAACGAAGTCAAAACAGTTGTGATACAGTGATTAACACGTCAGGCGGCAGAATTTTATGAGGAGGCTATTCAGAAACTGATGCCACGTTATGACAAATGCCTCACTATTCACGGAAATTATGTAGAAAATTGGATTAAGGTACAGGCTTTCATGAAAAAAAATATATATTGCGATATCTATGCAGGTCTTTTTTAATTCCAAAACGGCACTGACTTAAAAAACATGCCTCGTACCATAAATGTATATAAGGCACTGTAAAGTGAAATAGTTGGAAAAGTTTCATTTTAATTAAAATACTAATTTTTGTAGAAGAAAGGAGGAACTATAATTTTATTTAAATTTATAACGAAATTATCACTTTTCATCTGAGAGCGCTCCTGAAAATAAGAGCCTATGCGATTACCGCAGCAGCCGCTGTTGTAATTTTACGCCCTCCAACGTTAAGCCATATCGGACGATGAACGCAATTGGTGAAATGATGCTAAAATGAGCCCAGGGTCCATAGGGCTTAGAGTTACCTGACATTCGTCTTTCAGGGTAAGGGAAAACCCCGGAAAAAACCTTATCCAGGTAACTCCCCCTGACCAAGTTTCAACTCGGGACTTCTTGAACGTGAGGCAGACATGCTACCACCACGCTACCTGGGCGGGCAGAGCTGCCGTGGAACTACTAGAATCCAGCAACTAGATCTTCAACGAGCTTCATCATCGTCTTTTCCTCCACAACTCACAACTCCAAGTCGTTACACTACATATATAAAAATAATGAAAGTAACCCTAGCTTCTATAATATCTTCGTCAAATCATTCATTAAAACTATAACAATCACTTCTGAGGCATTTTATATAACTGGGAAATCAAGGGTAATTACTGGTTTATTATAACTTAAGTTTATGTACAGTAACTCCAAAAATACTGATCACCACCTTAAAATACTTTAGTAGCAAATTAATGAAAATAATTTATCAATTTTATTATACGTATACATCAAATTAATAGATTATATTATAATACTATATCAATATTCATTATAAAATAATACTGTATTTAATCATTCCGTGTTTTACAATTTTTGTATGTGGTATCTGTAAATTTATTTTATATAAATTTAAATGGCGAAAATAATCTGATCTGATACCTAAAACATAGGCAATGTAGGTTTTGATCTGAAGGAGGAATTGTGTTATACTTGGATTATTTATGGTTTTAATCGTTCCTCCTTAACGTCTCAATGCTTACGACTTCAAAGAAATTATACAAGAAGTGCTCTACTAATAAATATTACATAATTTTAAAATATTGTCCAGGGAAAAGCTGAAAAATAGCTGCAATTTTAAAGAAATAAGTATGTAGAAAAATGTTGTATGTGAAATACTAGGGCTGTTCAATAAAGAATGATGATAATTTTTTACGGCCATAATTTTTCTCACCAAAATTCAATATTATTGTAGTCTATTAGCTTAATGTGAAACAAACACGCCGTAGAAGTTTCATTGTTGGTACTCCTGGTTCCCGCCTGTGAGAACCAGGCCAGTTCAGACATGTTCAGTATTGCCTACCGCTGCAATGGAGGTAATGCGCAGTTAAAGTTAATGTTAGAGGAAGATCCGGAGTTTCTTTCAAACGTAATCACTGCTGATGAAACTTGGCTACATCATTTTGATTCTGAGAGCTCAGTGTGGGAATCTCCTTGAAAACCAACCTCCAAAAGAGCAAAAGTGTTTGCTTCTGCTGGGAAAGTTATGGTCATCTCATTCCTTGATATTCATGGAATGGTTTATCAGCATGTTGTACCTGCACACACATCAGTAACTGAACAATAATACAGGGATATCCTGAAAACATTACAAGTCTATATCAGGCGCAAAAGACCACATTTCCATGAAGCAGGCTGGATGCTGCACTACGATAATGCGCGGCCGCATACTGCCAACGTTGTTGCTGAATATCTTGCAAAAATCAACCGGAAGTGCATCCCTGACCTTCCCTATACTCCGGATTTAGCCCCATGTGACCTTTTTCTATTCCCTAACTTGAAGAAACGCCTTTGTGGGAGGCATTTTCCATCATCAGATGCGGTGGTGAAGGCTGCGGAGGCGATTTTGAAGGATCTCTCAAAAGATGGTTTCCAGCATGTCTTTGAAGACTGGCAGAAACGCTGGGACAAGTGCTTCGCATTCAGGGAAGAAGGGTCATCAAAATTACGAGGATGATTAAAGGTACATTGAAAAAAAAATTGTGATCATTCTTTATTGAACAGCCCTCGTACGTTTTCTCTGTAATGCGTCACTTTTTCGGATCTCCATAAACAAAATATACCCATTTATAGGTATTTTTAATAGCGTGCGGTGGTATGCTTGCTTTGGGTAGATTTGGAAGTACCTGCTTTGCGCTTTTCACTGTCACTTATCGTTTCATTGTTGTCATATCGTTCCAACAGTCACCTAATTCAAGTGGAGTTTAGAGTTACAAACAGGAGAAGAAACATGCGTGAAAGCCATAATAAAAATGAAGAGGATGTACAGAACGTATCAAAGCCTAGATGTACATAGCTATCAAAATGTAAATAGAATACAAACAGGGCGTTTTGCTGATTTATAAAAATATCTTATAGTCTGGTTCAATCTACATCGTGAGAAAAACGTTCCCATCGATGGAAAAATGTTACAAGAGAAGGCACTAGATTTTGCAGACTAGCTTAACATGACGGATGACTTGAGAGCTTCTGTTGGTTGGTACCAAAAGTTTAAGAAAAGATACAACATAAGCGGCCGGAGAATTTTTGGAGAGGCCAGTAGTGTTCATGATCAACTAGTATGTGACTGTACTGAAACATTAAAAAAGCAGACAAAAATTGAATATTTTTTAAGACCATGTGAAGTACACAGTGTATAAACTAATTTTTATTTGTGTAATTAATACGAATTTCCATAACAGATGAGAAATTCAGTTACACCATGTCTCATTGATGCATTGTTTTAGTAGTCTCCTTTGAAAAACGTATAAGTGAGGTTCCACTGTAATTCTATAAAATCAAATGAAAGGAGCAGATGTATAAACTACTTTAGTGAACTTTTGACCAATAACAATAAAACACATTGATGTTTCCCAAACAAAATGAACTGAATGTCAAAAGTCATCCTTTTGAACATGTGTCTGTTTTGCCGTTAGATGCGACAGTGTACACACGATATCTGAGCAATCTGTTGCAGAGAGGTGTAATGTACATGACAGCACGTAGCGAGTAAACCGACTTTGAACGTGTGATAATAATTGGTGCAGGTCACATGGGACACAGCACATCGGAGATTGCACAAGAATTCGGGGTTTCCAGGTCGCTTGTGACTAGGGTGGATCTTCAATATCATAGAGATAATGTTCCATATGGGTAAGCCACATCACACGACCGCTATGGGTATATTTAAAGAACGTCACCTCGCCTTAGTGGAGTCATATGGGACATTTGAGGGGTCATTGTGAGTTAGAGACCGTCCATTTGAACGGGAGGCGCCAGAAATACATTTCTATCAGAACTACAAGGAGAAAAACGTAACGCATAGACCTCAAGGCCGACGACCGTCTTGGTGCTCACATTGCGAGAGAGCTCGGCGACTTGGCCCACAAATCCTACTGGGCTATATAAATGCTTGATAAAAGATTACGTTGAAATCCTAAAAGTTTTTATGAAACAACAAAGGAAAATGGGAAGTAGAAAAAGTTGGTGGTCAGAGGCGGAAAAAACTGTGGAAAAAATAGTAATGAGTGATTTGTGGAGACTAGAAAATAAAAATACTGAAGGTTTATGGAAAATAGTCAGAACTAGAGTGAACGATATACAAAGATAAGAAATATTAGGAGGGTTAGAAAATAGAAAATCATTAATATTGTACACAGTCTGATTTTTAAAAGAAGGCCATCAAGCAAGGGATGCGAAGAGTAAGAGGGGGAGGTCGTTGCTATGTTGACATAAACAAAGGTTGCCAGATTGGTTACGCTGGTGAATCATATACCCTGATAGCTCAGATCCTTGTTTATGTTTCAAGTGTTGAGAGGATAAAGAAAGGGGATATCTGCATTACTCCCTGTCTGCTGTTGGACAACATTGCGGAACCTCAAGAGGAGAAACAGATTACCTTCACGTATCTTCTTTTAGAAATCAGACTGTAGCTTAATAAAGAGAGAATGGGGTAGAGAAAGGTATATAGACCAATGTAATGGACAGGAGAGGGAAAGAATGGCTTGGATTAGAATAAGATCAATGTTCTTAAGGGGATTAAGAAGTAGCAGGGTAGAAATAGGCTAATTATTTAGAGAAAAAGTAAGTTCAATTCATATTCTGACAGAGTGCAAAGAGGTAGCAGCATGGAGACAGAAAGTATGGCAGAAGAAGCAAGAAAAGCTGCAAAGCGAGCTAAGAGTCATACAAATAGTTACAAGGAAAAATGAAGATAGAAATAGAGACATAGGGAGTTTTGGAAAACTAAAGAGAAGTGGATGAGAAAAGTAAAGTGTGGAAAAGAAAACATTCTGGGACAGCAAGGGGAAACATAGTAAACTAGAGTAATTGGTAGGTGGGTTACTATGTTACTCAGGATTGCTAGAAGGCCTGGAAGCCAAGTAGGCTGAGCTAGCAGGGTTAAAAATAGCACGGCACCAACAATTTATACAGCTATAATAAGAAATGTGTATTGTAGATAAAAATATTGGAAATAGCAGGTTGTATAATAAATTCAAGTAACATGGCAACGGCAGCATGGTGCTGTGAATATTGGTTCCAGGTGTGTCGAACTGATGGGCGCATGAGGGTGTGGCCTATGCCTCATAAAGTTATGGACCCTGAGAGTCAGGCTTAGCTACATTTTGGACTGTGTTTTCCTGGTCACAATTATTCCCATTGTCTGGCTGTGGGTGTAATGTTGAGATTCTTTCTGATCATCTACATACCTTTTGGGCATACAGTACTATTGTAGAGATGACAATTTTCAGCTCGATAATGCGACATGTTTTAGACGGTTGCACGCAAGTGGTTTGATGGCTATTCCAATAAATTTATACCATGGTTAGTTGTCTAGATCATCCAATCTTAAACAAATTGAGCGTTTATAGAACACTGTTGATATAAATGCACACTCAATAACCTAATATCAAGTACAGAAGAACAGTTGTGGGAGCTCCGTAGGCTACGCTAGTCCAAATCTCTCCAGAATAATTCCAACATCTCGTAGTCCTATCGATGTATGACTGCAGTTTTGAGGTCTCGCGGCGGGAATAACTCGGTTTTAATACCATATTTAGCGAGTTTCTATGACGTTTGGTCATTCAGCCTAAAATATCGACCCGTCAACAAAGAAAGAGCTGAAAACTTCAAGATCACACAGTGAGAATGAGATTACCCCAGGAAAACATAGAGATAATAATAAAACAGATGCACCTGAATGGGCATTAAGTGAAATTTGTAAAGAATGCGTCATATAGTAAGCTTAATGAATATGCTCCATAAGAATGTATCACAGTCCAATATAAATCATTTTCAACTTATGCGAAACATTATAGAGACATAGTATTTTAAGCTGTTTCTATAAATTAGGCTACAAAAAGTAACTAATAGTCTGAGATGGAAATACTATGGAAATACTAATAAGGATTAGATGACCGACGTAAGTTTAGGAAATGAAGATCATGCTCTGACAGTATGTTCAAAATGACACAGATGTCAACGATACGGTCAACAGAAATACTGCACTAAGAACAATATATAGAATGTAAAACATTAACGCAATATAGATTAAAGAAATAACTTGGAATAACAGAAACCACTGCTTTTTCTTCTCCATCCAAGCTATAAGTCAAGGACCTGTTCCGGACCCAAAGATGAATATCCTTAGGATAACCCAAATATCGTTTCCCCCTGGGATGACTTTCGGCAACCTACTAGAGTGCACTCGGTATATGTTTCTTCCAGTTGTTCTGGTATGTTAGACATATTGGATTACAGGAACAACCTGCTGGCGGTGCAACCAGTTTTTATAGATGAGGCTCTGAGGAGCCAATATTGGAGGTAGAACCATAAAACCTTGTAGAAAAATGTTACATTCGTGGAAAACACACAAATATATCTCGATGGGCCAACAAACCAAAGCCAGCTTTTTCATTGATTTCAAGATTTAAAAAAAACCTGAAATAAATAAACGGATGGAGTTTAATTTTAACAAGGCTTGAAAGAATAAGGATATAAAACAGAAACAAAAAGGCTAGAAGAATGTAGATGAACCGGTTACGAATAGATTTTAAAATAAAAAATCCATAAACCGCACGACTGTTCTATTCACTAGATGATCATAAATGAAAGAAAAAAAAAAAAAAAAAAAAAAAAAAAAAAAAAAATCTTCCTTGCAAGATGTTTTTGAACTAAAGCAGACAGATTGTACCCTAACATGATTTACCTGCAAATAAGACGAATTGTGGCATTCACAGCTGCAAATACGTCTCCTAGTTATTGGAATAATTCAACTCTTAGATAAGGAATGCAGCCTTTGTAATTGCTACAGCATATCAAAATGTTGAAGGCGATTGCTATAAGTAAACTTTAACTTTGTTATTAATTACTATTATTATTTATTTTTCCAAGCAGAGAGAATGGAGTAATTAAAATTGCACAGTCAGTTTTTAAAAGTTTTGTCTATCGCTTATGTTTTATATATTTCCATCGTAGCTTCAAGGAAATCTGTTATATATATTCTTCCAATCCTCAAGTCTTCTAACGTACAAAACATCCTTTCGAAGCATAATTTAAGTTTATTAGGACCTTACTGCATACGAGGGGGGACCCCAAAACAAACCGGATTCCGAGGACGCTGCCACTCGTAGACGTAGTGCTGGCTTCTCACGCTAGATATTGTTGTAGAGACCTTCATGAAACAGCTGTGCAGACGACGTCAGTGTAGAGCTGCACGTGCAAGTGTGGTATTGTGTTTCTCTGACTGTTGGCGGGTTACCTCTGCGAAGTTGTTATGACAACTTTAAAATAACAAAGAGTGTGTGTGAAATTTTGTTTCCTGCTTAAAACAACTGCAACGGAGACACACCAAATGCTTCAGGAAGCTTTCCAGAAGGACGCTATGAGCCGCACACAGGTTTTCGAGTGGTTTGGGGTTTTAAACGTGGTGAGATATGTGTTGAAGACCAAGCTCTTTCTGGACGCCCTTCAACATCGCAAAATGAGGAGAAAATTGAGAAGGTCCACCAAAAGATCAACGAGGATCGTCGCCAAACGATCGACAAAACCTAAGCAGTGACAGGAATCAGATGGAGCTCGTGCCAGCGGATTTTGAGGAAGGATTTGCACATGAGACGTGTTGCTGCTAAATTTGTTCCGCGCCTTCTCACACAGGAGCACAAGACCATCCGCATGAATGTGTGTCAGAACTTGAAAGCAGAGATTGCACGTGAGCCAAACTTCTTGAACAAAGTCATTACAGGTTTTCCCCGGGGGTTTCCCTTATCCTGAAAGACGAATGTCGGGTAACTCTAAGCTCTATGGACCCCGGACTCATTTGAGCATCATTTCACCCATTCCATTCATCGTCCGATATGACTTAACGTTGGAGGACGTAGATTGCAAAAAATGTCATTACAGGGGATGAGAGTTGGTGTTACGGGTATGATCCAAAAACCAAGTAAGTGTCAAGCCAGTGGAGGACTCCCAACTCTCCCAGACCAAAAGAGCAAGGCAAGTGAGACGATGCTCATTGTCTTTTTCGATGTTCGTGGAATTGTGCATTGGGAATACGGACCCCCTGGCCAGACTGTTAACCAGCACTTTTACTTGGATGTTTTAAGGCGTATGCGAGAGGATGTGAGGAAGAAACGCCCGGAACTTTGGCGATCAGGTTACTGGTTTCTGCATCACGACAACGCTCCAGCACACACAGCCTTACGAGTGACCCACTATTTGGCATCTCAGTGGTGGTCTGTCGTTCCCCATGCTCCGTATTTGCCGGACCTAGCCCCGTGAGACTTTTTCCTATTCCCACAAATGAAAAAAAAAACGCTAAAAGGGGAGCGTTATGACGATGTGGAGGCGGTAAAAACAGCTTCGCAAAGGGCACTGGACAATATAAAACTTGAAGAGTTCCAAACGTGCTTCCAACAGTGGGAAAAGAGACTTGACAAGTGCATCACATGTAATGGAGAGTATTTTGAAGGTGACTGAAGTAAGTTTGTAAAAAGGTTCATCAATAAAATTTTTATGGCAACAATCCGGTTTCTTTTGGGTACTCCCTCGTATGTAATGAGTAAAGGAAAACGCACCATTACTTAATTAAAGGCGGATTGTAGGCCCATTTTACGTTAGTGGCAACTTGAATTCTGAAGTGTATTTACGCCTTCTACAAAACGTAATAATTCCTGCGTGCTATTTTAGTCCCACGAAGAGGAGGAATTAAAAATTATATCTTATTTCAGCAAGATGATGCCACTGCACATTATGGAAGTCAGGTAGTGAATTACTTAATCATGAATTTTCAGGAGGATGGATTGGCAGAAGAGAAAGTATTTGTAAGACAACCAAGATCTCCTGACATGGATCCCTTAGACTTTTCCTTGTGGGTATATTTGAAAAGGAAGATTTATAAGGACTGACCAAGAGATCTTGAAGAGTTAAAGCGAAGACTTGGACAAGAAATGCAGTGATTAGGCGAACAGTGTTTCTGGAAATATTAACCAATTTCAAAGACAGAGATTGACAGTGAATGGTAGTCATTTTTAGTACCTTTTGAAATGAATTCATGTATTACAGTACAGTACCACTAATTTTGTTATGGTTGTGTTTTGTTGGTTTGAATTTCATGTGCTGTAATATGTTCTATTGATATACATTACAGTTGAAAAAGCATCTATCGATAGGTACGTTCCGAGACCTGAGGACAAAAAAAAAAAATGTTGCCATTAAGATTCATGCCCTATTCACAATCTTACTAATATGAAAACTTGTTGATATCTTACAGCTTTTCTAAAAATGTCACTTCACAGAACTATAAAAATAAAGTTACAAGCACTATTCCATACTTTTTACTTACTCCGTATATATAAAGTCTGTCTCGATTATTAGGACATAGGTGGAAGGATAACCATTTGTGTATTAATTTGAACATGAGCAAGTAGCGTAAGTTATATCAAAGAGATCATAGATGTTCTAGAGATAGAAAAGAATACTTTCGGGAGTTTCGCCGTAGTTAAAATTGGGAAAAAGCAATTTGTTACTTCTCTGGATCGAAATGTGGTTGTTTGTGTACACACAGGCCTTGGCCACGTCGGTAAAGGAAGAAACCATCGCATGTCGTCTGGATGTTACAGGAAAGGAAGACACGTTGCATTGTGTGTGGAGAACGGCAACAAGTAGGAATGCAAATAGACGTCAAGTATCGATTGGAAGTCAAGTGCGAGATGAGACTGGCGCCATATCAAGGGCTCTTCACACAGTATTGTTCATGCAGCTTTTTCCTACAGACATCTCACTGTCAAGTACTTTGAATATTTTAATAACCGAAAAGAATTTCCTTGATGTGCATAAGGGTGCAGACGTTGCGAGAATAATTGTAAATAAAATACGGAGAAATTACGTACACAAACTTTAAGTGTGAAAAGTAGTAGAGCTTCAAAGTGAAGGGTCCCAGAACTTCAGTTTTGCCGTTACGAGTAAATTTTGATGTATTGCGACTACTTCTAGTTACTGCCGTTTAATTCATTAAACGATTACGAATACACGGGTAATACTCGTACCGAAAACATTTGGCGCTGAGTGGATTTGTCTGAGTGACGCAGTAGCGTCACTCCCTGAATGTGTACCTCATTGGCGTGAAAGAGGCATTATAAGAAAATACACACTAAGAAGCTGCACTTAAAACCCTTAATTCTCAGTATTTAAAATATTTATTTGTGTGGAAATGCCACAAATATTTAATTATTATAACCGTAGGGCACAGAACTTTGTTGTTTACCCGAACTATGAAAAAGCCTATTGGCCTAGCAAATGAGCGAGTCTCCCCTTAATAGGACCAGAATCTGTTATACGAGTTCTATATTCGCAGAAAACAGTTAAAGTTTGGGATCAAAATGAAATCGGTGCAAATCAAAAGCGCCCTTGCAGTAGCTTGTTTTCTATCAAAAGCGCACAGCGGGAAACTTGATTAGCGCACAAAATTTTCCTGCCCCTTCTACAGACTTTTTTTTTGTAATTTACGTCCTTTAAGTTTTTAAGTCATATCGGACGATGAATGGAATGGGTAAAATGATGCTCAAATGGGCTCAGGCTCCTTGGAGATTAGATTTTATCCGACATTCGTATTTAAGCATAAGGGAAAACCCTGGAAGAAACCTTATCCAGATAACTCACCATGACCGAGATTCGAACTCGGGACCTCTTGAATGTGAGGCACACATGTTACCATCTACGCTACCGAAGCGTGATCTCTACAGACTTAGGACTATCAACTGATAACCGTTCTGTTAGCAGAAGGTGTGGCTAAAACATTTGTTAAAAAAATTGTTGCAATGAAGTACATAAGTCAGTCACAAGGCAAGTTTACTAACCTTCCTTAGAAACTCCAAACAGCTAATATTGTTTGTGTCGTTAGACTCCTGACATTTAAGAGTAAATTTGTATTTTATATCCTGCCTTATTCTTAATGTTTTCTACTAGCCCCATGAAATTTAAAATACGATTCACTTTGAAATTTCATTCGCATCTCAGAAACAATGTAGATTCATGGGTTAGACATATAAGAATTCTCCTTGAGATGCTTGTGGAAACTTTCGGGTCTATTAGTAATGCGAGTATTACGTAAAGTGGTATAAACCTACGTTACAGGAGGAAAGGAACTATCTTCTAGTACGTACTGACGCAGCCCCTGTCACCTAGAAACACTGAGACGACATTTAACCTGATATCAGAAAGACACTAACACAAACAAACGAATAAATATAAATAAATGACGTATATCAGAATAGATATATGCCATAATGCTAGCATATACTACTCCGGAGACCACCATAGTGACCCTTTGCAATCCCTGTAAACAAACAATCCTACTCTATTGTCTGTTTTACCCTCAAGACCAATTTGGCACCTTCCAGTCGGAAACCAACCCATTGTTAAAATCCCATGCGTGCTTCTGACAACAGGCTATAAGACTTTGACCGACGCGCAGAAGGCAAGCTTTCGCATAAACTTCTTCATGCGGACCGTTACAGAAAGCGTCTCTGATGTTAGGTCCGAAACTGGAAATTCTGAACACTGATCTCAAGTGGGGATAGTTACTAGCCAATAGAAAACTGATATTTGTTCATGTGATTTTGCAAACTTCGAGAAATACCTAGTGATGGCGGAAGGTTTTGCTAGTAAGAACACTTCGGTCTTGAGTTCTACTTGAGACGGACGCGTATTTGGTGCCGCCTAACAAGTACACTTCCGCGCCATGTACAGAGACAGAGTGCATTATCTAACAATCTCTCCAGTGAGAGTTAGCACAAAGAGTAATATATAGGGAAGACGAAAATGTATCCAGTTCCACTACGCAGTGCTACTGCCTACGTGCTTCACATCACAATATTGACAGTGACGCTAAACACAGCAACCACACCGACGACGACTTTACGGTGGCGAGCAAAGAAGCCTAAGGATAACAATAAACTTCTGTCTACCAGATTCGAGGTGTCATCATTCAACCCACAACCAGTCAGGACGCACCCACTCCTGAAGTACAGATGCGAGTTCTCATGCGGGAGCTACATGTCACTTCGAACCGATTACAATCTCCCTTTCCTTAACCTCCGCATGCCACCAATCTTTAATTGTGAGGCGTTGAGCACAAGGGAGAGCTCGACGTAGTGCGCTACGGCTGGACCGCCTCAGTACGTTTCAGGAGTGTAGTCTGAAAAACTGATAACTCTGTCCATTTGGGGTGCAAGGCTGATCAGGTCCACAAATGCTTCTTCGATATTTATATATCTAGTTCTATATTTGTCGGAGTTAAATAAGGCAATAAAAAAAGGAAAAAAGAAGAAAGAAAAAAACTGGAGCCTTTCGTCTTTCTCCTCTTTACTCTTATATAAGAGTTGTACAGTGTACCATTTTTGGACAAATCGGGGGTTAGTATAAAATGTTCTGTCTTCCATATTTCCCTCCCCCCAAAGTTTTTGATTTCTAACATATTGTGACTGCGAGGGTTATTTAGAGGCAAATGTCTAGATTGTAGACATTTAGAGCACTCTTTACTACAGTAAAAAGACGTGGAATTTACAATCAGCTGTCTTCAAGGTCGACTCAGAGCTCCGCCGCACGAAAACAAATGAAAGAAATCACTGCGATACACTTCAAACGTCCACTGTCGGTGTACTGCTTCTAACACTTACCGGTACTTATACCTCCAATCAGTTTTGCTAGACGGCCGCAGACCTTACGATAACATTCGCGGCGACAAGAATTTGACAGATCCTTCCGGAGCCTTTCTCTGTCTCTTTCTTCCTCTTGGCAACCGTCCAGCTCTCCTGCCCACCCGTCCGGCTCCCTTTTGTCGCGGCAGCTTAACAATGTCATCGGTGACATTGCTTTCTCCTCAGAACAGCACCATCATAACGGGTCAGACAATCCAGGTGTACCACCAACATCTTTCCTCGGGGCACTTTCTGGATGAGGTAGACCACGTCGTTAATCCTGTTCACTACCCTGTGGGGTCCTTGCAACGGTTGTTGAAGTTTTCGAATGTTTTGCCAACGACGATGATGTCGTACAGCTATAGCAGGCAGGCGTCATAAGTCAATACTCTCATCACTGACTCCATGAGGCGTTGGAAGTTAGCTGGTGCGTTGCAAAGACCAAAGGGCATAACTGTGAACTGGCAAAGCCTGTCGAGAATGCGGTCTTCTTCTTGTCTCTCGGCTCTAGAGCCACCTGCCAGTAACCCGACTTCAGGTCCAGGGTCGAGAACCATTGTGAACCAGCAAGCGTGTCCAGGGTCTCGTCAATCCGAGGTAAGGGGAAACAGTTTTTCCTGGTGACAGCGTTCAGCTTCTTGTAGTCCACGCAGGACTACAGGGAAACACCAACGGCTGTCAGACTCTTCAATCACTCCCCTGGATCTCATGTCCTCCTGCATGTCCCGCACCGCCGCTTGTTTTGCCAGCGGTATACATCTGGGGGGTTGCCGAACAGGCCGGGCGTCTCCGGTGTCGATGTGGTGGAGCACTCGGTCCGTGAAGTCGTAGTCGTTGCCTTAGCTGAAGACGCGCAGGTATCGTGTCAGCAGTTGTCGAACCTTCTCTAGCTGTTCTGCGGTCAGGTGGTCGGCCGCCCCTCTATAAACCTTTCAGGTGTTGGTTCGGCAACGGATCCTGGGTGTTGTCGACTGGTGTTAGGCTGACCACGGGCTCGCACGTTCCCAACTCCGTCCCAGCCTGAATGTCGTGATAGGTGTCTGATGGGTTGTCTTGTAGCCTGTCTTATATCATTTACATGACTATGCATCACATTTGAATTCATCCCGTTACTGAGAGCGGTTCTGATTATTTTCATTGGTCTAAGTCCCAACTCTTCATAAGCTTTTCTTTTACAAGCGTTACGACAGTTGCTTTCTCAATGCCACTGTCTACAATTAGTATATGATATGAGTAATAATTTCATTTATCACAGTACTTTTGCATCTGTATGGGTGGCTGCTTTACAATTCCGTAAAGTGTATCTCCATGAAATGTCACTATTAAATTACACACGGAACTTTCTGCACTTGTAATCTGAATGAGCAATGCACCCGTTGCTTTTATTGTTTACTATCGTCACTAATGAAGTCATTCTGGCCAACTGAAAGCGTCGTGTAGTAAGATCCGAGTGATCTTACACGAAGTGTTGCACTTTCAATATTGCATTAAATCGACCAATGGGCGCTTTCAGTGCGTAGCCAATAAAATCATTATAAAGTGGTGAGAAATTTCCACTAATTTTACAGGTAAAATGAATGAAGCCTGTGAAAGCTAACTCTCTAATTAGGGTCAAAAAACTTGTTCAGCGTCGAGCTATGGTTTCATAACTGGTCATGGTAAATTAAGAAAACATCTGAAAGCTATTGGGTCAATTCAAATATAACCAATGCGTCTCATTGTGGAATGTGAGACTACATTAGGGAAAAAGTACCAGGTTCTCTAATCAGAAAATACTACACTTACGAAAAATGTAAATAGCAATTCCTAGAAAAACAGCATTTAAAAACAAGTTTTCCATGACACAAACACTAAATAAAATATTGCTTGTGCATTCCTCATCTTAGGGTGATTACTCACAGTAAAAATAATTATAATCAATTTTAACTAAATTAAAAACATCCAGGAAAATTAATTAAGAAGGGCTAACTAAGATCAACGTGTAATAAGATCATAGAAGCAAAAGTTATGTGTTTTATCAAAGAAGCAAGTTTTTTACACAGCCGTTGCTAATGTGTTAATGTTATAATCATAACTAAACGTCCGGGTTTGCAATTACTTTTATGCCTGCAACTTTGGTTTTTTATATTAATGAGTTGCGCTTTTTAGTTTAAAATTTAATGGCTCGCAGCACTAATCATGCTAACAAGCAAAAAGCTGTACCATCTTTATAGCATCAAAGATTAAAAAGTTATCTAACAATTCTCTAATTACATTTTGCTAATGAATCAAGCTTCACAACCTTGACCGGTGTGAGATGCTCGTGAAATAATGTTTACAACTATCTTGACTAACTTGGCTTAAAGGTAATTGGATTATACAATTTTAAGTTCCATTTTCATTATCATACATCGGATTTGCGTGCAAAAGCAATTTACACATAATTTCGTTTTATGCACATGAAATACGTTTTTGAATTTTTTTAATCTTTCAGTGTAATATGTTCTTCAGCGCTTATAGGTAAAGTATTAAAGTGCATGAAGTTGCACATGTTTAATGCTACTGCATATTCTTAATATTACATGTTTTATATACATCGGGTAAACAATAATTTAAATTTTCAGATATTAAAATTGATACAGATGTTAATATGTCAAGTGTAAGAACGATATTAAATGTATTAATTTATTATTCATATTGATATCTTTAAAATGACGAGAGTTATGCTTTGGATTAATGAGTTATATAGACGGCCAACACCGAATAGAGTAGGTCACAAACAAGTGAAGATGAATGTTAATCTCCAATATAGATAAATGGTAAATATGATTAAATGGAAACATAAAATTATAAAAGAAATTGTTTTCAGAATTTTATATTTGAAAAAAATTAGAAAATTATTTACGAGGGCTGTTCAATAAAGAATGATTATAGTTTTTAACGGCCATAATTTTTCGCAATGAAATTAAACCTTATTATATTCTGTTAGCTTAATGTGAAACAAACACGTCGTAGTAGTTTCATTGTTGCTGCTCCTGGTTCCCGACTCTGAGAACCAGGCAAGTTCAGATATGTTCAGTATCGCCCACCGCAGCAATGGGGGTAACACGCGAGGAACAATATGCTGTTTTGAAATTCTGCTTTCGTCTCAACAGATCTTCAGTTAAGGCCTATACAATGTTACAGGAGGCCTATGGAGAATCTGTTCTTCCGTACAGAACACCTCGAAGGTGGTTTAAAATGTTTAAAGAGGGCAGACAATCAATTTCAAAGGAAGGTGGACCCGGTGCTCCAGTTACTACTTTTACGGAAGAAAACTTCAACAATGCTACTGCCATTGTGAGAGAGGATCGACGAATTATCTTAAGATCACTTTCTGAAATACTGAACATTTCATTTGGTGCCACCCACACACTGGTGACTGAAACATTACACATGAGACGTGTTTGTGCGCGATGGATTCTAAGACTGTTGATTCCCGAACAAAAGGACATTCGCATGTAGGTCTGCATGCAGTTAAAGTTGATGATCCGGAGTTTCTTTCAAACGTAATCACTGCTGATGAAACTTGGTTACATCATTTTGATCCTGAGAGCAAACAGCAAAGCTGAGAGTCGAAATCTCCTTCATCACCAACCCCCCAAAAAGCAAAAGTGATTGCTTCTGCTGGAAAAGTTATGGATATCTCATTCTTTGATATTCATGGAATGATTTATCAGCATGTTGTACCTGCACACACATCAGTAACTGGACAATACTATAGGAATGCCTGAAAATATTGCAAGTCCATATCAGGCGCAAAAGACCACATTTCCGAGAAGCAAGTTGGATGCTGCAGCACGATAATGCGCGGCCGCATATTGCCATGTTGTTGCTGAATATCTTGCAAAACTCATCGTGAAGTGCATCACTCACCCTCCCTATAGTTCGGATTTACGCCCATGTGACTTTTTTATATTTCCTAACTTGAAGAAACGCCTTCGTGGGAGACATTATCCATCATCTGAAGCAGTGGTGAAGGCTGCGTAGGCGATTTTGAATGATTTCTCAAAAATGGTTTCCAGCATGTCTTTGAAGACTGGCAGAAACGCTGGAACAAGTGTAATGCATTCAGGGGAAACTATTTTCAGAAGGATCATCAAAATTATGAGGATGAGTAAAGGTACGTTGTCGAAAAAATTGTGATCATTCTTTATTGAACAACACTCGTAATTCAAAATTAGTGTATTGGCCACAGGGAAAAGTGAAGCAGACTAGAATATTTAGTTACCATGATGATAAGGTAAAAATCAATAAATGAAAAGGTAAGATAGCCTCTTCTGCGACGCGACCACAAAAGGGGACAAACGCGTGTGTGACGCGCGTACAGAATGCTGCATGTATTCAGCAAGAAGCACGTAGCAAACCTGAGAATTAGAACAGTTATAATTATTTATCAAAGTGAATAGAAGCTTAGATATAGTGCAAATTATATATCTTAAAACTAATGTCTTTTGCTTCATAATCTCAAAGTGAACAGACGTGTGTGTAGAAGTGCTGCATATATGCAAAGGTCTGGTTGATAATCAGAGAAGTTGTGATGTTTTAATCGTTCATGAAAGGGAAAATATTGTTTTAAATTGTATAATAATATTGATTTCAAATACAAATCAAGTTAAATTTGGATTTAACATAAAGCTAATGTTTTCAATTTTTTTATTTGCCTCACATTAGGTTCCATATTCCAAATATCAGACCAAGAGAAGATCTCATGCAAACCAGAGCTACAAATAACGTCTCAATGTGGTACATCATAACATCTGCATTATCGCAGCATCACCAATAGAATACGGCTACAAATGCAGCAGCGACGTGGGACAACCACAATTACACCCTCATCACCATCGCAAAGCTGGTCCAAAATTAATATTTAAGCCATTAGTGACAAAACTATAAAATTTGTTTGTGGGGAGAGTATTCTTATAGTTAGGTGGCTGTAATCTCATAGTTACTGCTAAATCTCTACTTCCCTAAGCCCTAAAAATCTGTTTTATGTTTTCACTAATCTTTACCAAATCTCAATGCCGTTCAGAGTAAATTTGTGAGTCCGTTAAATTGAGATGGAAAATTAATCAGAAAATTTACGCAGCTTTATACAGAGACTTGTGTATTCTGTGGATAAATACCCTCACGTGAAAGCTTAGTGCTCTCACCATTAAGCTCTTCCATTGTTTTCTAATTACATTTGTGGAGGTGTAAATATCCTTCTGAGGTACGAGTACAACTTGGTAAACAGTAAACGTCATAAGCTTAGACCAGAGTGTCTGTTGTTAATCATATTAGAAAGAATTTTGATTGTAAATATCTAAATGTGTACATAAGCTTAAACATGCTTAGCATATGTTTTTAAAATTATACAAATGTGATAAAGATTCTGTCAGAAAAAATGCATATATGTATCACTTTTAGTGCATACAAATCTGAAGTCTATTCATTACACAATTCTAGCTTATAGCCACGTTGTGTCATTAGCATTTAAAAACACAACCCCGTTACTTCCACCAATAAGTAAGAAATTTGAAAATAAGTAATTTTTTCTCGCAGTAATAATTTCACTTAAATAAATTAAATATACCCGACATATTAACACCAATTTTGTTCTCTTCATTTAAAATATTTCAAATTTTGGTTTAAATTAAAACCAACTTGCTAATCCATGATTAATTAACAGAACCTTTAAAAGAAAAAGTTTAAACCCAAATAGAAAAATAAAAAATTTAAAGATAAAGGCAAAAATATTTTTCAAAGAAATTTATCTTTAAGTCTTAGTATTTAATTACACATTTAGAATTGCATTCTAATATCATTCTATGAATAGGACATTTCTAGTGAATTCTAGGGAACTTTCTAGTGAATTCTAGTGTCTTTTTTAGTGAAATCTAGAGACTTTACTAGTGAAATATAGGTACTTTTCTAGTGAATTCTAGGTACTTTTCTAGTGAATTCCAGGGACTTTTCCAGTGAATTCTATCAACTTTTCCATTGAATTCTAGGTACTTTTCTAGTTAATTCTAGGGATTTTTCTTTTAATTCTAGGGACATTTCTAGTGAATTATATCAACTTTTCCATTGAATTCTAGGGACTTTTCTAGTTAATTCTAGGGATTTTTCTTGTTAATTCTGGGACATTTCTAGTGAAATCTAGGGACTTTTCTAGTGAATACTAGAGGCATTTCTATTGAATTCTAGGGACTTTTCTAGTGAATTCTAGGGACTATTCTAGTAAATTCTATTGAATTTTCTAGTGAATTCTAGGGAATTTTCTAACGTATTTTCACTACACCTACATAAAAACATCAATTATTGTGCGCACTCACCTTACACTCTCTTTGTATGACAAATTCACAAGCTTTTTCTATTCATTTTCTACCCTAATACTGCATAATATGTAAACAATATTAACAAATTCCTGCACTAGTTTTGAATGAAAATTACCTATTGTGCTCTGGGTGAGAGTCTTTGTTCATAAGTTAATAGTATAAATATAGAATGTAAGTATACCGGTTAATGTCATTAAAATAATGAACAAATTAGTATTTGAGACAAAGTGATATAGCTATAAAGGCTCATTAGTAGATCTTTAGTAATTGGAACTTGACTTGTAAAAACTTACAATAAGCATAAATAATACTTATACAATAGACTAATGCTGTTGCAATTAGTTTGAAGTATTCACTCGATTTTGTTATACAAATCCATTCAATATACAATTTTTATTTGAGTGATTATTTTTAATAATTAAGAACTGAGTAGGCTGGAGTATTTACCCATTTAGGCTAAAATGAATACAAAACGTCAGATGGTTCAGCTTTGCATCCATGATAATATACATTTCCGTTATTATATTGTAGCCTTCGTTTGTCTTCTATTTACGTTGCGTAATTTAAAATTAGGTAATAAGCATACAGTCACGCAATTCATTAACAAACACAGGAAAATGTTTTTCCCTGATATAAAGTTCTTGTGGTGGAAAGAAAAAGGAAGGCACACACTTGGAAAAGTTCAAATATGAGTTTAGAATATTTTGGATAACTTTAGTTTTTATAACAGTTTTGTTACTTTTTAATTTTCTGCTTGTTTAATATTTATGCTGTATTTAGCAATTTCTATAGTCAAGTCATTTGTGTGTAACCTGTCAAATATAAAGTTTTCTACACTAAACAAACCTATGTTTATTTATTATTAATCCTATTATTTTATAGTAATAGTTGTAATAAAATGCATTATTATATGGTGCAGAGGATCCTGTTTTATGAATTAAACTATTTAGTTAATATATTTTAAGGAATGAATTTTGGTCATTGCAATGGCACGTAGTTAACACTTAGGATGTTAAGCAAAGGAATGCATTTAATACCTTCGAAACGATGAGGTCAAACAGTTGAGCATAAGGAATTAATTCATCCTTTTAAGGATTACCAGAGCACATGCACCGCATCACAGAGGGTTAATCAGGCAATGGCAAAGACTTGTTCTACAAAAATATATTAGTTATTATCTCCAAAACTTGCACCGAAAAGGAAACATTACTGGCTTTTACATAAGTTTGGCATAACGAAGTCTCTGGCTTAATTTACGCTCTCAAACTTCAATTTTTTTAGCTTATTATCAACAGGTAAAATAAGGAGACTTTATCATGCTTCTTCAAGTTACGAGCACTTAGTTTTATACAAGTTTGAGTGAACAAAAATTCCAGGCAAGCGAAAATATAAATAACTATATAAATATCAAAGAAAGTGGTAGATTTGCTTACGAATGAAACATTTAATGAGTCAGAAATTCGATCTTACTAAGGAAATTATATTTTATTGGAACTGCGTGGTCCCAAATTGTGTAGAAATTACTTACTGATTAAGGTTATTCGACAATAAAATTTGGCCAGAATTTGGAACAAAAATTGTAAATGGAAAAATGTTTAGAACTAAGATTCAACTAAGATTTAAACTACGATTTTAGAATTTAGAACTAAGATTTAAACCGTAAGAAATGAGCAGATTTAATGCATCAAAAGTCACAGTTTATGGAGCTAAAATTCAGAAACGGTCAGTGTTAAACTTTTAACCAATCAGCAAATCTCTTCCAATAGTTCATCATTAGCCTGTACTAAATTTATCAGGCAACTTCTAAAAGTACTTTCCTGCAATCTCATATCCACTCACGCATACCTCGAAACAAAGACCTCGTAGTACGCCACTGAAGCAGCTAATGCAGGTATATCGAAGGTCTAGATACCGGAGATGAGGTCAAATGTGACGCACACCAGGAATCTGTTATAAAGTGGAGCGTTTTGATATAGAATGATGAAGTCCGGACACAAATTTTAATAACTAAACAAATGTTACCCTTAAATTCAAAGCAGGTCATAAACTTAAAGTAGTATAGTTGCATTCAATTATTTTGATTTTATAGCCTCAAAAATGAAATGTGTAGTGTTTAACGCCCGCTTTTACTACATTCGACACCGCAGGCGATGACACTGATGATACATGAGATGAAGATGGAGCACCGGTGGAATGAGATGGCGGGGGAAACCGGAGATCCCGGAGAAAACCCGTCCAGCGCCGTGTTGTCCATCACAAATCTCACTTTGCGGTCGCCTGGGATCGAACCCGAGCCGCCTTGGTGAGAGTCAAGCGGTCTAACCACTGAGCCACTGCGCGGCCTTATTGCCTCAACTTTACTGTGCCAAATCGTACTGAAATCCTTCAGACTGTCTTCCATCGAATATTTTCCAGCGTCATCCCCAGCTAGAGGCACCCTTTCGTATTATCTATCACTTGTAAAACAAATGAGGCCAGAATCATGAAAAAGTATGCATTCATTTTACATTTAATTTTACGTTAAGGATGGTGGTTGTTATTATTCCCCTCTAATGGAATGAAGGTTACACATTTGCATTCCTCATAAGTATTAAAAATTGCGCTGTTCGCTCTTAAAAGCCTTACAATTATTTCCCCCAACACTTACATTCCCCTCTTGCGTTAGGGAGGATCTTTTGTAATAACACCCCACAATATTTCTATTTAAGAATATTCGACTACAATTGTCACAAAAATGTACTAAGTGCCTACTATCCAACATATCCCAAGGGATTATTTTTGCTTTAGCGCCCCTTATACAGGGAACAACATTTATCTTTTTAATTAGCAATTTTCTGCCATTTTAGCTGAGAATCCTCAAAATTGCCTCCCTCTGAACACGCTAGGGATGATTCACTTCTTGTAGTAAGCAGAGCAAGTATTGCATTCAACGCAAACCTCGATATTAAGATTTCATGAAAATCACTGTTTAGAATAAAAATATTCAAAAAAAATCTTCTTACAACATAGGTAACTAAGAAACAAAAATTAGGTAGAGCACCAAACTTCCGAAAAATTGTTTATAAAAGTACATATTTAAGTGCATAATACATAATACATATTTAAGATATTCTCATTACAAATAACATGCACATTGTAACGAATCTCAGTTAGGTATTATACAGTCTCAAACCGGGCTATTTTGAAAATGGGCTTAGGTTGGTGAGTTGGGAAACTCCCTCAAAAGAAACCTAATTATACAAGCCACAACTGCGGGGAGAACAGGAGTTTAACATAAAAATACTAGGTACACTATACTTTCTTAAAGAGACGAGAGGGCTGCTCTATAAATGAGACACAAGACTGTCACCCATAAAACTTGCGTTGTCTTGGAAACCGCTGACTGAATCCTAGAGTCCGAGAAACCAAACATTCCCCAGGCAACCAAGGTAGGTCTAAAACAGAGTCTTAACAGCATTGGCCAAAGATCACAAGAATATGGAGGGGATAGCTACGGCGATTGTGACTTGCAGTCGTAATTTGGGAGCTCAGCTCAATGCTCACAAGTCCTTCCGCTTGGCACATGGGGACATCCGCCAGCACTGCTGCACATGCTACACAGACCACTATACTAGGGGTTATATTTACCTCTAAAATAACAGAGATGATTTCTCTTAAGTGGATCCAGGGACCCAACGCGTTACATTTCAAATTACATGAAGATCGCTCTCGAAATCTGACATTGTTGCAACGCGTCTGTTATGCCCTGAGTAAACTGGTAAACTGAGTGGTGCAGATTTTGCCGCTCCCTAAGCAATTCGCCCAACGTTTGGAGTCTCTGCTTGGATACTTCCTGTGGAAGGGGAAAGCATATCGAGTAGCTTACCCGCAATTGCGTCTTCCTCCAAAGAAAGGTGGTTGTGGTCTAGTGGATGTGGACAACAAGTGTCTGGCGCTGTTGGAAAAGTCGGGATTGTCCTCTTTACTTGGCAGCGAGGCTCTGACTGACAAGAAGTTTTGGTATGACCAGTTACATACCGTGGCAAGACCGACACGGGAGTATCAACGTTTGGTCGCCAAGCTTCGTGTTCTTGTAAATTCCGGGGAGCCACTGGAGAGGTTTCTGATCACCAAGAACCTCTATCGTCACCTGATGCAGCCAGGTATTCAACGACCTAATGTGGAAACAAAACAGCGTCGGGACTGGAATTGTATTTGGGCCAATGCAATCAACTGTAACCTTTTGTCGATCTGTAGAGAAACTGTTTATAAAGTTCTCAATGAAGCGGTTCCAACTACAGAGAAGATGTGGCGTCACGGAAGAGTAATTTCGAAGTTCTGTGGCACATGTGCGGAAGAGGATACTCTTGAGCTTCGCTTGTACAACTGTCAGCAGGTTGACTTGATTTGGACCTCCCTCCGCGACGAATTAAATAAACTTTGTCCTTAAGAATGCTGTTGATAAAACTGGAGTTTCGCCTCAAAGACACGACATTTCATAACTTTGCAGTGTGCTTGGTTGCTGGTACATTACATTGGCTGCTGAAAGTACGGTGAGGAGAGTGAGTGAGTGTGTGGGGTTTTAGGGCCCGTCGACAGCAAGGTCATTTGGGCCCGGCGAGGAGAGACTGTGGTAGGAAAGCGCTTACGTATATTTTTAAGGGAACAGAGATGGACCCATATACGAAAGGAAACCTTGCCTTCTCTAGAGCCATACGTTTTTCACGTGGAGGAAATACAGGTCTAAAGCTGATTTAACCAAATATAACTCTTCCTAATGTCCCACAGTACAAGCCAATAGAACCAGATAGTACATACAAAACCTTTCTCAAATGGGAATTCATTATTCGACTTTTGTTTCTCTTGACAATGAAAAGAGGGATTTAATCACATTAGACCAGCTTTAAAGGACTTGATTATCCTTTAGGCCTACTGTATTTCTCTATGTCTATGGTATCTATAGGAAATATGTAACAAAACATTTCAACAGTGTATATCTCAATTAAACTGAACTAAATAGAAGAATTAGCGTTTGATTTTAAAAATAATTTATAAAAATGAGTGGAAAAAGCAATGTGAGTCCACACATATTGTATTTATTCTTATTATAAATGGACAAGTATTCTAAAAATTGTTCGATATTGATGCAAAGTTGTAGGGACCTATAATAAACATAAACACTTGTAAGAAAATACCACACCATTTGAAACTACGATAGTAAAGCAAATGGATTCAAAATAAAAGGAAGTCTATTGCAGAACTGTCCTACCTATAGTTCCTACTGATGAACTTGGTTATTTGTCAGTTCCAAATAGTCAGAATTTAACGATAATGAACTTAGCAAACAATGCAATTGTCATTGGCGGAGATTTTTTTAGAGGCACCAACATTTTGAGTAACTTGGTTCTAAAAATGTTTCAAGAATTTCGCCTTATCTTTAATAATTTACAGTTGCTATTCCGTTAATAATTACAAATACACATCAAAATGTTTCCATTTTAATGAAAAATATACGTATTTTATTTTATATTTTGTGTTTTATATTCTTTGTTACTGTATGCTATATTTTTTCCTAACTTCATTATAGGATTCAAATTTATAAGTGCTTTGTGCAACCCATAGCAGAGGCAAGTCATTAAAAGTACCAACAAGATGTATTTTTATATTGTGTGTATGCAAAATGCCGTTATGCAAGGAAGCTGAAACAAAATTGCTTCACGAATTTCTAGTTGTTACAAAAGTTAGCAGGGCAGGAGTCTTACTGAAGTTAGATCTATTATTCTTGTAAAATACAATTCGCCATTAATATCTTAACTTTCGAAAGTGAAGGTAATGTAAGTTGTATATCGTTGTATAGCTTTTGGTGATGAACTTCAGTGAACTTTTCGTGACTTGTCGACTGCTGATAATAGCAAGTAATTAGAACAGTGGGTAGTCCTATGCAGGGCTGCAGAGAAGTCTATCTACTGGGTGTTAATTTTAAATTGATTTTGCTATAGTGCAGTCTAGCTCTAAACTACATCACTATTTTGAACCTTAGTGATTACAAAAACGGATAGGTTTGTGTCGAAGTTGCCTAGCTCCCACGACGGAACATAATCTCTAGCGGGACTCATACCTGTGTTACACTTTGTCGATCAAACAACGACCGCAGCCCCCACGGTACTACGGAACAGCTCGAGGTAATATTTACATCTAAACTTCCATTTTGATCCCCATATTGTAACAGATGCACATCTGTGTATTCTCAACCACATTAGGATGCCTTTAAAAAGGACAGTCACTTTTCATTACTGAATCCTACTTCTTAACAGGCTTTGCCGATCAAGGGGGTATTCTATCACAGCTGGGATTCTGACACTTCAGACATGGCTGATTGTGCGTCAGATCCGGAAGGAAGGATGCCACAGAAGCGTCCTGCAGGCGGCCAGAATCTATCACAGGTGGCAATGCAGCCGGAGTGGGTCCCAACAGGTGTGGGCCAGTTCCTCAGCCCGACTAAGTTCCAGGCCGTCATAGAGAGCCCGCCACTAGCCAGGTCCGGTTGTTCAAACAGCCCCTTCTGAACCTTCTGAAAGAGCGGCGGGCCGAACACAGAGACTTTCCTCAGCCCAGCACCGTATTTCCAGAGCGCAAGTTCACCTGTGACTTCGCTGACTGAAGTGAAAGGAAATTGAAGCTATAAGGTAAATATAGTTGCCAGCATTTTCCTTAGTGACAAGGGAAAACCCCCGAAAAATCCCAGGGTGAGGAAGAACGGTCCCGATAATCGAGCATTACCCCTGAGCCATCCCCCTAGATGAAGAGGAATATCAATATGATAACCATTGTGTGACTGATTTTGTAGAAGCATATACTCAGATAGAGCGGCAGTTTCAAAAGAATCTCACAAGAGAGCTTAGAATTAAGCTGCTTTATTTTTGCATCATTTTGCATATAAACACACTACAATGAACAAATTTAAGTGACAGATAATACGTCATATTTCTACTTCTTGTATTTTCTTCGTTACTTTTATGACCGGTACATTGCTCGCTTAAGATAAACGGTCCGTGTGTTCGGAAAAATCTATGACACAGTGAGAGACAAAACAGATGCCTTGCAAGATATATTCCAATAACTTAAGGTATTACAAATTAATCTTAATGTAAAGTTATAATCGACGGAATTACCAGAAACTTTCAACTGGCCCAAAATACCCAAAAAGTGATACCACCTATTTTTCTTTCTCTTAGGCTATCTGAAGCACTGCGTGTAGGCGTCCTAAAAATCTGAAGCAACTGCTGACCAGGTGATGAGACCAGATGTCTTCCTTAACTTGCTATAGAGAGTGATGACATATGTACAAATGAACGAGAACAGATTGAACAACTTATTTAATTTTTATGTTAATTCCGGAAAATGCTTCAAAATTTAAAGACATTCTTATGTGTCGGTGAGAGTTAACTAAGTTCACATGAGCACTTAAGTATTGTGAACTAATTCTGCTCCTCACCGTCCACTTTTTTTAAACATTATTTCACTTTCTTTCGTGATGTAGCGCCATAACATCATATGTCCAACGTACTCTCGCTTCGGGATGCTGTGCTCTTTGGGGAATCGAACACTAGACGTTCCCAATTTCTCACTAGTCACCACAGTCGTCACAAACTCTCTCGGAGAACATCGCTTTTCGTTGCTCCAGAAATTCACTCACTCACTCACTCACTCACTCACTCACTCACTCACTCGAACTCCTCGACACTCAACTTGCGATAGCATTTGCTTATATAGCTTTTGCAAGCTTCCGGAACGTTTAAGATAGCAACAACATTTAGAAAGTCCTAGTATCTATAAATATCGTTTATCATATATGCTGGGCGATCAGGCTGTCTATCTGTTTACTTCTGATTGCCCGGCACAGACCTCTGGATAATTGTGCACCACTAAACACCAACACAATATGAACATCTGAATGTTCCATTGCTTTGGTTTCTTAAACTTAATTACCGAATCATTGACAATTATGTGCAATGTGTTAATTTACATTGCAAATTTGAGTGTATAATAAATATAAATGTTTCATATTTCTTAATACAATAAAAATAAAGTTGTATAATTTATGGTTTCAGGCATATTCTATAGTATTTCTTGGCTATTTCAGATTAAAACAATGAAATACATTACGATAATATGGCATATATAAAAATATGTCTTCATAATGATCACATTTTAGTATTCCACTCTGTGTAAATTGTAAGAAAAAATAATACAGGAAATAAAAATTAACTAAAAAAAGGTTTTTGATGTGATATAAAGCAAAGAGTGTCCCAAATTGATGTATACACTCGTTGAACTGTTATTTCTCTGCAACGGTGTATATATCAATTGGGGACACTTAGTGTTTCTCGAAACTTTGTTAAACCAATTCTTAGGAAACTAAGAGAAAAAATTCAGTTCTTAATATTATAGCTAAGTAAAAGCTTATATACTTGTGCTTACAAGCCATATTTCCATATCTAGTAATTTAACGAGAGGTTCAGGATTTATTTTAAGATAAATGTAAGCACAAATACTAATAATAATACTAATAATAATACTAATAATAATACTAATAATAATACTAATAATAATACTAATGATAATACTAATAATAATACTAATGATACTAATGATACTAATGATACTAATGATACTAATGATACTACTGATACTAATGATACTACCGATACTAATGATACTAATGATACTACCGATACTAATGATACTACTAATACTAATGATACTAATGGTACTACTAATACTAATGATACTAATAATAATACTAATACTAATGATACTAATACTAATAATACTAATACTAATGATACTAATACTAATAATACTAATACTAATACTAATAATACTAATCTAATAATACTAATCTAATAATACTAATACTAATAATACTAATAATACTAATAATACTAATGATCATAATGATCATAATACTAGTAATAATACTAGTAATAATACTAGTAATAATACTAGTAATAATACTAGTAATAATACTAGTAATAATACTAGTAGTAATACTAGTAATAATAATAGTAATAATAATAGTAATAATAATAGTAATAATACTAGTAATAATACTAGTAATAATACTAGTAGTAATACTAGTAATAATACTAGTAATAATACTAGTAATAATAATAGTAATAATAATAGTAATGATAGTGATGATAGTGATAGTGATGATGATGATAATAATAATAATAATAATAATAATAATAATAATAATAATAATAATAATAATAATAATAATAATAGTAGTAGTAATAATAGTAGTAGTAATAATAATAGTAGTAATAATAATAGTAGTAGTAATAATAGTAGTAGTAATAATAATAGTAGTAGTAATAATAATAGTAGTAGTAATAATAATAGTAGTAATAATAATAGTAGTAATAATAATAGTAGTAATAATAATAGTAGTAGTAATAATAATAGTAGTAGTAATAATAATAGTAGTAGTAATAATAATAGTAGTAGTAATAATAATAGTAGTAGTAATAATAATAGTAGTAGTAATAATAATAGTAGTAGTAATAATAATAGTAGTAGTAATAATAATAGTAGTAATAATAATAGTAGTAATAATAATAGTAGTAATAATAATAGTAGTAATAATAATAGTAGTAATAATAATAGTAGTAATAATAATAGTAGTAATAATAATAGTAGTAATAATAATAGTAGTAATAATAATAGTAGTAATAATAATAGTAGTAATAATAATAGTAGTAATAATAATAGTAGTAATAATAATAGTAGTAATAATAATAGTAGTAATAATAATAGTAGTAATAATAATAGTAGTAATAATAATAGTAGTAATAATAATAGTAGTAATAATAATAGTAGTAATAATAATAGTAGTAATAATAATAGTAGTAATAATAATAGTAGTAATAATAATAGTAGTAATAATAATAGTAGTAATAATAATAGTAATAATAGTAATAATAATAGTAATAATAGTAATAATAATAGTAATAATAATAGTAATAATAATAGTAATAATAATAGTAATAATAATAGTAATAATAATAGTAATAATAATAATAATAATAATAATAATAATAATAATAATAATAATAATAATAATAATAATAATAATAATAATAATAATAATAATAATAATAATAATAATAATAATAATAATAATAATAATAATAATAATAATAATAATAATAATAATAATAATAATAATAATAATAATAATAATAATAATAATAATAATAATAATAATAATAATAATAATAATAATAATAATAATAATAATAATAATAATAATAATAATAATAATAATAATAATAATAATAATAATAATAATAATAATAATAATAATAATAATAATAATAATAATAATAATAATAATAATAATAATAATAATAATAATAATAATAATAATAATAATAATAATAATAATAATAATAATAATAATAATAATAATAATAATAATAATAATAATAATAATAATAATAATAATAATAATAATAATAATAATAATAATAATAATAATAATAATAATAATAATAATAATAATAATAATAATAATAATAATAATAATAATAATAATAATAATAATAATAATAATAATAATAATAATAATAATAATAATAATAATAATAATAATAATAATAATAATAATAATAATAATAATAATAATAATAATAATAATAATAATAATGTGGATAAAATGTGTTCTAAAGGTTAATAATTAATTTTAATTATTAATGTTAATAACTACCAAAAAGGCATACTTAAAGTTAAAGCTCCGTATTTCAGTTTTCGCTAACAGTAAAGAAGGATTTACTGAGTTAGCAGTAACAAGAAAATCAAATACGGATCGCTTTACCAAAATAAAGGCGATAAAATAAAAATAACAAAACTGGAGGAATAAATAGCAGTGATTAATTCGCATGAAACAATTTCTATCATTTTATATATAATAAATTTCCTATCATTGTTCAAGAAGGTATCGACAATTTCTTCGCATTTGTTAACACTAGCACATTGGAAATATTCTTAATTAGAGTGGTTTTTTCAGCTACATGTATTTGTTGGCACCATTGTTTCAGGACAAAGAAGAAAGATATTAATCATCTTAGCTGATGCTAAAGTTAACTGGTTTTATTCCCTCGCTTCCCTTACGAGTTATGTTATTAATGAGTTATTTACAACGCCGAGGTCACAATAATTTTGTGTACACTAGAAATGTGAATAATGATGAAATACAGGTTGAAAGTCGCAATATTCCCCACAAGAACCTTGAGGAAATAGAACGATTCAATTAAATCCTATTGCAGAATGAGAGCATGTTGCACGGCTGGTGAGTACATGTATGATACCTATGTACAATGGTACGTGTAGTGAAACTAATATAACAAGAAAATGTAGAGTGGAGCAATAAGAACAAATGTTGCTTACATATAGCATTCTGTGCATTCTGTACAAACCTATAGCATTCATACACATGTAACTTTCCGTGGATGTACGCCTTTCTCTGACATTTTGAAGATTAAACGCTCTAGCTGAGGAACCACTACCAAAACGAGGAATTAGATTTGGTGGTAAGGCTCTCTACGAGTCACAATCTCTCACTTTTTTAGGGAAAATAGCAGACATCACCCGCAATTCAAAATACACTTTATTTGGACAATGTTTCGTGTTATTTAATTTCTAAAAGTAACTCCAGTCTTTGTACAATAGTTCAGATAATTAAAAAAAAAAGGAAAGAAAAAAGAAATATGTATGGGTATAGCTCGGAAATTCTATGTATTCGGAAACACTTTTTTGTAATTTCATGCATAAATGCTTAACTATTTGATAGAAGCATTTACAGCACCAAAATTGTGGATACACTTAAAACTAAACATTATTTTAAATAATCTTTATTTAACATAGGCATTTTCAAGAAACCCATTGCTATTGTTAGAATTTTAGTTACCTTTTAAAATTTTCAACTGTTGTCACCGTCGTCGCGATATCATAGAAATAGATGAGATGGCTCAGGTGCTTATGACGATATTAAAATTTTGAATATGGCTTATGTTTGCTAAATTCCCCTTGTACAAAATACGCAAAATATAAATAATTATCTTAGCACCAAACAGGCACAGAAAATATTTCCTATGGTATTTTATATTTGCTTATGAAATTTTACGTCCCATTACTAATAAATTAGCAGGGATTATTGCAATTAAACCTTGAGCTGCTTGATTACAGTTGTTTTCTAATAATTCGTAATGTGTTGACAGTAAAGTCACACAAAGGCTTCCACCGCTCGCCAATAGCCCAATTTTCGATTGCTAACCATTTTGAAGGCACTGGTTTACCTACATTTTCTTGGAAATGCAATTGTTCTTTCACCCCAGCCTTGTGTAGGCCAAATTCTAGACAGATTGAGTCAGGCTGAAAAATTCAATGCCATAGATAGATAGCCTTTACTGCCGTAAGCTTTACAGTACAGCAACGTAATAAATTTTAAACTTAGCAAGCCACATTATAAAAGTAATTTATGAAATATAATGGGTTTGCCACCAGTGAATGACGTATATTCCTTTTAAAACTAAAACAAGGAAGTTCTCTTAGTCTTTGTGGTGAAAAATTGTGTAACTTAATTGAAACGATTACAAGCTATTCTGAAATTCAGTGTGTCCAAATTTATATATATATATATATATATATATATATATATAAATTCAAACAGTTTCGTGTTGAGTAATTATGTATATTAGAGCAAATTATAAAGCTATTAAGATTTTCTTTAACATATAAAAGTCAGTTCAGCACATACATCGATGGCAACGTTAAAAAACCTAAATGAATAAAAAGTGGTTTACAATGTTCTTTTGAATGAACTCCACAAATTAAATATCTTAGCTGCTAAAGAGTGAATTCCCCAGGAAAGTATACCATCGTTAACATGCAAATATATATGAACATAGAAAACCTTTATCAGAACGTCCTTGTTAACACGGTTCCTTAAAATTTTCAACATGAAGATTGCTGTTGTGATCTTTTTTAATACATAATTGAAATGTGTTGACTAGTTAAGGTCTGAATCGATATAAATACCTAAAATTTTTATAGAGGAACCAGAACCACCAGTGTTAAATTTATACTGAATATCGGTGGTTTTACCTGTGTTTATAGTTAGACTGCGTTACACCAATCATTAACCATATAACGGGATTTGAACATGGATCTCCCGGTATCGTCCATTTGTCTTAACCATTGAGCTACCATAGCCAACGTGCTAGTATGACATTATCTATCTGACTCGCATTATCCCGGTAAATCACTAGGAAATTCTCATATACATATGAGACAAATCCTTAATGGTGACTTACACTACGTAAGTACTTTAATTCCCGGTTTTATAGTCCAACCACTATAGACGTAATAGTATTAGAGTCTACCTGTTTACAGTATTTTATTTACAACTACCAGACTCAAGTACTTTGTAGACTCTATATAAAACAAGTGATAAATAATTGGTCGGTAAATATACGTGAAAGTAAAGCATAATATGCTTATGCTACTTTGATTACTAGCAGAACACAGATTGTTGGAGTTATTGCAATGGTGCAACTTACATGTCATGTGATTTTCGGAAAGAATCCGAAGGCAGAGACAATGGGAAAGATTAGTTCATCGAGTGGGTGGAAGTAAGCAAGTAGTGTGCAGAGGTGGGGAACAAGAAAAACAAAATGTCGCCCATTATTTGGCGATGACATTTGTCACCTAAGCTTTAGTGTATAACTTACAGAGCATAACAACTCACTGTGCGGCCGTGCTTCTTTCTCCCCCCCCCCTCTTCCGCAACTTGCATAGATGGGTAACCTAGAAACATTGAGGAAACTACTGGATCGAGGATAGGTGGGGGAATTGGGCCTGCAGTCACATACACATATTAAGCTGTCTTGAATATATATAAGACTGCAGAATTGCATATAACACGTAAAGCCCCAAAATTCAAACAATTGAAAAAGGGTTCTATTGATATTCCCTGAGGTGACAACCGTAATAATTCTATAATCATACAAATTAAATACCCAAGATCACACTCAAACTTGAGTGAATCAACACTTGGTTTAAGAATACCAGAACTTTCTCTAACACGAAAGCCATTAATACATATATTCAGTAAAACAGACCCTTTTTTATTTTTGACACATTCAACTATGCTATGGACACCAAAGAGGTTTCAGTCCACCTTTACCAATGGCTCAGAAGAAATATCCAGTGATTATTTTATTAAACTTAGTTCCGTAAACCCCTCTCAATAAAACGCGAGTAAAACTCAAATAAATGTCTGAAATAAATAGTCTGGAACTTCCTCACCCTGCTCGTAATTAACACGGATGAAGCAGTAGGCCCACCCGACGTCTGGAACCTTCCTGGTACCAATGCTACTTCCGACGTAGCTCCCACTCTGTAGCATGGCTTTGCTCGTGGACTCTCATATCCTAGTCACATTGTGACTGACTCCCAGCTGTGATTCCTGTACCGGGCGAACTTTCGTCGTGACTGCCTGCCCGTAGTGGGTGAACTCATCTCTTGGCAGCAGCAGACCAGCAGACTAGCAAAAGATGCGAGTTGCTCAGGTTTACCTGGGCGGGGTGTTTGCTGCCAAGCACCTAGCCGCTTAGTGCGGCTTATCTGGGCAGTATAAAAGAATGCTTTTGTCTCAGACTGTTGTCTTGGGCAGTAGTATATCTAGCCATATGTGGGCGCGAGTGCCCCCAGAGAGTGTGTGCGCCCAGTGCTGACTACACTCTACCGCCTGCCTGTGAGACATACGAGCACAGCCCGCTTGACAGGCTGGAGGAAAAGGAAAAATGTTAAGGTATAATTTATACTAAGTCCATTTCTGGGCGTGGGGTGCAGGTGTCAGGGGAAAATAGCCCTGCTCAAATTTGGTCGCCCAAAGCGCCCTTGGGCAGCCGGTAGCCAGGTCTTCGGCGAGGAACCCTATGGTCGTATCGGCCAAGGATGTACACCAGGTTATTGCGACGAGAGTCTAGGTTTTTGTAGATGTTATGGGATCCCTCCCGCACCACGTCTACAATATATGGGAGTCCGGAGTAGGTGTGAAGGATATGGGACGGTAATCTACGTCCAGTATCGTAGATAATTTGTAGTGCCCTGTCCTGGACGCGCTGCAGTCTGTGAATGGTGGTGTTGGCATAGGGGATTTCAAAATAATAGGGTACAACTGCCTAAGTGATGCATTGTCCGGCTTTGACCCGGACGTGAGGGGCGTAGGTGAGGCCGCCATCAAGATGGACGCCATGGTATTTGGCAGAGGGAACCCAGGTGATTTACCCCGGTCTGAATCTCAGCGAACAATCTGGTCGCCTAGCTCGGACCTTAGCCAGGAGAAGAGCGGAGCTCTTCTCGGGGCTAATGGCCACCCTCCACCTCTCAATCCAGCGGCCGATGGCTCGGAGCTGACGCTGCAGCGGAGGGTAGCAAAAGCGCAGGTTTTTGTTACGTACCATTATGAGTACATCGCTGGCGTATTGGCACGTAACAGTCTGTGGTTCTAGAGGGAAATCATGCATGTAGGCCGCAAAGAGTAGCGGGAACAGAGCACTGCCTTCCGGCACTCCTGCGGCTATGGGTCTGGCTGACGACAGCGCCCTTCCACTCTCACCCTGAAAGTGCGGTCTCGAGGGAAACTGCTAATCAGTGGGAGATAGGGAGGAGGTTTATTGACCTCCCTGAGCTTGTAAAATAGGCATTGGTGTCAGGTGGTGGCAAAGGGTTTTTCTACGTCCAGAGAACCGCGACTGTCTTGAGGTTTTCCTGGAATCCCAAGGCCGTCCTCTTGGCCAGTCGCAATAGCTGCAGGGTGGTGGAGTTGTCATGACGAAAACCAAACTGGTGATCGGGTAGGAGCTGCCTTTCTTCGAAGAGAGGGATCAGGCGGGAAAGGCGCAACTGCTCAAACATCTTTGAAACGGCTGGGAGAATGCTCATGGATCGGTAGCTGGAGGGAAAGACCGGATCGATGCCGGACTTCAGGATGCACACCACTCTCGCCTCCTTAAAGCAAGCTGGAAAATGGCGGAGGTGGAGGCATACATTGAAAATCCGCCTCAAGTTGATGACGGCTCTCTTGGGAAGGTGCTGGAGCATAAGAGCACTCACGCCATCATGTCCAGGACACTTATTTGGTTTAAGTTTCAGGATTTGAGTAGTCACCAGTTTTGGGGTGACTATTGGGAGATGGATCTCCTCGTGGCTCTGCTGGGGCCCCTCACAGAGGTCTTCCACAGCGGCCTCCACGAGGTCAGTGAAGTTTTCGTCTTGGGGGTTCTCCTTCGGCTCGAATTGGCTTTCCAGATGATCCGCGAAAGCCGTGGCTTTCTCCTTGGGCACGAATGCGAGTCTCCCACGAGTGCCATGCAGCGGATGCTGGTATTGGGTTTTGTCCCTTCTGAGATACTTTATGATACACCGGGGATGTTTCTCCTGGAGATCGATTATTCTGAACGTGTTCTCCCAGTTCACCTTACGATGGGCGCGGTGCAGCCACCTTGCCAGGGACTTGAACCGCTGCTAAACTTCTCCTATCCTACATACTGTGCAGTGATTTATATTGGCAACGAAATATTCAACCGCTTCCAGTAAAACCGCTTTAGTATTGTGATCGTAATTTGACATATTGCCCTCTTTTCCGTTGGAGTCTTAAATCGGTCTGTTTTCACAGTTTAGTGTTTGAAAGTTACACTTTCGACTACAGGCTAATATAGTGATTCATGTGGATAGTCATTGCAAAGCATGCCTTCCAGCCACTCAACGAAATGTCTCCGTGCACTTCTTTCATCATTCACCTTTTGTTTATAAGAAAATGCGTATGTGGGTTTATGTGAATGATGGACGTGAATTTAAACCAATGAGGCTGACACAGATGTGGCGTGGAATACAGTTGACAAAGAAAATACTACAGGATTACAAGACCATCACATATTTTTGTACACTAAAAGTCGTTCTTCCGTTAGATAAACCATTTTTATCGTCGAACAAATGCGACAACATAGTAAAACGTGACTTCTCGCTGTTTTATACAACCTGTGCTAATAAATGGAAATTATCATAGAATTTAAAACTTATTTTGCTTTTTATATCACAAGTAAAGCATTCTAAGATCAAGTATGCTTTGTTGTATATTCGAAACTGGAGTCTAAACTCCTTTTCCTATTAATTAGAAAAAGAAACCTTGAATCCTCCAAGACCTAGAACACTGAAGACATTATGAAAGAGAACAAATTATTTTTCAACAAAGCCCTCAATAGATAATGCAGAATAAAATAGCAAGAAACTTATTATTATAGCTCTTCCCTACTCAATTAAGGAAGGCTTAAAATAAACTTTGCTTGTTTTGAATCAATTAAGAGGATTTGCATACACAATACCCAAGAACGATGCCATTAAAATATCTTTCTTACTTTTTCGTTTTCTAGTTACCTAACTATAATGTAATAATACCAAATTGAAGGTTGCATCCCTTCTGACCTGTTTCTTTAACAATAGTGTTTCCTTTCCTTATCTTACTTTTACAAGAAACTGCTTGTTGGAGGCCTTCACAGTTCTCATTGCAACCGAACACATTTCCATCTCATTCTGTGTCTCATCTAGTTAGCCCACTAATTAAATAGTGGGTAAAACAATTTAAAATAAATTAGTCAGGCATTAATTAATTTTAAAAATATTTAGACATACAATTTAGTTGTAGATTGAAATAAAGTCTACTGAATTTATTCCTTTATTCTCTCTATATATTACTGAATCAACCTTGAAGGAAAATAAATATGTTGGAGCCCATATCAGCTATTATATAACTATCAGCTATTATATAACTGGTGTTACTAGATAATGGATTAATGAAATACCTTTCTATTGAAACAATGTCATGAAATTTACTATTTATTAACTTTCTTATACACAGTTGTCCAGCTTATTTCATAAATTTAGAGGAAATTCTGAAAAGGTCAATTTATTTATGGACTAAAATAGCACAAATATATAATTCAAAATGGTGTTTAAAGCAAAAGAAAGTATAAGATGAAAAATTCTTATACAACTTGTGACTTTTAAACAATTAGGATCCATTTATCATATAAAAGCAATCTGATCATTTAAAAATAAATGAAATTATTTAATTATTTTAATGGTCATACAAAAAGATGTTTGAAAAATAAGCAAGAAAAACACAATAGTGCAATTTTATCAGATTGGCAGTAAAAAGTTACCGTATGGGAATGAAGTAGAATCCTGATATGGTAAACAAAACGAGACTCGAAGCAAATGAAAATGTAATATAAAACCAGGAGAATGAATTGTACCCAAATATGGTATATATTAAGATATATCATACTCGAAAATATCCAGAGTAATTAATTTTATTTACTTTTACTGTAAGCAAAATGTAATATTTTATCTTGAAATGTGTGAGTTTAGCGACATATGTACGTACCCAATAATACATAACCTGCAAATGTATTTTTTTTTACAGAAACATCAAACAGTGTGTTAACATACATTACACTTTCTAAGTTGCAATAATATTAACATTTTCTGGACACATCTAATGCTGACTCATGAAATTGAACTAAATTGCAGTGATATTCGGTTATTTTCTTGGGCATCCCTTTGTCCGCACAGCTCATTTCGTTTTATTCTTTAATCCAGGTGAACTGACAGGGAATCATCACAGCGAAGAGTACTCCTCGTGGATGCTAGAGGGCTGCTTGATCGAATGGTCGTTCATCGCCCTCTCTAGATATATCCAGCAGTGAGACAATTATTCCAGCCTCGAATTGTTAGGATTAGGATTTCACTATGGAGGACATTCGGTACGTAGGCCAGCATGCTGGGGGCATTGTGCATATGCCCTCAAGTGAGGCACCCTCGAGAGAAAGGATGAGGCGAGCGGAGACAGAAGCTGGCCGATCCAAGGAACCACGTCACTGCAGAGGGCAGGGTCTCTACAATTACTTAGAGAGAGACCTCCCCTAACAGGCCAGGACAACGGACACACTCTCCTTTATGCGGGACGGTAACGAGCACCAAAGGTCCCAGGTAGGCGATCCGAGCCCCAAAGGTCCCTGACTGGTGGTCCCGAAATTTTCCCAGCAGAGGAGTGGAGACCGGCAATCGACCTACTGGAGAAGGAAGTAGTTTTCCTCAGGGAATATCATCCCGCCATTCACCGGCGAGACACCCGCCGACACTTCTACCCTGAAAGAGGCCACCAGATGAGAGATGATGTGAAATGATAATTTACATGAGGGACAGGAAATTCGGGGGATATAATTAACCTACCCAGCATTAACCTAGCCACCCGGGTAAACCACCGAGAAAACCCATAGGTCAGGTAGGTCGGCCACGGGAATCGAACCCAGGCCTGCCAAAGACGCCTGGGACTGCTACGGACTACTAAGCATCTCTTTGAGATACAACAAAGTCACATTTAAAATAAGACCTGAAGCTTTCCTGGTGACGAATATGCTCACTTTCTTCTCGGGCAACAAGCCAGTTGTAAAGACGATTAGATATCGACGTTTCGGGAGTGTGCATCGCTCCCATGATCAGGATATTTATAAAATGTTATAACCACAAATGAAACACTGGATATAACACCAATATAAACAAAGACAACACTATCGAAATTCGCATTACTGAACAAAAGACTGTTTTCAGTCAATTAAATGCCAGGTCAGGAGATGGCGTGAGTATAGAACATTGTGTCAAAGAAACGTAACTACTTAACTTGATTATCAAGCTGTATTAAGCTTTTCTTCTTAAATCGACGGATTTCTATTTTAAGGCCGGGTTCCAAGAGGAGCTTAACTGAAGTCCAGCGTCACGATTAAGCGTGTTCCTTTCAGCGGAAATCGCCAAAGCCTCCTTAATTCTCTTTTCACCTGGCATGCAGCCCGAGAAGAAAGTGAGCAAAGTAACATTTAGTTAACGTTCTTTTTCCTTCTGTTTATCTTTTTAATTTTTGACTTTTATTAAATGTACATATCTTACTGTCGATTTTTTATTTAGCCAATTATTATTCTTCATTTTTATTTATTGGCTTAAACCTAATGTATTGTCACCTTTCCCCATTCTTTTTATAGCATTTGCAGATTTTATCCCGATTCTGTTATCAATCACTTGTCATTCTTTAGCACTAATTATTATTAATACAAATTATATTATCCTGTTATGTATACAACAACTAATTCGGTATTTATTAAGGCAATACTTTGGTAAAATAGATGAACAATTTCTGCTAGTTTTTTATTCTTATTTTTATAATACCTGTTAAGTGTACTATCTACACAATATGTTGTACATAAGAGAATTTAAATCCAGAGCTGTACAATTAATTGCTTCTGAGCTATTTATTTAAAATACTGCGTTAAAATTCAAGCTCCAGAACTCACTTTTTCAGAATTTGTCACTTTTCGACTGTTCCCTGGATCACGGAGGTTTTAAAGACTGTTGTGCTCTATTCAGAAATATAAAATAATCAGCTGAGCTATTTTTCTGTAACTGAAACTGTAAAAAGGCTGAAAAATTCTATAACTCGTGAATAATATGTTTTCTCTTAAACTAAGTAAAATTGATAAACACATGTATAAAATTATTTATATTTATATATTAAGACCGAATTTAGCTTTAAGAGTGACATGATAAACTACTTTTGTTTTTAATTTACCTCCCTCAATATTTAGAAATCTTGGACGATGAAAAAAATTGGTGAAGTGATGCTCAATTGAGCCCGGGTTCCATAGATCTTATAGTTATCCAACATTCATCTTTCAAAATAAGGGGAAAACTCCGGAAAAAAACCTTATCTAGGTAACTGACCGAGATTCGAACTTGAGATCTCTTGAACGTGAGGTAGACACCCTACCAATGCCTTACAGTGGCAGCGTTGTTAGCACCTCAACAAATGATTAATTATTGATAAAACATTTAATGGAGGGATGCACTTTATGTTCTGTACGATAAATAATGCAAAGTAATCAGCAGAAAACCAGAAATTTATGTACTGCGAGATCATATAAGCTTACTGCTAATTGAATTCAACGAACTATTAGTGTAATTGCGGTAGTTACGAAACATTTATTACTGCTGAATCGAAAGACGTTGCTAAGCAACATTGTAAGGTTAAGGGCTAAACTGCAAGTATCTATTGATTGGGGGAGAAACTCTGCTCATTTGTCACTTCTTTAATAAGGAAAGGGTCGGCTAGAAGTACAAGGATTTATGGACGCATTCCTGTAAGTGGACGCGGCCGTATGAGCGAGCGTCTTGTTCTCGCCGACGCCAGCGTCCTCTAGAAGACGCTACACAAACCATCCGTCTTCATCACAGTCCTGTTTCATTGTTTCTTGGCTCTTTCTCCTTCCCACTTAGGTATCTTTTCTTGTTCTCTTTCCGGTCTCATTTCAGCACCATTTCTAGCTGTTTTTGTTTCTCGAGGAAGTAGACAAGAAAGTCTTAAACCTGCATTGCGCGCGTTAAATGTGCAGAAACAATAGCTTAACCGCGTAAACAAACGTCGGCAGCGCGAAAAACAGATGACGAGTGCTTTCAAACTTCTGCCATGAAATTCTAGACACTTGTAAAAGCGTTGTGTTCCGTGGAATGTAACAAAGATGATGCAAGTGTTCCAAAAACAATAGGGAGATAAGCAATCTCATGCTTTTAAATTAAACAATAGCAAACATCTGCATGATTTAACAATATGGTTTATCCTAAAGTAGGAATGATAACCTATCCAATATTAATTATTACATTTGCATGATCTTCTTTTTCATTTATTACTTTCACTTAATATAAACTTATAATAAGCATAGAAAAAGGATTGCATTCTGTACAGAAATTCTATTCCTATATTTCATTGAGGTTCCTGGAACCCCGTCTATCTATGACAGCATAATTACTCAGAATGGAAGAGACAAACCGAGTTTTTATTTATAAACGCTCTGTAATTGCTATAGTTCTCAGTACTATTTTATCACT
This sequence comes from Mantis religiosa, assembly GCA_030765055.1. Classification (NCBI taxonomy): domain Eukaryota; kingdom Metazoa; phylum Arthropoda; class Insecta; order Mantodea; family Mantidae; genus Mantis; species Mantis religiosa. The sequence goes on from CM060955.1 coordinate 101,112,747, forward strand.
AGGCATGAAATACAGCTTAATTTTGCTCAGAGGCTTTTTCATCAGGCATGACATTCTTTTATGTGCTGTAAGCCTGCGACGCAGGACCAATAGCTTTGCTTCCCTTCTGAAAAAAGCAATGCTAGGAACGTTTATGCCCGACAAAAGCCATTAGCCTCCGCCGGGTATGAACTCGTAACCTCTGGAAACATTATACCCCCCAAAAGGGTATAGGGAAACTCCGTAGGGAGACAGTTTAGCACTGCGACTTCCACACAGATCACGTATTTAATGCCATTAATATATATTTACAACAAGCTTTCAGAGAGAGAGAGAGAGAACTTTAAATTTGAAACATTTTAAGACTTATGTAAGTTCAAGCCTAAAGAAAACCAACTTTTATAAATGAGGGAAAGTTTTAATACTATCCCTAAGTTTTGGCTATACTTAATTTAATTTGAGGATACTGTACATAACTATTCTTTATATATTTCTAAGTTTTATGTAAAATCATCATCATCATCAAGGCCGCGCCGTGGCTCAGTGGTTAGACCGCTTGGCTCTCACCAAGGCGGCCCGGGTTCGATCCCAGGTGACTGCAAAGTGAGATGTAGTGGGCAACACGGCGCTGGGGTGGGTTTTCTCCGGGACCTCCGGTTTCCTCCACCATCGCATTCCACCGGTGCTCCATCTTCATCTCATGTACCGTCAGTGTCACCGCCTGCGGTGCCATATGTAGTAAAAGCGGGCGTTAAATACTACACTACACACACCCATCATCATCATCATCTTCACTCCAAGGATTAGACACCTTTCCTGTTCCGATTTTCACAGTAAGTCCCTCTGTCTCTTCTGCGGTCTGCCCACATTTCTTCTCCCTGCCATAATTGAGGGCTATTTTCGGAAATCTATCATAATCGATCCTTTCCACATGTAATAGCCAATCATTTCTGTAATGTTTTATTTCTTCGTTTATAGATTTCACTTTCAGCTCTGTTCTTATTACATCATTACTTATGTAAATTCTTTATTTCTTCTCAAGAATTTTATTTCAGATCCTTGTATCTTACTTTCCATCTTCTTTGCTATAACACAGGCTTCACTTCCATATAAAAGAATAGCTTTGCCGTTGTTTTATAAAATTTACTTCTTGCATCCTTTCTCATTTTATATCTTAAAGAGTTGTGTAATACGCGTATAGTTTGAAAACTTGATAATTTCAGGTTAATATTTCTGTATCTGAACCTATTTCACATCTAAGGTATCTGAAACTTGAGACCTGTTCTAAAGGTTTATATCTAAATTAATTTTGGATATTATTTGCTGCTTATCCCAAAAATCTATAATCTTTGTTTATGTTTTAGTAATAATCCTCACATATTAAGCTTAATTCATACATTGCACGTTGTAAATCATTTTCACTTTTCTGTACTAATAATACATCGTCTGCATATAATAAAGCCTTTAATGAAAGTAAGCACCTTAAAATTCGCTTCCAAATTAAGAGAGAGGGGTCGATGATGGTCGAACCCGCGAACTCTCGAATGCGAGTCACACACGATACCGCAGGGCCATCTCACTCAGTACATGACGCCCAACTAACTTTAAGTTAAAAATATTTATTTTTTATTTTCTTAAAAATGACTAAAAGTTTGATTACAGTACCTTATACTTTTTGATATTGCAAGACAAAATGCACATCCTGAATTTCTTGGAACAGCCCATAAAGTTACTTCATTATATAATTGGTAAATAACATAAAATATAAGGAAACATACTAGGAAAAAGTGTAGATATTTTTAAAGCAAGGGATGTTTTGAAATTGAATTTGTTGTGGCATTATTCGTTTCCTGATTATTGGTTGAAATATTCCTTGCTATTAGTTTGCATGTTCAAAACTTGTGTTTTTTGAAAAGGTAAGTGTATTCGTTTTTATTGATAATCACACAAAGAGCATCGAGTTTCAAAATTGTCACATTTTAACAATCTAAGTAATGCTTTCGTAAACTGTCCATATTATAAGCGCAACAAAACCTGCAAACGTTCAAGAATATTTATTCCGAGTAAAAGGAATTAGAAGTATGTGATTTTCTAATAACATGCTTTTGAATAAGAGCAGAAGATCATATGAATAAAATTAGGTAAATGTTTGTTTTATTTTATTTATTTTATTTATTTATTTTATTTCATTCACTAACTGACATCGGATGGGATTTGAACCTGGAACCTACGAGTGAGGAATAAGTTCACTGATAACTCCACCAAGGATATATTTTTTGACTTAAATTATCTACGTTTTTATAACTCTTTCTCTATCTCTTATTGTTTACTAGGCATACAAACCTCCTACGAAAGCTTCGTTTTCAGAATGTACAGTAATTCACAAGCTCCATTGCAAGACATTCAAAGTAGTTTTTCTTTATGACATGTAAATAAGATAGTTTAATGAAAATGTATTTAGATTTCTTATTAAACAAAAATTTCGAAAAGATTTCATTTTGAAGTGGTTTTCTTGAGAAATTCCAACCAAGTCTGTCTGAACTGCATAACTTCAAAACAAAAGATTAATGGAAAAAGAAATTCAATGAGGAAGTTCAGCATTTCCAAGGATGCGATGGGAATATTTTCAAGAAAATTCCAATGCCAAGCTACCCGTTATATGTAAGATCTTAAAATGAACTTCATTTTCTAAACACGAAGCTTTAACAAATGAAACGTGTATCTTGCATTTGCAGCGAACAGCCTCTGAAATTCTCTTCATTTAGATGACAAGGAGTTAACTGTAAGGGATACACAAAATGTTACTAAACAAAACTTGTAGAGTCCGAATCTTGGTCAGCGTGAATTATCAGATTTATTAATTTATTAATTTATTATTAATTATCACAAGATTTATTTCCCGAGGCTCTCTCCTTACTCTCATAGATGAATTTTGGGTAATTTTAAACTCTTGGGACTCTGGGCTCATTTGAGCATCATTTTATCCATTTTATTCACCGTTCGATATGACATAGCTGGTTGAAATACGTTAATTTAGAAAAGAAAAAATCACGTCATACATTTTCAAGATTTGGTCACTTTAGAGATATTCCTTTTTATTTTTTGAGCGTTTCAATATTTATACTGTTGTCATATATAAAGTGTTATTCATTTTTTAATGTCCTAGACATGCAAGGAAAATTGAATGCCAGAAGCCATCATATAGTAACTATCTCTAAAAGATTTCACTATCTCTTCAGGCTGTTGAGTCTATTCCCATTGTACCTACAAGGAAAAAAATAATTTTACCAAAGCTCATCTCAATTAACATGAAGGGCACAAAAGAATAAGTTTTTGTGAGAATAGTTTATGCAAGGGCAGAGAAAATAATTTGTGCTGTTAAAATTTGGGGCAAATATTTTCTGGGAAAGTTTGGACAATCGGAAACATCATGTGCTTTTGTTATTTAATGATCTCTGGTAGGTTGAGATAAAAGTAGGTTGAGCAGATGGGGAAAGGCTTGGACAACTGTGTAATATCTCTTGTGGGAGAGATCAATTGGAAACGGTGCAAGTTGAAACGCCTACGCGCGAGAGCATCAAGTATACCTGGGGGCATTACAGCAATAGCGATGACTGCCTGAAGCGTGCTAGGGGCACTTCAGCCCTGTCACTTGATGTGCTGCTGGGGTGCACTTCCCCTTGCAGTTAAAGGTCACATGTATATCAACATACCACCTGGAGCTCTACTCATTCCGCTATCAACTTTATTTTCTACAGCTCTATCGACGCTAGCGTCTGAGGATCGCTTTCGGCAGATACCGGCTTCAATTCCCTCTCGAACCGGTCATCCTTACCTCTACTCTTTTTCTTTTACCTTTTTTTACTATTACCAAAAGCATTCTAGGCTGCATACATGCTAACATGAATTACCTCTCATTTCATTGCTCTCTTCATCCTTTCCTTTGCTTAAAAAGAATACTCCTCTCTGTAGACGTTGAGGGACTGCTTGGTTGACGGGTCGTTCATCGTTCCTTCTGGGCAGCTGCAGTGGACAGGTCTTCGAGATCCTGGAATTGTTAGGACTTCCGCGCGCCTTTGTGGCCTCTCTGCTTGCGATCTGTAGTCTTCTGAAGTTTCTGTACTTCAATCCTGGAGGAGAAGTAACATATATGTATGTCACAGTACGCGAGTTGTAGTTTGGGAAATTGATAATAACTTTTAGTTTCTTTGAAGCTTTAACAGTAACATTTATACGTATTTCCTTTACACTGTCAACATTTTATTTTAAATTATTAGATTGACCAATAGTAATGTCGGTTTTTGATGAGTTTATATCGTACGTATGTATGCTTCTATTCTTTACAGTTCTGTGGTTATTGGTCTGTAATGTTATAGTTTAGAATCAGATTTTAAAATAATTTTAAAATAACAACAAAATGTGAGGTTTAAGTTCTTCAGAAGCAATAATGGAAATATACACAGCTTTTTCTGTAGTTCAAATAATATTAAGTCAAAGGGTGGCTAGTTAGCGAGAAGTTTTGGAAGAAAATTCCCAGATAAAAACTCAGAGGCTGCCAGAAAAACTTCCTGTACCAAATGGTACCATGTATTGCCTTATGTACACACCTAAAATAATAGATACAGATAAAAAAGTAAATAAATTGAACGCGTATAACAGATACAATTAAATGAACCGTAAAGAATATAGCAAGAAAGATTCAATAATAAGATTGTATAAAGCAATGTCTGTCGTAATTGTAACGTATGGTTCAGAAACATGCACAATGACGGCAAAACGTAAAAGAAATATAGAAACAGCAGAAATGAAGTTTCTTAGAAGCATAGCTCGTTAAACGAGAGTAGAAAAAATGATTAAATATAACAATTATAATAGAAGAATTAAATAAAGCAATAATAGAATATAGATCCAACTGGAAATAGCATCTGAATAGAATGGAGGAAAATAGGATTTCTAAAATAGCATGTAACTACCAACCACAAGGACAAAGAAGCCTGGGAAACCGAGGAAAGGATGGAAGAAGCAAGGCTAGATGACTTAGATGTTGGAGAAGAAAATAATTGTTCAGATATGTGGTGCATGAATTGACATCTTATCAAGCTCACATGGAGTGAACATCTATCACCCACTAATCACTAATCCCTGGAATGATAAATGTATCAGGAAATTTTTATCATGTAATGAAAAGGTATGTAAACTGCAACTCTGATACTTCAAACAATGGATTTTTTTTTTTTTTTAAATTTTACGTCGTCCTACGTTATGTTATATTGGACGTTGAATGGAATGGGTGAAATGATGCTCAAATGTGTCCAGGGTCCATGGAGCTTAGAGCTATTCGACGTTCATCTTTCAGGATAAGGGGGGAAAAGAACCTTATCCAGGTTGCTCACCCTGACCGAGATTCAAACTCGGGACCTCTTGAACGTGAGGCAGACACGCTACCATCTTCGCTACCGAGGCGGGCGAAACAGTGGATTGATACCCCACCAGCCTGTAAACGTTGTCAAGATATAGGATCTGCCCCAGAATGATTTGTGTCTTGTGGAACTTTGAAGGTGTTCCTCCGCCGCCTACTTCAGCAGTCTGTTCCTTTTCCCGCTAGCGTCAACACCATATTACAGTTATGCCACAAACCTGTATACCAAGCTCTTCTACAATTTCTTAAAGAAAGTGATCTACAGATCTAGTCTCCTCCCATCCTCTTAATTTTCCTTACATTATTTTTCTTATTTTTCCCTACAATAGCCATATGGGATTTTACCGAAGGCCAAAAAAAGAAGAGAAAAAAAAAAGAAAAAAAAAACTTTGAAGGTGTGATAAACTGATAAATTTGTTTCAAATGGATATGCAGTTGATGTGGATATTTATTTTCAACAACTATGTTGAGCTTTGAGGTAGAGATTTTTGGCATTGGTTAATAGAAACCAGACTTCTTTAGAGCAAGACAATGCCAGACGTAATACAGTTCAAAGAAAAATGGGCAACATTCTGGAATTGGAAGTAATAATCTAACTGCTACTACCTTCACCAGACTTCTAATGAACTATCAAATCACCATCTATTTATATCCATGGTCCATTTCCTACGTGCAAGAAATTCTGAAATCATTGAAGCATGCGAATGAATAAATTATTCACATCAAAAACCAGTAACTGGTGCTATTGTGGAATTGCAAACCTCACTGAAAAATGGCTCAAGGACCGTGCAATGTAATGGTTTTTCCTTTGGAGTTTAGAATTATTTAGAATTACAGTACAATCGAAATAACATTTCCTTTAAAACGCATATTACTTATGAACCATCATCTACACTAAAACATGTAATATTAGGTAATATTTTATTTTACGTCCGCTGTATAACATGTGCCTGTTCCTCTAACAATAAGTCGGGACCTTTGTTATTCCCTCCAGTTCTCAATTTATTGCCGAGAAATTCTCCTCCCCTTCTGTTCTGGAAAGCAAAGAGAAGGGGTGATGTGTTGGGGTAATATTTTATGGGAGGATTTTGTTTGAGGACGAATGTGAGGTTAAAATGATAGGGGACTGCTTGCTTGTAGATTTGTTCTCTGTGGTTAGTCTCAACTCTCAGATGACTTTCGTCAACATAAGGCAATCCCCAGGTTGTTTCATGCCCGGAATTAATAAGTGCGGGTCACTACCGGAATTAATAAGCCACGTCTGCAAGTAATTATCCAACCTCCCACCCCACCAATTTGAGTGATTATCTTATGACGGTTACAACCGCTGTCTTCCAACTCGGCGATGAATAATGGCGCCGATTTGTTTCATTAATCCTACACGTAAACAGATACTTGTATTCAGTTCTGTTGTGGTGTGTGAGATATGAAAAGTTCCTGAAGTTGATATAAGGCGATTTACCGCTAAGTATCTAAAGCTACAAAAATATACACATGGCTCCACTAATGACAGGTTTGGTGCTTATATAAAACTGCAATGCATTACATTCATTTAAAATATTAATGGATATACAAACTATTTTTATGAATGTTACTTTATATTTATATACCTAGTTTTAATCGAGGTAAACTTTTGCAGGAAAAACTTAAACTACCATTTAGTTACATTAGCATTACAAAATTTTAAATTACACATAACAATAGTAAAATATTTATGAAGTGCCCTATATCTGGGATTAAAATTCCAAATTATTTCTTAACGAGACGAGACTTAACGAACCTGATGTTGCACCTAACTGACATTCTTCTATCTCTCCCCAAAAATATCCTTACAAAAACCTTATTATACTATGTATAGGTAAACGTAGCTTTATTATATATTTTCTTGTAGATGCAGTGTATACACAGGAGATCAATGCAATAGTTTGCCCACATCTGTGGCGTGGTGGCAGCTTTTCTGCCTCAAATTCAAGACTTCCCGAGTTGAATCTCGGTCAGGGTGAGTTATCTGGAGAAAACATTTTCCCAGGACTTGGGATTGGAATTGGGATTTCATTACGGAGTGGATTCGGTAAGTAGGACACCATGCTGGGCCCATTGTCTCTATGCCCCCAAGTGGAAGCACCCCAGGGAGGAGGGATGAGGCGAACGAGACAGAGGGTGGCTGACCCAAGGAGCTACGATGGTACAGAGGGCAGGGTCCCTATATTTTACTTGGATAGAGACCTTCCCTGACAGGCCAGGACAACGAACCCGCTCCTCGCAGCGAGACGGCAACAAGCCCAGTAGCCGAGCTCCAAAGTTCCCTGGCTGGCGGTCCCAATATGGTCCCACCAGAGGAGCTGAGGCTTACTCTCATCCTGAAAGACGAGTGTCAGGTAGCTCTAAGCTCTTTGAACCCTGTGCTCATTTGAACATCACTTCACGAATTTCATTCATGGTCCGATATGACTTAAAATTGTAGGTATTAATCACAATAATAATAAAAACAAGCAATAGTCTAACGCTTAAACACTCTCTTGAATTCTACTGTTTACATGAAAAGGACAAAACAAGTAGGAAATTAATACTTCAAAAACATTGAAGCAACTTACAATTTGAACTAATGCCCCCCCCCCCCAAAAGCTCGGAAATGGTAAAAGACACACACTGAGCATTAGTCATGTTATTTTATTTGTTTATATTTACTATATTTTAATAAGAATTTTTAGAAGTACCCCGGGAAGAATAAAAGAAAAGGCACAGAACGATTGCAAAGTTAAAACCAATAAAATAATTATGTTTAAATTATTTTACCTAAATTATGTGTTTTCACGTGTTCTTGATTTTGTAAACACCACATTAAGAAAAGTTTAAAAAACAGGTGGTAATAAAACATTAGTTTTATTAAATTTAGTGGATACTTTTATCATGACGAAAATTCTCAAATTAATGTTCAAGTTGTTCTCGGGAAGCAAGTCAGGTGAAAAGACGATTAGAAATCGACATATCGGGAGTGTGCATCTCTCCCATCATCAGGATATTTACTAAACGCTATAACCGCAAATGAGTCACTGGATATAACCAAATATATCCATTTATTTATGAGGTTATATCCAGTGATTCATTTGCGGTTATAAGGTTTAATAAATATCCTGATGATGCGAGAGAAGCACACTCCCTAAACGTCGGTTTGTAATCGTCTTTTCACCTGGCTTGCTTCCCTAGAACAACTTGATCATTAATTTGAGAATTGTCGTCATGATAAAGTGTCCACTAAATTTATTTTTGAAGTGATACGAACTAATGCTTTCTTTAGACATGGTAAACGATTTTGGTTGTTTAGTAGTTTGTTACTTTGATTGCCCTTTATGATGTCTAATATTAAATTTATCTGCTTATTCTATACGAAAGAAATAACCTCACAGTTTTATATCACTTTATTTGAAAACAAACTTGGGTTTACATAGTTTTAATTATTCCTTCGTTTACAGTTGCTCTCTTATTATTTTGTTTCACTTGTCTATTTTATTGAATTTTTTAAATAACGTTAGTTACAGATAAAGTGAGATAAAACATGGATATATTTGTGTACAATCCTGTATATTGAATAGAAAAGTAAACAGATAATCCTTGTCATTATCATGGAAGCATTTAACATTAATGGAATTGAATATACAGCAGGACATTTGGAGGAAGGAGAGTTTGCAATATATACATTGTTATATCCACCGGGCGCGTTAACTCCACAACATGGAGACCCACATTTAGGAGGTTAAGATCTTCTCTTTATGTCCTTATAGGGATCTTCCTTCCCTACAGCTGCTGAGGGAACAGCGCTCATGATTATCAACCAGTGTGATTTGGGTGCTACTGGAACTCGACTACTTGGAACGTCCACATCTGCTGGTCTGTTACACTTGCGTTTGCCCGGCTATCAAAATTGTACCCCTCACTCAACAGGCGCACCTCACATGTTTATGAATCCTCCCTGCTTCTTTACACATCTCTAGTCCGTCCCATTTTTACCTATGCAGCTCTAGTCTGGGGTACACGAATTAATCTCGGCCAACTGTAGGTACTACAGTACAGGGTGCTTCGTATAACTACAAATGATTCATGGTTCGTCAGAAACCAACAACTTCATCATGAGTTTGGTGTTCTACCCGCTCACCAGTACATCTGAGAGCAAGCACGTGCTTTCTTTTACCATCTCCAGGAGGTCTCTGGAGCTGTTAGCGACAATCTAGGCGCTCGCACTTGCCAACCAACTCGCCTCAAGCTGGACTGATACAAGATCTCCTCCTGAGTAACGCCTCCAGTCCAGACGACCCAGACGTACGATTATTACCATCAGACACTATGTTCTCCATTTGTGTTACAGTTATCCTGTCATATTTAGTTAGATCCGTTTACGGCTACCTCCTTGTTATGTGTCCTGTCCCTATATTTCGGTATAAAGGCATCTGCAAAGCATACCTGCTGATCGAAGGGTAAAAAATAAAAAAAAATATAGGAGGTTTGCCTATGGTTTTATTTGTGATTTTCCGGGTCGATAGGGAAATCTTGGAATGGTTCCCCTTCTACTAAGAATTTCCTATAAATAATTTCCTGTCGTCATCATTGCCTTTCATTGTTATACTTTATTTGTTTCAGGGTTTTAAGATTAGATAAAGGCGATTGGTGTGTTCCCACAGGATGATGGAACTTGTGCTCTGTAAAGACTTGTACCTGCTGCTTGACGAAACTCCCGAGGGACTTCCTGAGCGTGTCTAGTATATTCCTAGAACCTCCCCCTCCTAAGTTTTAAGGGCTAAGTCGGGGTTAGCTGGCAGAGTCGTGATGGAACCGTTAGAGGCCTCGTCCTTACAAACGCACACCGTCATAGAGATCTAGTTGTTCTTCGGATTTCCCTTCCTCCCAGGAATTTATGCTTGATTATATAATGACCTATTTGTGTTGCTGTACGTCAGTTTCTGGTGTTAGTTTCACTAAACCTAATTGCTTACTTAAAAGTATCTGAAAATGACATACACCGTAAATTAAACAAGAGATTTGCAAAGAAACATGATGTAGAAAATCGATCGAAATGAGCGTTTTCTGGGGTCCTCAAATCACCAGCCGTGATCACAGTGTTTTGTTTCAATTATCTCTTCCTTACCCAAGTTTATTTCATGGTTATTCCTGTCTGAGGCACAGAATATATAAATTATCTTATAATGGTTACCAAAAGGCAATGAGTAGAGGAAGTCACTCTACATATAACATTCCTAGGTACTTGTGTCCTGTGTCAGCCTCCCAGTAAACTGTTTACGTCAGGTGCAGCATCACATATGAAACAACACTGTACCACCCTTCGTGTTATTTATGGCCTTATTCGATAAGAATTTAACAAATCGGTGTACATTAAAATGAGTTATGCGGCTAATGTTGGAAGTTGTACATTGTCACTAATCAATCACCACAAGAATTGGGTGGAAGGTTCCCAACCCTCCCTCGCCAGGGGTGAGTGCGGGTGGCGGATGGAAGCCATCAATAAGAAGGCGGGGTGAGCATATCAACAGATTCATCAGAGGGGTCGTTGCAAAAAATCTTTGTGCACCCCAGCATCATATTAATGCGTAATACCAGATAAAGAACACAAAGCCATTGTTTGGGGCAAAGGACGTTCTAGTTGTTTGGGGGAAGGAGATGCAGAAAATATCCCATTTCTACAGTCATTTGTTCTCTGAAATGGCTTTGTTTGGACTACAAAGAGCCATCCACATGTGCGGTCCATTGGGTATGTAGGGTAACATAGTGTGTTTTCAACTGTCTCAGTACCGAAATACATCTTAAAGGAAAAATTTCATAAAACAATAACATTTTGTATTCTAAGACAAAAAATTGATGACCAGTACTCTTACACTCTCTCTTTGCATTAAAACTTCAAATTTATAAATTAAATAGTGTAATATTCAAATAAAATATATTTTAATCACTTTACAGGTGAATTCAAGGTATTAATTATTTTGGTTTTCTAGCGTTTTATGCTGGTATTTTATTCTGGTAGAAAGTCCTTATTAATAGCAGCTCTGGGTTAGCTAATCTCCTATTGGCTTGAATTCAGGTACAAGGATGTAAACAAAGTTCAAGCCTAAAGCGGGCTATAAGGGAGGAGTACTTACACATTTTACTTGAGTGGCTGGAAGGAATGCTTCGCAACTACGGTGCATATTAGCTCATGAATAGTATCGCCTTGTATCGGTTTGTTCTGAAACGTTTACCACTCATTAACCTATGACAGTTTCCGGCTCAGGAGCGACACAAAATATGTAAGAAAAATATTAAGTAGAATGCTAAAAACGGGTAAGGGATGGAGACTGGGAATGGCAAAGGTTACAAACATAAATTATTACACATTATATCAGCACGATTACATGCACTCACTGTTCCATTCACAGAAGCTGTATATCATAATGAGTTTGTTTTATACAGTACACTTACATCTATGGTCGCCTAGACATAGAAAATAGCAGAAAATTCAGCCACAGTTAAAGAGTACTCTTCGCAAGATATTTAGAAAAAGTTTAAAACGTACATTTTATTCTTCACGTCAAAGTGTCAGATATGCTTTAATAAACATTTTGGAACCCTTTTTGAGAAAACAAGAAACTAGCTTACTCCATTCCCACAGGGGAGGGGTCCGTCCCCTTCAGTTTTCGTGGTGCGGGCGCTGCGGACTCCTAGCACTCGTGGTACCTCTGACGTTACTAGAGGAACCTCGGGCCGAACATTCGAGTCCCCTACCTGAATGGGAGTTTTTCGGATTGGGTTGGACTCGGGGGGCAGTGGTTCCCTATACCCGTTGGAGATCGGGTACGTCTCCAAATGGGGTGGAGGGAAGCCATATATTCCCGCGTACTAGCCTGCTTAGCTAGTAGAAGGTGTGCTAGATCACCAGGCGTCCCTACCGAGGTTAATCGGTGCCTTCCCCTTTGGGGTTGGCCCGCGAAAATGACGTATCCACTTCCATCCCGTATTGAGTCCACAGGAATAGATCGGGGGTGGGCCTGTTAGTCTCTAGGTCTTGCCCTATGAAAAGCCCCACGGAGGCGCTGGGCGTCCTTTTGGGACAGCTCGGTAACTACCTGGTCAGTAGAGGAGGGCTCAGTCTTCACTCTGTGTGGATTGCCCTGGTGCACCCTCGAGCTTATTATATGTATTCCATTTATAGAGTTGTTTGGCATTGGAGAATTACACACATACACCACACACACGCGCGCACGCATGCACACAGGGTTATTCATAAGTACGTGAGACATTTCAAAACTTCATAACTGCTGAACTACTCAACGGATAACGAAACTTTTTGCGCGAAAATGAAGAGGAACTCTCAAAGTTTTGTTACATTACTTACAAATGCTCAATGTGTCCACCCTTGCTGATGCGGCAGACATCAATGCGATAGCCCATCTCTCCCCATACACGCTTCAGCATGTCACGGCTGACCATAGTCACGGCAATTGTAATCTGGCGGTGAAGTTCCTGAAGGTTAGCAGGGAGCGGAGGAACAGACATTGTCCTTCGAAAGGCCCCACAGGAAAAGCCACACGGAGTTACATCTGGTGATCGTGGTGGCCATTTAATGAACGCGTTATCTTCTTGTCCAGTTCGCCTGATCCCACTGTGCAGTAAATGTTGATTCAGGTAGTCTTGCACGTCTTTGTGATGGTGAAAGGGGACATCCATCTTGCTGTAAAAACGTAATTATTACTTATCCATTCAGCTGAAGCATCAGCCAGGTTTCCAGTGTGTCTAAGTTTGATTCCACAAAGAAAAATGGCCATACACTTTCTTTTCCGAAATGGCACAGAACATATTCCATCTTTGGCGAGTCTCGAACATGCTCTACGATATATTGGGGATTTTCAGTCCCTCACATGCACACATTGTGCCAGTTCACTTTTCCAGAGAGATGAAAAGTTGCTTCGTCACTAAAGATGAGAGAGTCCATTACTTCAAACCTTTCTTGGATCTCAATGCAGAAATTAAGAGGTAAATTTTTGCCATTATTTTGAGAGCCTGGTGAAGTTGAAGTCGAATGATTTAAATATAAGCCTCTTACGAGGGATTCGCTTCTCTGCTGGTTGTGAGATGGCCAACTCAACATTTCCACAGCAGTGGACTTACGAGGACTGTGCTGATATGCTTCTCTAACACGTTTCACTGTTTCTTCGCTGGGTCCTGTACGTCCTTGGCGATTAGCGATGCACTTACATCCTTTGTCACGGAATTTTACATAAAAATGCTTGATATTGTTGTCCACAGGAGCTGGCTTTTGAAATTGCGAAAAAGATTGCTAGTGTTTAGAACGAAATTTTCTAATTTGTGATTACTAATGTCTCTTAGCCACAAATCAGGGCAAATAAACACGGGCTTTCATTTAAAAAAAGAAACTTTGAGAGTTTCTCTCTCTACTGGCACAAGAAATCCCATGATTTATTGCATATTTTTTTTTTATTAAACTTTAAAATATTTCACGGACTTATGAATAACCCTTCCGATTTTGGGATGAAACAGAAAGGTTGACTACGGTTTCAAATGCTCCAGAAGCACACATGTAACCTCTCTCTCCATCTCTCTCACACTTACAGATAATTGAAATAGAGGTTATCTGACAAAAAAAGTTAAACGTATTTTTATTGTAGAGTTGAACATTTCCGGGATTTCATTGTTATTGGTCCAGATTACCTAATACTTATATGTTCTTCAAAGGAAAGGTCCTCTTGTTTACTTTATCTCCTTGTCATGCAAACAACGGAACTTCAAAGCAATCGCAGAGTGACCAAATAGTAAACATTTTGTCTGCGAATTAAGCATACTGTAGTTATTCCCTTATTTCCATTATATCTAAAAGAAAATATGAACCATTTATATAAATGTTTATCTCGGTAAAACTGAAATAGAAGATTAGGTTCTTTTTAAAACAATAATTGAAAACCCCGTAGAGAAGCAACGATATATTTCTTAATAGAGTACAGTATATTCACTAGCATTTGTGTTTCAAGAATAATTCTTCCGTACTAGCTGACGTCGTTGAGGTAAGATACCTCTTCTTGAATGTCTGACAGAATAATTGAATCAAAATGTGAAGACTTAATGCGAGTACGGATATCCGGCAACGGTAGCTCAAGCGTAAGAACATCGGCAACGAGAGTTAAAAATTTCTGGCTCAAATTCCGGCACTGAAATTGATTTTAAAATGTGATTCAACTTTCCATATCGAGCATTTTATGTTCGTTAAAAATTACACAGACCTTACACTGATAAATAAAAATGTTCTGTAGATAATTCTGAAAAGGGAAATTAATAATGTGTACTCTATTTTGCCGAAATACATACATATACTACTCATAAGAATTGAGGTGTTTCACCAATCGAAGGACTCAATGTAACAATGAAAAATCGTAAGTACAACGTGCGTTCATCTCCTATTTTTTTCAGGACTGGAACCAGATAGAAACTTCTGCTATTTTTTAAAGTACACGTGGACCCAAATGAATGCGTGGCAGAGATGGCAGCACTGTACAGTACATAGAACTATAGTGGCAGTGACGAGACTTAGGACTGTTTTTGATACTTAAAATGGCGACGTTTTCATTGCAAGAACAGCGTGTAATCATTCGATTTCTCCATTTTAATGGTGTGACACCTATTGAAATTCATCACCAGTTGAGTGAGGCATATGGTGATGGTACCATGTATGTGTCTAACGTGCGCTCCTGGGTGCGGCAGTTCAATGCATTCGCATTTTCAGATCTTCATGCAGGATTGTGTGCACAGATCCCATGGAAGTGCCAATTTTGGTGGCGATGTCTGCAACGCTTAACCGGCGATCCTCCAAAGCAACGTTCCCCACTCGCTGGATCATGTCGTCAGACCGGCTGATGTGAGGCCGTGACTGTCTTGGTTTGTTGTCACAAGATGTTCTGCCTTCATTGAACTGTTGCACCAAGGAACGCAAATTAGACACATCCACGGTACCATCACCACATGTCTCACCCAAATGGCGATGAATTTGAATAGATGTTACACCGCGAAAATGGAGAAAACGCACGATTACACGCTGTTCTTGCAATGAAAACGTCACCGTTTTAAGTATAAAAAACAGTCCTAACTCTCGTCGCAGCCACTATGCAGAGTACAGTGCTG
Source organism: Mantis religiosa (assembly GCA_030765055.1). Classification (NCBI taxonomy): domain Eukaryota; kingdom Metazoa; phylum Arthropoda; class Insecta; order Mantodea; family Mantidae; genus Mantis; species Mantis religiosa. Next base: position 101,128,318 of record CM060955.1, read on the forward strand.
CCATCTCTGTCACGCATTCACAAAGATTCCATGTATATTAAAAAAACAGAAGTTCTTATCTGGTTCCAGTCCTGAAAAAAATTAGGTGTTATGACTTAACGCACCTCGTATAAATAAGGTTGCTTAATATAGATTATTGTCGTACGTGCAACATCAATCGAAAAAATACTATCAGAATTTGGTAAAGCAATTATGTCGGAAGCATGTGGCAATAATATTATGAACTTTACTGCACTATCAATTCCTCATATTCCATTCGCAAATTAATTTCAAAATTTTAGGCTGAAAAGCCTGTGTTTGAAATAGTTATATTTTTCAAATATAACTTCAATTTTAAGGTTATGGCGTATATGTAATATCTTCATCAAAGTAATTGTTCCTGGTGAAAATAAGCAATAATGTCGTGTTTGAGCCCATTTCACTAGCCTACCAGCTGTGTCCGTTCTATGAGTTAAGTAGGGTTAGTTATGACTATCACACATGCACGGTTTATTCAGGTAAGATATTAATGAACACTTAACAGTTAAATACGTGGGAGAACATAAACCGTTGTATGCAAGTTGCCTATAATGGTAATTATAATCGGTATCACTCGTGTCGTAAACATTCTTGCGTCAGGATTATACACATTATGGACTCTTAGCATAATAACCAATGTGATAAAACAGTATTCCAGGAATTACCTTAGAGTTAAAATGTGCTTTAACGTAATCACGAATTTATAAAACAATTACTGGTTTATGGAATTACTATTTTTTCTGTTGTTTATTAAGCTTCTATTCTATTGTCTTTTTGATAGAGTATTTGCTTCTAATTGTATGAACATTTCTTTAACGTAAATGAAAATGAGTCCCATCTAGGTAGACTTATATTTCTATAAACTTCTTTCCAGTAGATTTATTCACAGACTAACAAGCAAGTTTTTTACATTGCAGATCATTGCCCATTGGCTTATGCAAAGAAAGGAAGAATTATTAAATTTGATGCAAGTTCTTTCCTCATCAATTACTTTATACACTGGAAAAGATTGCTCAACGCATTGGTCGTTAGTTTCATGCAGCTTATTCTTACGTTGTAAATTTTGAAGCAGTGTAGCCTATCCTCAGGGTAGAGCGAGAGTTTCGTTAAAGGGTATGCGTGGATATGTATGGGAGTAAGAATGATTCTAATGACACTGGAATGCAAGTTTCAGACTGGTTTAATGACTGCCTCATTTTATCATTACAACAATCGCCAAGTTGCCGATCAAGGGTTACCAATACATCACTGTTCAGAGTTATCGTATGCAGAATGCATATTACGCGATAATACTTAATTCGTTATTTATGTAGGAGCCGACAGATACCTTTTCTCCTCGGTTCTGCTCTGCCTTCACCGAAGACCCAACCAATTGTGTCTTTCTTAATGGACCGCCAGTCCAGTTGTGTGTTCCTCACTGCAGCTGCGTGTGACTTTCACCTCCAGAAGTCTGTCTTTAGTCACACAAAAATTCCTTTTGTCCATTGTGATTCTCGTAGGGGAGGGGATCCGTTCCCTTCAGCTGCCGAAGTGCGGGCGCTGCGGACCCTTAGCACTCCTGGTACCTCTGACGTTACTAGAGGAACCTCGGGCCGAACATGCCGAGCCCCTACCGTAGGGGAGTTGTTCGGATTGGGTTGGACTCGAGGGGGCAGTGTGTTACCGACACCCACGGGTAAATGGATACTTCCGGCTAGGCTACGGCCGCCCGGAGCGGGTAGAGGGTTGCCTAGAAAGTCCCGGGTACTAGTCTGCAGAGCTAGTAGAAGGTGTGCTAGATCACCAGGCGGCCCCACCGAGGTTTTCGGTAGTCTTCCCTGCGGGGTTGACGCGCGTAAGTGGCGTATCCACTTCCATCCCGTCTTGACGTTGTGCTCAGAGGGGGGGGGGCTTCTTAAGACTCCAGGTATTTCCCTATGGAAAGAGCCCCGGAATATCAATCGCTCCCGGGTAGAAGAAGGCCCGGGTCCTTGGTCCTACGGGTCCAGGACTAATGGAAGTAGATCCTCTGCACCTAACACCTGTCCGAACAATGCCTTCTCAAACGGAGTCAAGTGTTATCCACTTAGAATCCCTGCTAAGAACCCGCTTTCTCCCATTACTTTGTTAAAGCTGTTAACCCCACCTGCACCTGCTCGAGTTTTAACAAATATACAATGCTTCTTTGAAATCCATTACGATTATTTCTTCATTGCATCCCTTAATTTCGGTCTCAATTTTTAAATGTAATTACATGGTGAGCGTTAAAATGCAATATAGCGATTTCACCAGTAATTGTTGTGTGGGTCTGCGAAAAGCTTAACTAAAAAACGAAAAATGTGGAGTTAAGTGTTAAAGCTAGCATCTCCTTGGGATACGACACGAAGATTTTCAAGAAAATCCCAAATCCCAAACTTTCGAAAATTTTCATTTGAAAATGGCTCTAATAATTTTTATTAAAACGCCATACATCTAACATAATTTCATAAAAAAGAAATGTATACAGGCTGCGTCAAAAAATGTATACACACTGAGAACCGTGATATAAACATGTTCCATTCTACAATTTCAATTGCTGAAAATGGAAAGCTTTAAGTCCAATTTGGAACATAAAAGCTTGAATCTCATTACAAAGTGCGTCTAGACTTTGAGTTTACGCTTGCGCAGAGGATCTACCCAAAAGTCCGAAGACCCCGACCTCCTTCTACCCGGGAGTGATGGAAACTCCGTGACTCTTTCCATACGGCAATATCTAATTTCTTGAAAAGCCCCCCCCCACCTACAACAACGTCAAGACGGGATGGAAGTAGATACGCCACTAACGCGGGTCAACCCCGCAGGGAAGACTCCGAAAACCTCGGTGGGGCCGCCTGGTGATCTAGCACCTACTAGCTCTGCAGGCTAGTACCCGGGACTTCTAGGCAACTCTCTGCACCCTCCGGGCGGCCGAGGCCTGGCAGGAGGTACCCGATTTCTTGCGGGTGTCGGGGACACACTGCCCCCCCGAGTCCAACCCAATCCGAACAACTCCCCTACGGGAGGGTCTTGGCAGTTCGGCCCGAGGTTCCTCTAGTAACGTCAGAAGTACCACGGGTGCTAAGGGTCCGCACCACGGCATCTGAAGGGGACGGATCCCCTCCCCTATGGGATTCCTCAACTTTTACTGTGCCCCATTAGGAGGAATCCAGCAACGTAAGAACTGGAGAGTGTGGAGGATAAGCTCAAACGTACGTCCACCATCTTGCAGTAACTTCCTTGCCACTACAGTATACCACAGGAGAGAAAGTCTCCGGTCTCTGAGACGCAGGGGGATTGCAGAAGGTTCCCCCACACTCCCTGGACAGGTTAATGACACCCCATGTCAGTACAGTTACAGACGGCTTCTACTTTTGTGAATGAATCTTCTCAATTTTGTTGTACAGAGAGAATATGGCGCATGGTTTTAACGGTTCTGCTCCTTGTGTAGCACGCGTTCTCTGTCACACACATTTGCTGTGCTTGTTCCACTGAGTAAGGGTGGCACATTCCTTTCAGAGACTTACTCTGCGTTGGTGGACAGTAATTGGGTTGAGTAACTAAGTCGAAATTTCTGCTGCTACCTATTGAAGAAATATACTATTACTTTCATCCAGAAATTAATCTTGTAGCACGAGAAATACAGTTTAAGTAACGGTTCAAAGTATTTTATATATATTTAATTTTTTGGAAAGAAACCTCGAAGTCTTAATTTTAAATACCTTTTGTATAATTGCTAAAAGTAAGAGTTATACGAGCTCTTATTGCACTTGTGTATATCTCCTTAAGGCAAACAGCTTGTGTGCATGACAGCTTCAGATTCAGCATCCTGAAGAGGTGAGAGATGTACGCTCCTGAAACGTCGATGTCACAACATCTTCTTACCTGGCCCGAAGCCCGAGAACGTCTAGAACTTTTTGTACAGTTAACATTCCCGAGACATTACTTGTTATTCGTTTAAATGTTCAAAAACACTTGAACCTTGAAGCCTATACATATCAACCCACTCTTAAAATATTGAACTATCCTTTAGCCTACCTAATTCTGGTACCCCGTTTAACTAAATTATTCCCTATTCGTTCTTAGACAGAGTGGGATGGCTCAGGCAGTATCCTCTGTGGCCCGCATTCAGGTCCGGGTTCCATTTCCATGGCTGGTTTACCTGATCCATGATTTTTGGAGGGTTTTCAGAGACGCCTAGCGAATGTTGGGTAGGTTGATTACAACCCCCGAATTTTCTGTTCCTCCATTTCATCTCCATTTTCATTTCACATCATCTCTCTTTCAAGGTAGAAGAGTCGAGGGGTGTCTCGGCGTTGCATGGCAAGATGATATGCTCTTGATAAAACCTCCTCAGTCAGTAGGATGGTCTTCGGTCTCCGAATCCGGTCTAGTAGGGTCATTTATGGACCACAGCAGGGTAGGATTCCGGTAGTACAGGCCTGACGGGGAGTTTCCGACAGTGTAGGGACTCTGCCATCTGCACTGTCATGGCTGCTTGGGTCGGCCGCCCTCTAGGTCCTTTCGCCTCATCCTTCTTTGCGGGGGTGCCCTACTTGGGGGCATAGGACAACTGACCAAGTTTGGACCTCCGTGCTGTATCCCCTCCGTAGCATTGCCCAGTCCAGTCCCTTGCCTGCCTCGGTAGCGTAGATGGTAGCATGTCTGCCTCACGTTCAAGAAGTCCCGAGTTCGAATCTTGGTCAGGGTGAGTTACCTGGATAAGGTTTTATCGGGGTTTTCCCTTATCCTTAACGACGAATATCAGGTTGCTCTAAGCTCCATGGACCCCGGACTCATTTGAGCATCATTTCACCAAATTCATTCATGTCCGATATTACTAAACATTGGAGGACGTAAATTACACACAAAAAAAAAAAAAAAAAAGAAAAGAAAGAAAGAAAAAGAAAAAAAAAAAAAGAAAAAAGTTTTACTCCCTCGAAGGGTTTGAAGTATGAATGTGGAAGTTGCTGGAGTGTGTTTCATTTTACGATTGATTAAAATATAACTCACGGTTAAGAAATTGAACTTTAGTCAAAGCTCCCGTAATGACTATAAAATTAAAAAAGGGGGCTATATAAATGAATTAATTAACATAACACTGGGCGGCAAAAAATAATTTTTGAACGTTTCGAGTACTTCATGAGGCAATTCCTACTAATTTTGGGTTCAGAAAAACAAATATGACAATGAAAATTTTTTATTAGCTCTAGTTTCTATGTTATACACAAGGTAGGAGTATTACATATTAAAGGATTGAGAGAAAAGGATACATTTTAATTACATACATGCTAACAACAATGAAAGTGCATTTGATTTTTAACTGGTAATTACATGCTAAGAGTTTTAAATTGTTGGAAAAATACTTGGCAGAGAGTCGTGTCTGAAGAGAATCATGTGGTGGCCTATTGACTTCGTCCTCTTTTAGCTTGCCTCTTGTGCTGGAATTCCGCAGAATCCCTATACAAAGACCAACGGTAAACCGCAAGCATTACTTCGTTCCAACGGCCGTGATGTCTTTGTTCCATAACAGAAATGTCCTGATGGAATCTCTCCCCATGTTCATCACTAACAGCTCCTCAACTAGGAGCGAGAAGGTCTAGGTGGGAGTGGAGAAAATGGATCTTAAAAGACATGTTGCTTCCAATGTTACGGTATTTTTGCAGGAGCACTGTCACCAAATGCTTGTAACTGTCATCTCTTTTGTTGCCTAAAAATCCATGAACTTGAAGGCTTTCCAAGATTCCTTTTCTTTCCCCTCCAAATTTGGTCAAATGTAGGATCCCTTAAATGTTGCCTTATTTGTGGTCCGACAAAAATGCCATCCTTAACATTTCCATCACTTAATTTACAAAATTTCTCTCTGATGTTATTTGACAGGTGTACCAACTCCCCCCCCCCCTAACAAAAAAGTTCCCTCAAATTTAAAATGTTCACTCTAGAAAATGAAATGTCACTGTATCTTCAAAACAAGAGCTAATCTATCACTTTTATGGTGAATTTTGAATGCAGCAGATGGAAATACATGTAAATTCACTATTTTTAAGCCCGAACCATTTTCATTGTTGCCCAGTGTAATTTATCTTAATTGTCTAAGTAAAAACTGAAGCTGCTTACTCTAAAATAGAGGTTTGTTTGCTATTTACTAGCTTCTTACAATTATTTCTCCGGAGTTCTAAAGGAAAACACTAATTTTCTTTTCTTTCCTTCTTGTTAGGAATTACATTTGTAGATTACTCTGGTACATTTTAGCCTCGTTATTTTACTCGTACTCGCTTCGGTTGATGTTTTGTTTACTTTAGTGGGATATTCTTTTCTTACTCATTATAGCAGAAGTACTTTTCAGTTTCTTTAGATCCCTGTAGTGGCTTTTGTCGTTTCGTTTTAAATAAGTCTTCTAGGGAGTAATGCACTTTATTAAAACCTTCATTTTCGTAGTTTAATTGACTCAACTCATTTTCTAATTATCAATTATTCATCTATTATTCGTGGTTACTACAGGCCTTCACTCTTTTGTCTTCGTTGTTTAAAAACCTTCTGGCTTATTAACTTCTTTGTTCATTCAACTAAGGTGGATAAAGCAAATATTGTACTTTAAAAATTAAATATTTCACCGGTAACATAAATTCCTATAAAATGATTTTAGAGATTGTTCGATGTGTGGATGAGAAGTGTAAGAATGCGCGTTACTAAACAAGTAAAAACAGAAGTCGAATAGAAAATCAAAATTGGGTAAGGTCAGTATTGTTCAATCATGTTAACACAAATATATTTACTAACCTCGATATGGGAGTCTATTTGCTCTATAGATTTTAGTTGTTCAAAAATGACTAATTAAGCTTGATTAAATTGCTGTATGATCTACTGACATTAACAGTAATGTAGTTATATCTTGCACTTGCTGCGAATAATCTATGAATTCTAGATTCAAACTAAGTCGTACCAAAACTATCTTCAACTGAAAAACTTATATGTAAAAGGCATGCTGCTCAAAATATTACTTAATTATTTTGTTATGATTATTATTATAAATCTACCACATTATTTCTCCCCTTTCTTCTATTAGACATTACGCACGTAATTAAATTAATGGCTTCCAATTAAGCACAGAGTTTTCTGACACAAAAATACTTATTTGTTACATTTAGTTTAGATTTTGTGTTTATCTAGTAAGGTTAACGGCAGTTCGCAATGCTTTCAGTGTCATTGGAGGCATCGGTTACGGCTCGGTGATAATGAATCAGAATTAATATTAGTAAGCATGTAGCAGCTCTTCCAGCCCTGCTCATCCATGCGAAGTAGTGGAGAAGAGACGCTAATATTTAGACCATAATAATTATGAAGGGTTGGAGTCAGTGAGTTGAGAACTCCGAAAATGGAGAACCATTTCAATTGGGAGTTAGATCAGCGTGAGGTAAAGGGAGACTGAGCGAAACGTAATGGATCAGCATTCGCACCACTGCACCATATAACCCCCTCGCCGTCAGTGTCACCCCTGGTGCACCTGTCTTCGCCCTCAGGAGCAAATTATGAGACCCTTCGTCGTCAACACAAACGCTATTCTCGCCCTTGTTTGTTTTTAATTATTCCTCTGCCGTCGGAGTAAAAAGAAACCTAGTACCGTTTGGATGAGATACAGTGTAATATAATACGTTGTCACTAAGGTGTCTGCGTGTCTCGAGAGGACATTCTGACGGGAATAATTGATGGTTTTTTAAAATTTGTTAGACAGATGACTGTAACAAATATTTCCGTATGATTAAATCATTGCGCAATATAAGATGCTTGAGTTCAGTTATGTCAGGGAATGAGAAATCCTTAGTTACCAACTTCCGAGTTAACATTTATTTATTCTGTCTTTCAAGCTACAATAAGTTTCATTCAAGCTCTTAAAATATTTTAATGACATATTTTGGTGTTTTATATAATATAACAATTATCGACGTAGAATAAAATAATGTAAAATCTGCATATCTTAATAGCCCAGTTTCTCGAATCAATACTAGACCTTATTATGCAAATCTTATTTTTATCTTTATTAATTTTAAAATCAATTTATATACACATTTTGCAGATACAGTCTCCTTGCTAGCTTAATTAACTAAGCCCACGGGTTACTAGATTCCAGTAACCTTACAAATCTACTTATCTAATCTATTTAAAAACAGTATTTCTTCTACTTTACTCCTACTTCAATACTATAATTCAAATCTAGTACCTACTACAGATTTTATTACTATAAAAACTACGAAAGATTATTTCCCACAATTTTAAATTTCCTCTTCCACAACTGAAATCCAAAGCTTCCTCCTACTGGTATCCATCTCCAAAGTGGACTGGCATCAGTAGATGGAGCTGATTCGTCAGTTCTAGATATCCGGGTTGTCATCTTTCCTCTTCTATATAATCATTTGTATCCATCCACTCTGATTCACTCCATATACAGTAGGAACCATAGTTCTGTGCCGGTGACCTACTTTCTTCACGCACTGGAGAGACTATGCCCAAGCGTCACTTGCACCTTCTACTAGCGCTAGAAGATGGAAGACAATGCGGCACGTCCATATTTAACAGACTCGTCTTTACTAACACGGATACCTTAAGATATATGAGCACTTGCTCATCTTAGCCACTCAGAAATAACAGATCTTTACTGTTTTATTACTTAGCTTTCACATATATTTTAATTTACAGGAATATAGAATTCTGTGATGATGCTCTTGTGGCTTGTAGCACATGGAAGTGAGTTTGCCGGTTCTGGTATAAAGATATGTTTCATGTTTATAAGTAGTTGGCCAACCTTCGTCTCTAAACCTTTTTATGGCACGTAAATGTGACAAGCGCCAATTTCTTATATACCTTTCCTATAAAAATACCTTGTTGTTCTTTGTTTTCTTCCACTTGAAACCTATGCCACTTAAGATAGTCTTTAAACTAATGCTTACCTCTTTAAAGTTAATGGAATATTGAAGTTTCAGGAGCCCCAAATTTTGACAGTGGGCACAGTTTTCTCCTGAGTATACAAATTATAAATTGTATGGCTAATTACACACCTATCGAAGTCATCAATGACGGTGATTCTTTCTAGTACACAATGTTTCAAAGAAGGTCCCTTGTTGCTCACATTTCTCTCCTTTAATTATTTAATGCAATTTTCTCTGATATACTTTTGTTGCTGCACTAACCATCTCTTGTCTTTATTAGCATACCGCCAGAAGCTGCTTATCTTTCAGAAGAGAGGGCATATTAATATGTTCAAGTGTTTGGCTGTGAAGTGTTTTCCCACCAAGTTTGCTTTGATTTGGAGGCATTTTAATCTAAATAAGAAAATATATACATACACACATGCACACACATACACAAACACTTTATCAGTGCGAGTAATAATCACATTTTTTAAATAATTAAAATCCTAACGTGCCGGCACCGAAGGGTTAGAGGATGTATGTTACCCGGTCAAAACTCTCCACGATACTGGCCACTTCAGTGTACTGCGTATGACCGAGAGTGTAGGCTCGTCAACTGGATTCTAAACGACTGCGCACACGGTCTTCACTGGCACAGAACTATCGTCCTTACTGTACCTCTTCAGTCTCTCCTGGGGCTCTGCTTCTATCGGTGCCTTCTGCTCTTCCATTCGGCTGTGACGTGGCTCAGTGGTTAAACCGCTTGGCTCTCACCAAGGCGGCCCGGGTTCGATCCCAGGCGACCGCAAAGTGAGATTTGTGGTGGACAACACGGCGCTGGGGCGGGTTTTCTCCGGGATCTCCGGTTTCCCCCGCCATCTCATTCCACCGGTGCTCCATCTTCATCCCATGTATCATCAGTGTCACCGCCTGCTGTGCCGTATGTAGTAAAAGCGGGCGTTAAACATTACACATTTTTTCATTATTGCTCTTCCATCCGATATCCGTAACTGAAGTATTCTATTCATCGGTCACGCGTCTTAAATTAGGCCTTCTCAAGTCTGGTAATTTATCTCTTCAGTTTCTCCTGGACCTAATATTTCCCTCCGATGACCTCTTAAATAGTGTTCCTTTCTCGTAGGTTGCAATGTTGCTATGTTTATTTCTTGAGTTATTTTGTCGCGCGCCACATATTCCTCTAAGGCTTTAGCGGATATTATCTAACACAATCAATATAGAATACGTATTTTGGATTTATTAATAAAGCTGTAGTGTTTTATAAGGAAAAGAAGCAAAATCTATGCAAGCACAGTCAAATTAAACGTCGCCATTATCTAACACTGCATTGCACCGATTATTTTATACGTGGGCCCTTCCTATCTTTTACAACAAGCTCATTTAACTGTGATCGCTGGAACAGAACTAGCGACATTTACCTTTGAATGGATTATTAGTTCATTACATCTCGCTTTAACAAACACCTCTAATCGAAGCTATTGCCCCAAAGAGCCCCTAAAAGAAGTAAAACGTTAACAAATTAAAGAAAGACAGGCATAATTATTTGGGCACTAAAACGATAAGGAGAAAAAATATAATAAGTTAGTACAACTAAAGCAAAAAGAGCTCCGGCCAAATCAAGTCATCAACGAAACCACATTCCCGGAATTAAGGACTTTCAGAAGTCAAATTTGTGTGCACAGACACAAGTAGACTGAATTCTGAAACGCAGAAATGTAAACTAATTTTTTAGATTTTAGCAAGTCACAGAGTAAAAATGTTGGCTCAGAGGTGAATAAGAATTACTATTTCACTACATCTAGGAAATTAGGTGAGAATGGTGAAGTAAGTTGATGAAACAAAGTGTAGCTCTAAAATTTGTTTCATGTCTTAAAGCCTTACTGACATTTTAAGGGCAGTCCTTGCCCTTAAACACCGTCCACGGTTATACACATTTGGCGGTCACTGCAATAGGTTACTCCGAGTAACATTTCAGCAACACACGACAACGTATCTTTCTAAATATTGTAACGTCAGGAGTTAGTAGACGTAACACATTAATATGTAGCGTTGTTCAATACAATTGGCAACTCGCTTCAAGTTAACATCCATTCAATTTATTAGCCAACTTAACTGTATTGTCATGCACTGACACATATAGTGAGATAAAAGTTTCCAAGTTCACAACTGTAGCAACCGGCAGCAGCAGGTGTAATGGAGAGCAAGGTTTTGGAGATGATATCAACACCCGGAGAGTCATTATCAATTCCGTCTGCATTTTCAAACTTCGATACTTGCTGTTAAACATCTCTGAGCATTTAACTGTTGCTTATGTGTGTTGTTCAAATGAAAACTGTGGTTTTTTCCGGGATTTTCCCTTATCGTTCAAGACGAGTGTGCGATAACTGTAAGCTCTAAGGACCCTGTGCTCATTTGAGCATCATTTCACCCATTCCATTCCATTCCATTCCATTCATCGTCCGATATGACTTAACGTTGGAGGACGTAAAACTGCACAAAGAACCTGCTAATTTGAATTAAATCAGAGGAACAGTTTTTATGTGTTTTTCTAAAATTGATTACAAATTGAATTTCATAGAGAGACAACAGTGGACAAATGTTTAATTTAATTACAATATCTTTAGCTAGGCTAGCTTCTTAAGATTATTAAGATCTCATAAATTTTTAAAGTTTATTGTTAGCTGAATGTTTAGAGGCCAGCTGGAGAATTGTGTCAACAAGCAATTAGCTGCTGACCTCTAGCATAGGGCACTTAAAATGGCTGCCGCTGTCCTTAAGAGTAAGGGAATCCTTTCTTCCAGAAAACCTTTTATATCAGTTTTTAAAAGATCTAAGGAATCGATTACTGCAAAAAGAAAAGAATGACGTTTGAGTTTCAGCGATTTTAGGTGAAAATTCACTCTCACTGTCCATTGCAGGAGCTTCCCATAATTAATTCAGAATAATGAACACTTTTGCAAAAAGTTCATCATGAATTCTCTTTCTAGTCAAATATTTTAAACAAAATATGAGCAGTAGTTTTTGATAAATTAAAAATAACACAAAGTTCTGCATACAGGATCGTTTGGTGTGAGGATATTTTCTTGAATATATTTGGTTATATCCCTGGAAGATCTAAATTAAATACGAAGTTTGGTATTTATCAGAGGTTTCGCTTATAACTTGTGTATAAGAAGAGACAGACTGACAGAAATCTTTTAATTTTTTTAAATTTATTTCCTCGAACATTAAATCACACCGAACAATGGATGAAATGATGCTTAAATGAGCTGGAGTCCCTACTGTTTAGAGTTACCAATACTCATCTTCCAGGATGAAAAAAAAAATCTTATGCAAATAACACCCTGACTGATAGAGATGTATTCCTCAATATTTTTTAGAACATTTCAGTCAGGAAGCCTCACAATATGGATTTTTGTGAATTATGAATATTAACATGTTGTATAGAATATTGCATTAACCCTTTAATTGCCAAATTATTTTGATACCTACGCCGCTCTTGCGTACCGGTTTTCATACCGCATTCTGCGGTGCCTCAATCGATTCGAATAGCTATGGTCGTTAAAGCGATATACAATGTGCTGGCCACCCGTTCAAAGCTAAACGTCGTGGGTTCTAATCTTGGCAACTTCAGATAAATGTGCCTATGGCAAAGGACGAGGAGGGCCCAAGAAAAATGTTCAGTGTGATGGTACGCTTGAATGTTGACGGGGTATCATTTGACTGCTGTTGCTTGGTTTTTGCCTTCTTATACTAAAAATAGAATGTTATTGTAAACACGATATCATATTTACATTTGAAAGGATTGGAATTTTTTCTAGTATAACCAACCAGAATTATATAGAAAAACGAACTAAAATATTTCTAAGTTGAATAGAGCGTACTGTTGCCCCAGGGCAACACCACCCATTAAAGGGTTAATTGCTTTGCCTACTATTTGTAATTGCTGAAGGACGTAAAATTTTATGACATTTGCTAAATTTCAACAGTGGCATTCAAGCTCCATAGTGAGATTGTGTGCCAAACTGTAAATGATACGTAAATTTACTTTTACCGTTACATTCAATAGATATGCAAACCCTTTAATAAGGAATCATTCTTTTAAAGTGGATAATCAGTTAGTCACTTAAACAACTGTAGGAATTTATGTAATTTTTCTCCAAACTGTCTATCCAGTCCACGTAAATTTTCAAGAACTTTTGAGGCACATATATGCCATATACATAATTTTGTTTTCCTCTAATAACAACAAATGTTTATCTGTGACTCCCACATTCTTTCCTTCACGAAAACAGACTTTCCTTTTCTGTTAGCAACTTATCGGTTTCACCGATATTATAAGGTTGGTTTTTAAATATGAATGGTGATATTCATTTCATTTACCTCCCCGCGGTTCTTTATGAAATTATTGTGTAATGGCCTAGAATATTTTTATGGTGAATCCTTCCCTTTATTTCTTGTATGCCAACACTATATAGCTCCGATTATTTCCCATAAAGGATTAAGAATCACGGGATATTTATTCAAAATGAGTTCACACTCATAGACAGAAGTTCAACTGTCTAGAACACTAGTGAAAATAATACTCTTAGATAATAATGTATAATATTGTTTCCTAATCTTGAAATATGTTACAAAATGACACATTAATTAGAGTTAAACGTTCCTTAACATGGGTTATTGGAACGGTTTGGCATCCCAGAAAGTTCAGCGCATTGAGCCATAGAATTATAATCAAAGTTGTCCAGAAGTTTTGAAACATTTTCCTTACATATACATCTGCAGTATTTATTAAATAGCAGATAAATAAACATAACATGCAGTTCATACACTTATATATAATCCATTGTTGTTTTACGTTGTCTTAGTTTGCATAAACCTTATACAGGTTGTTTCAAAACCGTAAAGTTATATCAGTTGCGTAGTTTATAACTTAACTAGTTGGAATTTCGGTGTCGGAGCCTCGAAGTTATGTTAGGTATAATTTTATGCAGCATGAAATATTACATGATTTTGTGATTACGCAGCGCAGGAACCTCAAAAGTTGTTACTGGGACGCACCGGCCACATAAACAAGAGCATTACTCCTTGCGCTTTAACAGTAACGCTAGCCTACCTTTCAGCTAATGCGGCAAATGACAGTTATCTGTGCAAAAGCCCACAAATAACTTGGACAGTTGCAAGGTTGCTCTGCAGTATAAAACTACACATTCCGTCCTAACAAGGAATATTTTGCGCGTACTTAGCAAATCCAAGCAATATGGAGCGCTATACGAACGCCGAAATGACGAATATGGTTTTGATGGATGGAAGAGCTGAAGGGAATTCAACGAACGCACGATTAATTTAGTTTCATTAAATATATGAATTGTTAAAATAGTTACATCAATGATAATATTTATTTGTTTAAATTCAGAACATTTTGTTATGATCTTAGTTGTACAATACTTTCAACCGCTTACTGTAAATATCAACAGCTTCCTTCTAAGTTACAAATTCTTTATTTAGTGTTATCAAACACGTGAAGTAAAATGCTCGTATCATTGTATAATGCATTTAGTTTTGGTTAATTTATCTTCAATGCTTTGGCTTTGTTTTCTGTTCTGTTTAACATTTAATGCTTCCATCCTCAACCTCACTAATATTAGATTCCCTATAAAAGGTATACGTTGCATATGTCCATCGGCTTATCTGCCATAATGGACTGCTATAACGGAATTTTGGAACACGTTAATCACTCATACGCAATAATTAAGAAATAGCTTCTTTATTGCGGTTTAATAAGCCATAGAAATTCTTAATAGTAGTAACCTACTGCAGAGTATGCTGGTATGTTTACAAACAGTTACAGCACGCGGCACGGCGTGTGACCTTTACCTGCGAACTCCGACAGCGTGAGGCACGCGCCGTTGTTTCTGTCACTGCCAAATCCACACTCATTCTGGGCCCGCCTCGGTAGCGTGGATGATAGCATGTCTGTCTCACGTTCAAGAGGTCCCGAGTTGGAATCTCGGTCAGGGTGGGTTACCTGGATAAGGTTTTTCTGGGGTTTTCCCTTAACCTGTAAGACGAATCTCGGGTAACTCTAAGCTCAATGGACCCTGGACTCATTTGAGCATCATTTCGCCCAATTCATTCACCGTCCGAGAGGACTTAACGTTGGAGGACGTAAATAAAAAAAAGAAACCACTAATTCTGGAACACTTTTATGCTGCTCTATTGGCTGTAAAAACTATCTATATGTGTCACATAGAAGCTGAACAGCTACTTCTATACGTTCGTTTGGTGTCATTTTGAAACATCCTGTATAAGTAGTGCGTAGGCTTTCACGGCCGGAGTCATTTGGTACATAATGATTATCGGGGCTTGTAGGCCGTGATAATAATACTCTTCCAGACGTTTCGTTCGAAACTGTGTCGAACATTTTCAGTGGCGTGGCCGTTACACTTTCGTTGTGCTTTCGGCTGCGACTGATACTTGTTTAGGAACAACGAGAGTGTTACGGCCACGCCACTGAAGATGTTCGACACAGTTTCGAATGAAACGTCTGGAAGACTATTTTCCAATAGACCACGGCCTACAAGCCCGGATAATCATTATCTACCATTCTGTATATGTCCATCTGTGTCTGTTACACAGAATAAAATGTAGCCCGTTGTCTTTGAACACTGAGGTGTACCACTACGTATTATCTACTCCACTGAATTCTTAACAAATGATTTGTAAATCCTTTTGGTAGTTTACGGATGAAATTTGGTGCTTTATAAGTCAGATCCATCCGAAACAATTGGACATTTAACGGGTGAAAGAATTACCAAAACCGATGAATATTTTTGAGATCACCCTACTCACAATATACAAATGTACTCTTTTTAGATATTTTTTGCCTTTATATATTATATGTAGCGTACCTTGACTATCATGTTTCAAGTAAACGAGATAACACTGCACAAGATTGTTTCAGTTACTAAAAGGGAAGTGGTATTTATGTTCTAGTAAAGGAAGACCAAAGTAACTGATATTCATTGTAGTTGGAAAATTCTTCTGAGAACAACTATTAATCGTCTTCAGGCTTGACAGCTATTGCTTTCTCTGAGCCAAACATTTTGCTCGTTAGAGTTATTGATTTCTTCTGATGCAATCCATAACGTCTTAGAGAAGATTATAAAGGAACTCTTGCATCTGCAGGAGGACTGTAAAGTAAAATAGGATATACTATTTCTTCTTAGTACTTGCTTATTTGCTTTTGACTGTCAAAATCAAATTCATCAGGAGTATCTAGGGCCAAAAAACCACGAATTATGACAAATATATGAATTATAAAGGAACTCTTGCATCCGCTGTAAACTTGTAAAGTAAAATACGATATACTATTTCTTCTTAGTGCTTGCTTATTTGCTTTTGACTGTGAAAATCAAATTCATCAGGAGCCTCTAGGGCCAAAAAACCACGAATTATGACAAATATATGTATTATAAAGGAACGCTTGCATCCGCTGTAGGACTGTAAAGTAAAATACGATATACTATTTCTTCTTAGTGCTTGTTTATTTGCTTTTGACTGTCAAAATCAAATTCATCAGGAGCACCTAGGGCCAAAAAACCACGAATTTTTACAAAATCCGCAGTTATTAGTAAATGTTATCACTAGTTTGCAATATTATCGACACTTAGAAACTTTTAAATTTATAATTGGCACATCAGAAAGATCATATCGTAATTTAAAAATTCGTTCTAAAATATTATATATTAATCTTTTTACTCCCCATCGTTTATTTTTATTTCTCTTTCACACTTTATCGTTATACAAGTTTATTTTCCACCTCAGGTTAAGAACAAAATACATTGAGGTAGTTGTTCGCTTATCGCCTGAATTTAATAGAAACTCAGCTATATTGCCTGACTAATTCCCAGTCTTAAAAAGGATGTTAGCGAATGCCTTTTTCTTAAAAAAATAATCATTGCTTCTACCGTTTTACAATGATCTTCACACGTTTAAATTGTTTATTACAGTCATTTATTGGTGTGGGTTCTTTTTCGGTTCGTTGTCCTATTGTGTGCTTGGTTAGGGATGGAGTGTGAAAGGTTTGACGGTGAGGTGGAAAGGTGGGTGTTTTGTCTAATCGTCGGTGAGCTGGGATCTCTTTCTCAGGGTTCGGTTATGAAAAGTCGTGTTGACCGTTTCTCAATTCCTTTATTTTTCTTTAGCCTGGCTCTCGTCGCTCTCTTGTTAACACTTGCGTTGTCTTCCTAATTTTCCTTTCCCCTTTACGATGTTTTTACGTTGCTTCGCGAACTCCCTTGTTATTCCCTATATTTGCACTATCTTCAAGACCATAACTCTAAGCCGGACTGCGACATCTGATCCTACTTTTATCACAATACTCAGTACCGGAGTAACCTTCCAATAACACGTCTTCTCCCCGTCGTCCTCACTAGCAGAGTGACGCTCTTTTGCCTCTCGTATTTTCAGCTTCTATCCTAGCTTTTCTTTCCTATCACCGCCCATTTTCTATTCCTTTCCTATTTTACGCCTATCACGTGGTTTACTCTACATTTTATTGGCAGAGTTTATTTATTTAATTTTCTCTTATTGGTCACCTCCGTATGTCGTTCCTATGCATCAGTACTATTCTCCGCCCCTCTGGGTTGTATGACCTCTCAGCGTCATAACGGTATTCTATCATGCTTGGCTGAGTTTTCCTTATACCTCGCATATTTTACTGGCGTCTTGATGTCGGTTCTATTGTTCTGTGCTTCCTGCCCTCTATGTGCCCAAAGGCAACTCCTGTCCAATTTTTCCTTCATTTGTACTGTATTGCTATTTCGAATATTCTTTTTAACTATGTTTCTTATATCATTTATTCCCTTTTTATTCCCATTATGCGTATTTATGATCTCTACTGTTGTATTAGTTTCTATTGATCTTTTCCCTCTTGGAACCTGAGGTTTCTGCTTCAAATGCCCTTCGGAGGAATATTGCTATTTTTCTCACAAGTTGGGAAAAATTTCAAATTCCTTTGAAAGTCCCACGAAACCGCGACCTTCAAAGTTTAACTAACGTGCTAACGCTGACAATTGTTACCTAGTTTCTCCTCTTTCCCTTCGTCAACGTAAGTGCAAGCAAGGAGCTTTAGAGCGTTTGTTTGGTTTTTTTTTACAATAAAATACATACATACATTTATAAATTTATACCCTTATATACATTGTTACATATTTTCTTAGTTTTCAATGTGTCCAATATTTTACATTACGTTATCAATCTGATTTTGCATTTTTGGATTGTCTCTGATTTTCTCTATTTATTTACATTATTTGTTTTATTGTTGTCTTTTGGGCTTTACATTGCCTCTTTAAGTATAGTGAACCTTTAATGTTTCATACACTGTCACTCGCGTCACTGCAATGTCGTGATTGCTTTTGTTTTCGGCACTTGTATTTATAATTCCTTGTATGCTCCGCTTACTTATTCTAAGTACAAATTTTTTTTTTATTAGTATAACCAGGTGTAGCATTTGTTTATGTTATAGTCAAATTCCATCGCGTTTATTCTCTATGTCCGTTATTCTTATTTCTGTGAAACGTGTGTATTTCTTCTATTTGTAACAAAGTGGTGTTTACTAATTACCTGTGCCGTACATTAATGAGTTCAGTGACTCCGATTCGCGTCAGGTAATGGTTTGAGTATGTGTGATTTCCAGTTCTTTGTCATTTATTTTGGTCCATATGTTTACATGCAGATCTGGTATTTCAGGGGAAAGTCTAAAGGTTGATTCTGTCTCTCCTTGTTTGACAGGTGTCTTTTCTCTTACGTCCAGGGAGCCGTTTCTTATGGTGATGTGTGAATAACTGGTTTCGTTTCGTCTACCTGGGTCTTCCTTGCTCTCGCAGGTGTCGTCAAAATTATCCTCGACTGTATCATCTTTGTTTACTTCCTGGATTCTAAGTTCCGCAATGTGAACACCTGATTTTACCTGCACATATTGCACAAAAAAGGTTTCTTCCTCTAATAGGTTTTCTGCCTCTGTTAAGTTAATGACCTGGTCAGTCAGCTGAGAGAACCCGATCGTTGCCTCTTCGTTATCTCGTCGTATAGTTAAATACCTGTTTGCATAGTTGATGTTGGCTTTAAATGCCTCTAGGAAATCACTTCCTAAAATGATTTGTACTGCCAGATGTGGTATTATTAAGAAAATGAGTTCGACGTGCATTTGTCCTAGACGAAATGGAATCATTGTTTGTTTTTGAATGCGTTATTTTTTCCTGCTGATGGCTGTCAAAATATATACATTCTTTGTGGGTAGTGTTTGTAGACGTAAACCTTTCATTTCTAAGTCGTTAAAGAATTTTAAACTGCATACAGAAGCAGTTGCTCCTGTATCCAAGGTTGCCTGATAAATTTCTGCGCTTATGGTGATTTCTATTTGTGTCGTTTCTACAATGTCCGGTTGTTTTATTTTTCCAGTCGTATTGTCACTTTCGGCCTCTGTCTCATCTGCCTGTATTTGTAATTTTGCTACAGCTTTGCTCCTGTTCCCATCTTGTTTCACATACCTCGGGGTCGGATTCGGGAACGTTATCCTACCCACATCTAGTTTTCCTGGTGGAGTGTGTTCGTTGCGCCGTTTAGAGAGGTGTGTGTAGTTGGGACGAACGTCTGATTTGCAAACCATTTCTGTCGTGTCACTGCGCCATTGTTATTATATACTGTCGTTGGAGATGTATTGCCTGGGTTTTCTTGCCTCGACGTTTGCTGGTTTTCCCTACTGTTCATGTGTTCTGTCCGGTTGTCTGTCACGGCGGGTCGGTTTTCCTGGTAATGTCCGTTATTGGTCCAATTACGGTCTGGTGGATTTTCTCGTGGTATGTCGTTCGTATAGGGTCTCCTAAAAGTATTGTATCTTCTCTCTCTTGTTGTGTTCCTGTCGTAGCCGTTTCTCCTTTGCTGTGGTCTTTGTGTACGTACCCAATGTACGTTGTGTAGTTGTGGTTCCTGAAAATGGTGGGGATTTTCTCGGGTTTGTCTTTGGTAGCGTGTATTGTAGTTTCTGTGTTCAAATGCAGGTACATGGTCTCTGTATCGTTCTCTATTCTGGGCGTTGTCATTTCTCCGGGCATTTCCTGTGTTGTATGCCCTGGTCCCACTAAGATTCGGTTCATTGTATACCGGTCTGCCCTCTCGTGGTCCTGTGTTTGAGTCCGTCATCTGTGGTTGCAGTGCCGTCAGAAGTTCGATCGTCTCGTTTATAGTGTTCGGTCTTGCTACTATTAAATGGTTCTTTATATGTTCTGGGAAATGTTTTATCACGAGATTAATGAATTCATGATCCTCTATCGGCGGGTCAAGCATTTTACTCTGTTGTGCTAGGTCTAGAAAGTAGTCAACCATCTGTGTTCCCCTGTGCAGATATTTCCCTGTATTTATTTTGGTCCGCACAGCATATTGTGTGGCGCTATTCCAATATTTGGTGAGAAAGTTTTGTCGAAACTCTGCATACCTGGTATGGTCACCAACTGCTAATCGAAACCACGTGAGTGATCGTCCCTGTAAGCCTTTCTTAATAATAAGCATTTTGTATTCCTCTGGGATGTTT
Source organism: Mantis religiosa (assembly GCA_030765055.1). NCBI lineage: Eukaryota > Metazoa > Arthropoda > Insecta > Mantodea > Mantidae > Mantis > Mantis religiosa. The sequence goes on from CM060955.1 coordinate 101,148,847, forward strand.
TTAAGAGTGAAATATGCTTCTACGTCCATTATATTACGCTTCGCGTTGTCCCTGTCGTCATTGAATGTGGGCACGGTAATTTCATTTAATAGGTTAAAATGGTAGGGGTATCCTGTATTTGCGCAATTATTGAAAATGCTACCCTGATTCACGCTATTACATGTATCTGTGGGGGCTGATGAAGGCGTGTTCTGGCACGAGTTCAACATCCCCTGCCTAACCGGTACGTTCGGAATGTCAGTACTCTGAGGCTGGTCATTTGTTATTCTGAGGTCGTTAATGGCCTCTTTGAGCACTGTCATTTCTCGCGTATGGTTTGCAATGGTTACTTGCGTTGACCGGTGAGCTTCGGCCGCCTGCGTCAGAGTTTCTTTAATTATTATGAGTTCAGACTGTGTCTGCTCGTGCCATTCCTTTTGTCTATTTTCTATACTGGCGCAGGTATTTCGCAACTCATCGCTCAACTGGGCATGCACATTATTACTGGTACTAGACATGTTATTTATTCTTTCTTTGATATTTACAATGTCCTGTTGTGCATCATGCATTTCTGTACGCATGTGTAGGAATTCTGCCTGAGTTGTGGCCTGTCCTAACCTAATGTTCTCTAGGTGTCTATTTTGTTCTATTAGTTTACTTTCTAACTGGTTTCGTAAAGTTTGTGTTTGTTCTGCTATTTTCTTTTCTAGGGTCTGATTTTGCTCTAATATTTTCGTTTCTAGTCTTTGGGTTTTCTCTCCTAGTTCTCCTAATCTGGTCTCTAGGTTCTGATTTTGTTCTTCTAATCTACTTTCTAGGGTCTGGTTCTGCTCTACAATTTTAGTTTCTAGTCTTTGGGTTTGTTCACCTAGTTCTCCTAATCTTGTTTCTATGTGCTGGGTTTGTTCTCCTAATCTAGTTTCTATGTGCTGGCTTTGTTCTTCTAATCTAGTTTCTATGTGCTGGCTTTGTTCTTCTAATCTAGTTTCTATATTGTTCTGAAATTGTTGGAGCATCTGTTGCATTGTAGTTGTGAGGCTTACTACTGTTGCAGTACTAAAGTCTTGTGCTGGGCTGTTCATGTTTTGCTCCTGTGATTGTTCCGCCATTGTTACTTTTGTCGTTCTACCACTTCTCAGTAGCATATACTTAACGACAGTCTACGGATGTACTACTTGGCTGGCCCTATGTCTCTTCTCCTTGTAGAAAGATGTTTAAGGTGTACTTACTCGTACTGATGTGTTGTTTTTACCTCCTTTGGCTCTGATGGTTGTTACGTCCCTGTTATCGTGTTGGATGCCCTCGTCCCTAGCGTTCTTCTCCGTTGTCGTGATGCTGAAGTTGTAGTTGTTGCTTCCTGTTGTCGCCGTGGTCGGTCCCCTGGTCCTCGGCGTGCGTCTCCGGTGTCGTGATGCTAAAGTTGTATGTTCCTCGTTGTCGTAGTGCCGAACTTCAGAGTTGGTTTAGGACACGTTGGGTGCCAGTTTGGTGTGGGTTCTTTTTCGGTTCGTTGTCCTATTGTGTGCTTGGTTAGGGATGGAGTGTGAAAGGTTTGACGGTGAGGTGGAAAGGTGGGTGTTTTGTCTAATCGTCGGTGAGCTGGGATCTCTTTCTCAGGGTTCGGTTATGAAAAGTCGTGTTGACCGTTTCTCAATTCCTTTATTTTTCTTTAGCCTGGCTCTCGTCGCTCTCTTGTTAACACTTGCGTTGTCTTCCTAATTTTCCTTTCCCCTTTACGATGTTTTTACGTTGCTTCGCGAACTCCCTTGTTATTCCCTATATTTGCACTATCTTCAAGACCATAACTCTAAGCCGGACTGCGACATCTGATCCTACTTTTATCACAATACTCAGTACCGGAGTAACCTTCCAATAACACGTCTTCTCCCCGTCGTCCTCACTAGCAGAGTGACGCTCTTTTGCCTCTCGTATTTTCAGCTTCTATCCTAGCTTTTCTTTCCTATCACCGCCCATTTTCTATTCCTTTCCTATTTTACGCCTATCACGTGGTTTACTCTACATTTTATTGGCAGAGTTTATTTATTTAATTTTCTCTTATTGGTCACCTCCGTATGTCGTTCCTATGCATCAGTACTATTCTCCGCCCCTCTGGGTTGTATGACCTCTCAGCGTCATAACGGTATTCTATCATGCTTGGCTGAGTTTTCCTTATACCTCGCATATTTTACTGGCGTCTTGATGTCGGTTCTATTGTTCTGTGCTTCCTGCCCTCTATGTGCCCAAAGGCAACTCCTGTCCAATTTTTCCTTCATTTGTACTGTATTGCTATTTCGAATATTCTTTTTAACTATGTTTCTTATATCATTTATTCCCTTTTTATTCCCATTATGCTTATTTATGATCTCTACTGTTGTATTAGTTTCTATTGATCTTTTCCCTCTTGGAACCTGAGGTTTCTGCTTCATTATCTAAGTCCTTTTGATTTACTTCTAAAATTATTAGGTAATCCTAACCATACAAAATGTCGGTACCAAATTCTCTGTACGTTCTTCTTTTATTCCCACTAATAAAAGAATGAATGTGTACCTTTGTCTAATTTTATCTTGTGTTTTTTAGATGACTCTTCCTTACAAACTATTTCTTTTACCGCACAATTCATGTGTAATAGAAATTGGTCATGTACATTTAATAATTCACAATTCATAAACCATGCTGCAATTACATTACTGTTATTTTGCGAATTTATTGTATGTATATATATATATATATATTTGTAAACGTCTATTCTGTTTCATGCTTGTTTGTGTTCTATTTGTCTTTGTTTCATTACTTTGGTAACATTCACTGCATCTCACTTTTATACCATTAATTTTTATAATTTTTTACTTATGCTGTATTTACAACGTTCATAACCTAGTCCACATCTAACACGACCATTACCACTCCTAAACAAAATTTAGCTTTAAAATTAAATTATCAAAAGTCAAAAGGTTCCTGGTACTCAACCCATTAGTTCTTCATTATTGTCATTTTTTAAGTTAATACGTACATTTTAAAATTTACAGACAATTACTTTAGGAAATTTGTTCAACACTCTCATTGTTTAATTTCTCTATTTTAACATACCTGTCAATTTGTTCTATAATGCGATCCACATAAATCTGAACCATTTCAATACCCCATAACATTTGAACCAATAATAGGATACACGTGCAAATTTGGGAGAATATAATAAACAATTGGGAGATTATATTACATTATTTACATCTCAGAGAAAGTATTGGAAGTGTCCTCCACCAGCATTTATGAATCATTGGTCCCATTTTCTTTGATATGGTTGTAGACACTGAAGTTTATATGGTCATCTTCAAGACATTTGTGGAGCAGTTGGATGATATCGAATTGCGAGAAGGTTATTTTTAGCATGATGGAGTAATGTGCCATACGTCTAATGACACCATGGACTTTTAACCAGTTTCTTTGATAATCCAATAATCTCAAAATTTCTGTGGCTCCACAGATCCCCTGACTTACCGTCACCGAATTTTTTTTTGTGGCGGTATCTAAAATATAGGCTGTACACGAATAGGCCATGGACAATTGATGTTCTCAGGAAATACATTCAAACCGAAATAAGTAACATTGGCGAGGATACTCTCCGTAAAACTTCAGAGACTATGTTTTTGTGCAATTTACGTCCTCCAACGTTAAGTCATATACGATGATGAATGAAATGGGTGAAATGATGCTCAAATGAGTCCGGAGTCCATGGAGCTTAGAGTTACCCATAATTCGTCTATCAGGATAAGGAGAAAAACCGGAAAAATCTTATCCAGGTAATTCCCACTGACCGATATTCGAACTCGGGACCTCCTGAACGTGAGACACATACGTTACCCTTTACGCTACCGAGGTGGGCGGAAAATATGGTGAGACGAGTGCAAACATGTATAGAAGCTGGTGGAGGACACTTCGAACATTTTTTCTGATATATAAATACTGTAACTTAATTTCCCAATTGTGTACTATATTCTCCCAAAGTTGCACGTGTGTTCTTTTATTGGTTCAAAAAGTTATGGCCTATTGAAGTGGTTCAGGTATATATGGATCGCACTATATTTGACTAGAACTAAATTACATATATCATGTTCTCGTTTACACGTTCTTTAAATTGTTTGGTATAATATTTACTTACAACTCGCTGATTTGAGGCATTTCTACTGTTAATTCTATTAAAATGCATTCTTAAAACCAATAGAAAGTGAGTGCTTCATTGTGAGCTATATTGTTTTATTTTACACTGAACGTTTTGGACAAGAAGGAAAACAAATATGCAGAACATTCGTCGTTGCAGTCTTTCTGGTTAGCACATTATCGTCAGTGAGGGAGCAACGTAATGAGTGACGCCCTGTTGTTTATTTTTGAGTGAACGTACAAATTGAAAAGGGCTAGTGGAGGAGGGGGAAGCATATTGCGCCCAATGGTAGGATTGTACTCTCCAAAACACCCACATATGGTAGAGGATCATTTTAAACAATTCGGGCTTATAGCCACAATGCGCCCATAGAGGAATTTTGGATAGATAGCAGGAGTTTTGTGGTTGGCAATCTGTGGCTTTGGTAAACATAGTTATGGTTGCAATGCCAGCTGGAAATGGAAGTAGAAGCCTCAAAACCTACCTTTCGTTTGCTTATAAATCAACAAAACACAGTGGAAAAAAATGATGGATTACACTCACGTGTGTAGCCACCAGCAGGTGTTTATAAACAGCTGCTATAAACTGCCCTTCAAAAGCTTATATTTTTACTTACCACATGTTAATTGAAATAAAGTTTTTCAAAATACAATGGAACCTCATTAATAAGTTTCTCAAGGGAGACTACTAATGTAATGTATAAATGAGAAACGTGTAACTGATTTTTCCCTCTGGTATGTTTTTTTTTCTTTTTTGTTGTAATTTTCGTCCTCCAACGTTAAGTCATATCGGATGGCGAATGAATTGGGTGAAATGATGCTCGAATGAGTCCAGGGTCCCTGGAGCTTAGAGTTACCCGACATTCGTCTTGAAGGACAAGGGAAAACCCCGGAAAAACCTTATCCAGGTATCTCTCCCTGACCGAGATTCGAACTCGGGACCTCTTGAACGTGAGGCAGACATGCTACCATCTACGCTACTGAGGCGGGCTTAGAAATGCATATTTATTACACATATAAAATTAGTGTATACACTTCACACGGCTTTAAAAATCTTCATTTTTTGTCTGTCTTTTTGGATTTTTCCGTACAGCTATACACCAGTTGATTATACGAGAGTGGGTAAAAAAGTAATGCCTCCTATTTTTTCCCTTAAATAAGTAAGTTATGTGAAAACCTTGAAATTGGCGCAATTCCTCAAACCTTCTTCTCCAGTCCCCTGCAGTACTTAACTTCCTAAGTCAAGAGGTGCCAGCATTGCATCCTCTTGCAAAAAGGCTGACATCGACATTCGTATTAGACAGGGTGCTTTCAGCTTTTTGAGAGTTCTGACGTATTGGACAGAATTTATTGTGCATCCCTGCTCCAAAAATCAATCATAAGCATCCCAAGCATAATAAGCATCCCAAAACACTAACTTTCCCTGCCGACCGCTGAATTTTGATTTTCTTTTCTTCGGTGACGTTGTGTATGCCATTCCATTGACTGCCTCTTTGATTCAGGTTCAAAAAATGAACCCACGTTTCGTCTCCAGTAAACTTTTTTCCAGAAACTCCTCTGCCTCCAAATTGAAACGCTGCAAGTGTTCGGAGGCTATTTTTACATTGTTTCTTTGTTTTGGGCGGTAAAAATTCTTGGTAACCAACGTGAACAAACTTTTGAGTAACCCAGTTGTTGAATAATCGTCATCATACTGCCTTTACTGAGGGAGATAATGCGACTCAATTGACTCGCATGGAGTCACTGCGGTCACCGGCCTGCCGCTTCGCTTTCCATGTGTCAATGGCGTTTGCCCTTCAGCTTCGTTACAGCGACGAACCCATCGTCTAGCAATGCTGACATTCACCGTTGCATCACCATACATATTTTTTAGCCTTTCGTGAATGCGAATTGGCGTTTCAGCTTCCGCAGTCAAAACTTCAATCACAGAATTCTGTCTAATACGAATGTCGATGTCAGCCATTTTGCAAGAGGATGCAGTGTTGCCACCTGTTGGCTTAGGAAGTTACTACTGCAGGGGATTGCAGAAGAAGGTTTGAGGAATTGCGGCAAATTCAAAGCTTTCACATAACTTACTTATTTAAGGAAGAAACAAATAGGAGGCATCCCTTTTTGACCCACCCCCGTAAGCACTATTGCCCTCTCCACAAATTCTCCGGCCACTTATGTCGTATCTTTTCTTAAACTTTTGGAGGCGGCCAACAGAAGCTCTTAAGTCATCCATCATTTTCAGCTTCTTCGTAAAATCTAGTGCCTTCTGTTGTAACATTTTTCCAACGATTGGAGCGTTTTACTTACGATGTTGATTGAACCAGACTATAAGTCATTTTTATACATCGACAAAACGCCCTGTTTGTATTCTCTTTGCATTTTGATAGCTGCATTCAGGCTTTGATACGTTCCGTATATTTTCTTCATTTTTTATTATGGTTTTCAATATGGCCAACGTGAGTCAATTGGAGAATTTAATGTCAGGAAGGCACGTTGGCCATTTTAGCTCAAGGGGTTAGAGCGACTGGACGGAAACCAGTAGATCCGTGGTTCAAATTCCGTCAATGGCATTGAATTCTTCAGCTGGCTCTAATTAATTAGCAACATGCTAACATGTCATTGAATTCTACAAATGACCTTTTATTTTTCTCGGGGTAACACTATGAGCATCACAAAGGCTGCCCATCAGATTAAATATAAGTATCCCTACTGGTTTACTAGTAAAATAAAGTAGATCGAGAATTTAGTATTATGCTGGCACCATGGAAACTTAAAGGTTAAGAGCAACTGGACGGAAACCGCGTGAGGCGTGGTTCAAATCCTGGCTATGGCATAGAATTTTTCAGTCTGACTCTACCTATCCAAAGCTTAGCCTACACACGACTAGTTTAAAAAAACAATTAAATTCCACCAATTAACCTAATAATAGTTTGACTATGAAACCTGGGTCTTAAGTATTTACAGTCCAGTAAGACGCCACAAACGGTGTTCATCTAATTCAATTCAATGTAAGCCGGCATGCTGCCATGGTACCTTAATGGTTAAGAGCAACATTATGGAGACCGGGAGATTCGTGGTCGAAATCTGATTACGGCATTGAATTTTTCCAACCTGCCACCTGCACACCTTAGCCTACGCGCGGCTATTGTAGAAGAACGATTAGTTTCTACTTTAATTAGGTATGATTTTAATATAAATAATTAAGCTAATTTTGAAAAAATAAACAGAATTTACATAAAATAATTAAATAAATTTAAAAAGAAGCAAAAAGTTATGTTAAAAAATTGGGATGTGATATGGACGGTTCATTTATTAAAATCATCTTTATGAAGAAGTCTTGGGGATGCTGAACTAGCAAATTTAGCATTTACACTTTTCGTTCTGGACTTACGCTGCTCTCAGGATGTACATCGCAACACACGATACTTTTCCCAGATGTGTTATATTATTAGTGCTGTACTGTTAATTATTATTATTATTATTATTATTATTATTATTATTATTATTATTATTATTATTATTATTATTATTATTATTATTATTATTATTATTATTATTATTATTATTATTATTATTATTATTATTATTATTATTATTATTATTATTATTATTATTATTATTATTATTATTATTATTATTATTATTATTATTATTATTATTATTATTATTATTATTATTATTATTATTATTATTATTATTATTATTATTATTATTATTATTATTATTATTATTATTATTATTATTATTATTATTATTATTATTATTATTATTATTATTATTATTATTATTATTATTATTATTATTATTATTATTATTATTATTATTATTATTATTATTATTATTATTATTATTATTATTATTATTATTATTATTATTATTATTATTATTATTATTATTATTATTATTATTATTATTATTATTATTATTATTATTATTATTATTATTATTATTATTATTATTATTATTATTATTATTATTATTATTATTATTATTATTATTAGGTTTATTACTATTACTATTATTATTACTACTACTATTATAATTATTATAATTAAAATCATCATCATCATCATTATATCTCCATTATCATCATCATTATTATTAGTCAGCAAATCTCAAAGTGTATTGCACTTCTAGAGAGATATGGTTATCGAACTTCTTGTTGGAATGCAAAACTTTCGCTCTCTGCTATTATTAGGCCGTGGAGAAAGTAAAACTCAGTGAATCGAGATGGCTCGATAGCAAGAATGAAGATAACGTTTCGGAGGAATTACGGATAAATTCCAACCAACAACTACAGCTACTCGTGATTTTCCCTAGGTCTACCAGAAGCAAAAACCATAATAAAACTGAAACAGTAGTAAACCGGAGGCTTATCACCGTCCATAAAAATAAATGGACCGCGAGGAAGGCAGTTTTAAGTCCATACGTAAGCCATAAACCAATCATTTCCATCAAGTACACTTACTGTCCTTCCAAAGAAGGGTAGTTGTAAGAAGGGGGTATTTGAAAAAGTAGCAGAAGCTTTTGCCTATCTAAACCCCACCCTTCATCCACCCTTGCTTTTTAACTGTAGCTAATTAATTTACAACGTGCGACGATGGTTATGTTAATTAGCTGTGTATATTTTTTTCTGAGTGGTCTAAATTGTCAATCATGGTAGTTTTGCATTTTAAAAGTGTTAAGTTAACCACTGAGGCCACAGCCCTAAGAGGGCCAAGGCCTACCAATCCAACTGCCGACATCACGCCCACATACGCAAGGCAGAGGTGGGCGACCGTCCAACCGATACGGGGAGGAGATATGTTCAGCATCTCGGCAACACCCAGCCGGAATGTTGGTTTTTGTGACCAGGGACGCTTACCTAGCGTAAGCTCCTCACTTTCCTCATGATGCTGAGTGGGCAGCGGTCCTACACCCGGAAATTAAAATCCGCACCCCAAGGATGGGATTGAACCCAGGCCGCTTTCCTTGACAAGGGATCAAGGCATGCTGCCTTAGCCCACTATGCCATGGTGCAGGACTTTTAAAGGTGTTACTGCTTCATTATTTTATTCTCTGAATTGAGTAGTACTTCACTGAGGAAAAAAGACACCTATAGAATAATTACGTTCTATATATAATATATATTCTATATATGAGACTTTCCCTCCATCTTTCCTTTGGATAACATTTTCCATGAAGGACATATAATAATTACGCAATTACTCAGAAACTAGTGATGGTGAACGCTACCACCAATATATTAATACACACAAATGCTTTTGAATCGATTTGTCTGTTGTTATTTTGGAAATGTAAAATACCAAGACTTTTTGTCAAAATGATTTATTGAAAATATATCATCTTTCTTAAACAAACGGCATTACTGCAGAAAGTGGATCACTGAACTAATGCGTCTACAATCTTTATGTGTAATACCCTTCTGATTGTTCAGAAGTTATTAGATATAAATATTGGCTAATATTCTGACCTTAAAGTCGATTACACTGAGAATATTGGTTACAAACCTCGGTATTTGAGGTTCAGAACTAGATATATGAGAGAAATGTATAGGGAATTGTTACATATTGAACATAGATATGAGTAGAAAATGTGTTAGATCCCATATCGCCCGCTCATATTTGAAATTCATACACCTTTTTTTGCGAAAACTTTAGAGAAATTAAATCTGATCTGAATGCCAGCCTATTACTGATAAGAGGAGTTAGGTAGGTACAGATATACGGCGAGGCCTTCTGTGTAGGTATACAGATTATTACAGATTACAAAAAGGCTCTGACCGAGCGGTTAGAGATTCCTCTCACCAAGGATTCGTATGCGGGATCTGTGATGCACAAATCAGTGTCTAGGCGTGTTTCACAGTCATTCGTTCCACCAAGTGCTTCACAATCATCTTTCATTTTATGTTTCATCCTACCATACCATCGCCTACTACACTCTAATACCATGCACTAGGTTCATCAATCATCCTGGAAATTCTCTCTTATCCAAAGTCCATCAGAAGAGAAATAAGAGAAAGAAGCCGGTTATTTGCAGTTATATGTACATGAAATGGGCTATCATCCCCCAGAAGAAAGGAATGGATTGATGAGGGAATCAAAGGAGGTTACAAGCTGCTATAGAGAAGCGCCAAAATCCCTAAAAGTTCTAGGCTCGAAGACCCGTTCCACTGCTGCAACTGCCTAAAGAGAGCGCTGAATGATCCGTTGAACAAGCAGTTCCCTAGTATTTAAGGGGAGCAAGCACCTACGCCATGTGTCCTCCATGTATAGGTCGCGCCGTGGCTGAGTGGTTAGACCGCGGTTCGATTCCCATGGTTGGCCTATCTGGCCTATGGGATTTTCGGAGGATTCCCGGGTCGCCAGGCGAATGCTGGTAGGTCAATTACATCCCCTGAATTTCCTGTCCCTCCATTTCATCTCAATTATCATTTAAAATTATCTCTCATCTGGTCATCTCTCCCAGGGTAGAAGTCTCAGTGCCCTGGCGTTGCATGGCAGGATGATATGACCTGGTAAACACTTCGTCCTTCGGTAGGACCATTTCCAATCTCTGGGCCGACCTGGTGGGCCTTCTTCGGACCATGGCGGGTGAAATGTCGGTTGTGCTGTCCTGCCGGGGGAGTTTGCAACTGGTAAATAGTAGCTACATTACCCTCTGCCCTGTCTTCTCTCGCCTCATCTTTCTTCCCGGGGATGCTCCACTTGGGGCACAGGTAAAAATCGCAGTGCCAAATCCCCTCCATATTACATTCCAGTCCAATTGAGTCTTGTAATTCTGAAGTACGAGGGCTGTTCAATAAAGAACGATAATTTTTTTTTGACAACGTACCTTTACTCATCCTCATAATTTTGATGGTCCTTCTCAAAACAGTCTCCTCAGAATGCGTGAACTTGTCCCATCGTTTCTCCCAGTCTTCAAAGACATGTTGGAAACCATTTTTTGAGAGATCCTCCTAAATCGCCACCGCAGCCTTCACCACTGCTTCTGATGATGGATAATGCCGCCCACGAAGGCGTTTCCTCAAGTTAAGGAATAGAAAATGCCACATGGGGCTAAATCCGGACTATAAAAAGGATGGGGGATGCACCTCACGTTGATTTTTGCAAGATATTCAGCTACAACATAGGCAACATGCGGCCGCGCATTATCGTGATGCAGCATCCAGCCTGCTTCATGGAAATGTGGTCTTTTGCGGATGATATAGACTTGCAATGTTTTCAGGACATTCCTGTAGTATTGTCCAGTTACTGATGTGTGTACAGGTACAACCATTCCATGAATATCAAAGAATGAGATGACCATAACTTTCCCAGCAGAAGCAACCACTTTTGCTTTTTGGGGGGTTGGTAATGATGGAGATTTCCACACTGAGCTTAACTGTTTGCTCTCAGGATCAAAATGATTTAACCAAGTTTCATCAGCAGTGATTACGTTTGAAAGAAACTCCGGATCTTCCTCTGACATCAAATTTAACTGCATGCAGACCTGCATGTGAATGTCGTTTTGTTCGGGAATCAATGATCTTGGAACCAATCACGCACAAACACGTGCCATGTGTAAAGTTTCTCTGACCAACGTGTGAGTGGCACCCAATGAAATGTTGAGTATTTCAGAAAGTGATCCTAAGGTAATTTGTGATCCTCTCTCACAATGGAAGCAGCAGTGTTGATGTTTTCTTCCGTAAGAGCAGTAACTTGAGCACCGGGTCCACCTTCCTTTGAAATTGATTGTCTCCGCTCTTTAAACATTTAAACCACCTTCGAGCTGTGCTGCAGGGAAGGACAGCCCCTCCATAGGCCTCCTATAACATTGAATAGCCTTCAACTGAAGATTTGTTGAGACGAAAGCAGAATTTCAAAGCGGTATATTGTTCCTCGCGTGTTACCTCCATTGCAGTGGTAGGCGATACTGAGCGTGTCTGAACTTGCCTGGTTCTCACAGGCGGGAATTTTGAATTGAATTGCATTTTAGTGCCAGAAATTATAACCGAAAAATATTATGATCATTCTTTATTGAACAGCCCTCGTAGATGGTGTGAAATAAGGGACGTAAAATCGTTGACAGAAATCTTGTGATAAATTGCAAACCGCAACATTCACTAATCTACCCGGTAAATTACGAAAAAGAAGCTCGAGCACGAAACCTAGATCTGAACAACACACATTACGGTTTGACACCGAGGTTTTGTTAGTGTACTATGGTGAGAAGAGACAAACTGCTAGCTGCCACATCTCCCGCCCATGTTTGATATTCATACGCTCATTTTGTCGAGAGCTAGAATAACGCTGAGGTAGATTCAATCCGTGTAACAAATTTGGGGACCATGACATGAATATCGGCTATGCTTCCTCTTTGAGACTGTGCAGCGCATCTCACCGCTTAATCATCAAGACTGGATCATCCGATAGGGAATATCAACATTGATTTGGCTTTGGCGAGGTTAGGAGCCGCTAATGAGCGAGAAGGGTGCAATCCAATCAAAGTCTCCCTACCGATAACGAACATGTCAGTGAACGGCATAAGACACAAATGATCGCCACAACGTACGATCTTTAATAGCTTCCAAAAGAACCTAGGGAAATTAAAGTATCAATTCAATATATGTTATAAACAGAAAATTAGTATTTACAACTACGTAAAGTGAAGCCTCTCTAAAATATAGATCTACATAGATTTCCTTCTTATAGAGGGTTGTATTTGATCACAAAGAAGTTACGAAATAGCCGCACAGGTTTACAGTGAATTGTAAAAACTAATAGGCTGATATGTACGATGTACTATATTCTCAAATTTTATACAATAATTGTAATTTATTGCCTATTTTCAATTGTCCCTTTCCAATCTGCGACTTCTGCATATCAACATCATTTGCTTCACCACATATAGCATTCAAAGCAATGCTTAAAACTCTCTAGGCATCCATTGGAAGCTCTGAAATGGCCTTTGACTAATTTTCTGAAGCTTGAGTCTGAAGCAGTGTTCCAGAAATGGGAATTCCTTTAACGCGCGCACTAACAAACCACTTGAAGATAGTACAATTTAGTTCGGCATACCCTGTAAATTTTGTGATGCGCTTACATACCCTAATGTTCTCTTTAAGTACTCGTCTTTAACTTTTACTTTTATCAAATTTCATAAATCTAAGTTTTCCTCACTTGAAAAAATTCAGTTAGTTCTTTAGCTGGACGTTTGTTCCTTTTGTGTTCTTCAGTAACCCCCATTTTTTTCCTCCAGTCATTATGTTTTACTCTTAGAACTTATTTTACAAAATTTTTGTAAACACAAACTATGTTATTTTAAATCACCAAGGTTTACAGTTTTCTTCCACTCGTACTTGATCACTTATAACAACGAAATTGAGAATGAACACACTGAAAAACAATTGTACCCTTAACATATGTGTTGAAAGAGAGCTGAGAGAGCTAATGGTTTGTTTTCTCTTTTCCTCGAAGGATTACAGAGTATGATTTTATGGTTAATCGAACTTCGGCGCAGGTATAGCCTCCCTCAAAATTACTGCAGTTTTTAAAATACGTATGTTGTAACCCATTATGCATAAAGCAATCCGTTTTAATCATTAGGTTTTAATCGTTTTCCATAAACGGTTCAGGAAAGGTATTTCCGTTTCCACGTTACGCCATTTTCCGGTTTGGAGTATTATTTTACATGGGAAATAGATTCGTTCCGAATTTTTTTCCAGATTTTTCCAGGTTTCTGGCATAAAAGGGGTCCGTTTTAGGTAGGTTTTACTGTAATATTCATGTGTTGAAAACACAAATCTTTTATCAATATTTTTAAAGTCTTAATTTTTGACAGAAATGAATGATAAAAAGATTAATTTCGTTTCATAATTACTAAGCGACTAAAAGTAATACACAAAGCACCTGTATCTGCTTACGAACGATATGTAGTTAGAAAACATTATGCTTTGGAAAAAAATGTCTTTTGACATTTTAGTTGACAATATTGTCGCGAACGCATTGTTGTTGAGAGGCGCGCGAGGGACGAGTTCAAGGAGATGGGCAAGTACAGTGCGGAGATAAAAGCTCGCCTAAACGGTTGGGGGGGGGGGGGGGGAGAAGACAGATTTCTGGAGAGTTAATCTTTCTTCTAGCACTGTCTTGATTGTTTGAGAACTTCCCGGAATAGTGAGTAAGCTATAAAAAATAGCCGCCGCCCGCCACTGGGAGTCAGTCGGTAATTGGACTCGTGTGCATGAACAGCTTTAAAAGTGAAGTCTTTTGTGGTCGATAACCTTGCAAGTTGTATGTGTTGGTGACGTATTTCTGCTACTGTAAAGGTTGACCAAAGCATGTTTCGAAAGAAATAAAGAGCAATTTTTAGTGTTTGTGACCTGGACTTTTAATTTCACGAACCCGCAAAGTCACAAAGTCACGAACTCTCCAGAAATCCGTCTCCTTCCCCCCAACCATTTCGGCGAGCTTTTATCTCCGCAGTGCACTGTCCGTCTCTTTGATCTCGGCCTTCGCGCCGCCTCGCCACAGCAATGCGTACGCTGGAGTAGACAACAGTTGTTGGGTATTCCACAGAATATTCATGTAAAACGAAAAAAAATGCTATGAGTTTTCATTCAGAGATCCACTATGTCCAATCAACCAAAAGTGAAGCGATAAAGATAAGTGAATGCATCAGCACTCTCGCCCACGATAGTGCCGGAAACCTAGCGACAGATAACCAGGTTCCTCCCAACCACCAGAACATTCTAGAATTTTCTGTGGAAATTTCCAGAAACTATATAAACGCAAGACAGAATGTTAAGAAGTGAATGATATGTAGTGATATATCTACGTGACTGTTACTATTACGAGGGATTAAGCGATGTATTGTATTGGACTCCCTAGCGGATAAATTATCCGAAGGAGATGTCGTGTATTTCCTTAAATCACAAAGAAAGTGAAGTGGCAGTGTTAATTAAATGAAGTAACAGTAAAGATTTGAACTAGATTGCATTACTGAAGTGACACATAAAGCGATTCAAAGTCACCATAGCAAGACAAGAAGGGGTATTTTTTTGTTAATTTACGTCCTGCAACGTTGTCATATCGGGCGGTGAATGATTTGGGTGAAATGATGCTCAAATGAGTCCAGGGTTCATGGAGCTTAGAGTTACCCGACATTCGTCATGAACGATAAGGGAAAACCCCGGTAAAGCCTTATACAGATAACTGACCCTGACCGAGATTCGAACTCAGGACCTCTTGAACGTGAAGCAGACACGCTACCATCTACGCTACCAAGGCGGGCAAAAGTGAGGTTCTGACTCGGCTTTCTCTAATTGTGCTAATTATTCTTACTAAATTCTGCTCATTTATTTATTTATATTAATACAGATAAACATGTATATAAATTATTGCTATTTTTACGTGCTAAGAGAATGATTAAGTCAAATATTTTAAAGATGATTCGAAATTCTCATTGGGGAACAGTGTAGGATTGGAAAATTCAAACCAATAACAAGAAATTCCAGATATAAGATATAAGAAATTCCAATATGTATTTGACATAAAGAGTGTTTTAACAAGATCAAATTTTGTTTTGTTTAGTAAGATTGTGATATAATATCTAACAATTTTCTCTCTGTGTCTTGCAGGAATTTCAAGTATCATTACATCAAATCAACCCATGGCGTAACAGCCCAAGTGACCAAATGCCCAACACACACACACACACACACACACACACACACACACACACACACACACACACACACACACACACACACACACACACACACACATAACGCAGAAGTGGAACATCATCCAACCGATACGGGGAGCAGATTTGGTGAGGATCTCGACACCCCATCGAAAAGTTGTCTTTATAGAGCAGGTTTTGCTACCTAGTGTACCTCTTCACTTTCCTCAGGATGCTGAGTGGGCACCGGGGACTTAAAATCCCCACTCCTCAGGGATGGGTTCAATCCCGGGCGTATTCTATAACAGGGAACCAAAGCATGGCCATAAGACCACTGCGCTATGGAGTAGAACATCAATTATAGGAGCTGTAAAGTTCATAACAATTATAATTAATATAAAACGAATCTCTTTATATACAAATCAAAGCCAGATCTGTTCAAGAGAACTTTTTGAGATAAGATTATATATATATATATATATATATATATATATATATATATCGTGAGTCACATGTTTTAAAAGATATCATTTAAAAATTAAAAGTAAAGAAATTTCTTCCATTAAAGAGTAATTTGGGGTGGTAGATCCTTTTTCAGATCTTCATGTCACACCTTGAAAGATGCCTAAATTCAGTACCAACAAAATTCGCTGTAAACTTGGACAAAATTCAGGTGTGCCGGAATTCGACTTGCAGAAGTTATTTTGTTTGCTGATAAATTTAATGACAATCCTCTACAGGGAAGGTAATAAACGTAGCTGCCTCACACGTTCGAGAACCCGAATTGGAATCTTAAGGTAAATTACCTACATAATGTTTTTTTTTTGTGTGAAGATTTCCCTTATCCTGAAAGATAAATGTCTGGTAACTACGGTTTATGGACCCAGGGCTCATTTCAGCATCATTTCACCCATTTTATTCTTTGATCGATAGGACTTTATGCTGGAGGACTTAAATTACCTTTACTTACTTTTGGTTCTGACTTACACTGCTCATAGACGGAATGCAAACACAAGCACAAACACATACACACACACACACACAGAGAGAGAGAGAGAGAGAGAGAGAGAGAGAGAGAGAGAGAGAGAGAGAGAGAGAGAGAGAGAGAGAGAGAGAGAGAGAGAGAGAGAGAGAGAGAGAGAGAGAGAGAGAGAGAGAGAGAGAGAGAGAGAGAGAGAGAGAGAGAGAGAGAGAGAGAGAGAGAGAGAGAGAGAGAGAGAGAGAGACAGAGAGACAGAGAGAGACAGACAGACAGAGAGAGACAGACCTAAGCATATCTTTTTAAATATTTTGTTTTCGGATTCAGGGTAACCGTATATAAAATAATAAAAAAGAGAGGATATCTATTAGTTTCTCTAACGATATGAAGTGGTGTAAATGACGATTTTTGGACGAGGTAATGGAAATATTTAAACTCTACTCTAAAGAAAGAATAAAAGATTGCAATAATGATGTGGGTATCAAATAAGGATAGTGGTTGCACGCAGTTAACAAGCATATGAACCAGGGAGCATGCTCTCTAAGGAGAAAACTGCAGCAATTAGTTCTGGATCACATGATCTTGTGCATATATTGAGTTTCCACGGGGGATAACATTTCATGCCGTTATAATTGGTCACCTTCATTACTGATGGGCGAGCGACATGTATGTATTCACTTGCGACTGGGTAATGGACTACAATTGGGGAAAAGGTTGGGCGTACAGGTGAAGTCAGCGCAGTAATTAATGCATTCCTGATTGCTAAGGGAGACAAACTTCCTAGCCTGATCACTTGTGTACGTATCTAACAAGGGACCTCGGTTACTAATGTTGCAAGTTCCGCATCGCCTCTTTGCGCTTTGCCGTGTCTACGTAATATAATAATTCTCCCACGGAGTTGAAATTTGGTAGTGTGGCATTTGTTTGTGCTTACTATTCCTTTAATTGCTCCACGCAGTCGCATTGGAGGAGAACTGAATGGCTCTATAGAAATGTGTTTGTTTGGTATTCCATACCTACACATACAACGAAAAAAGGCCGCGCCGTGGTCGAGCGGTTAGACCGCTTGACTCTCACCAAGGCGGCTCGTGTTCGATCCCAGGTGATCGCATGGGAGATTTGTGGTGAACATATTGAGCTGGGGTGGGTTTTCTCCGTGATCTCCGGTTTTCCCCGCCATCTCATTCCACTGGTGCTCCATTTCATGTACCAGTTGTCACGGCCTGCGGTGCCGTACATAGTAAAACCGGGTGTTAAACACTTCATGTTCATTCATTCATTTTACAACGAAAAGTAATCTAATTCGCACATGTATACTTGTAGATCCACA
This sequence comes from Mantis religiosa, assembly GCA_030765055.1. Lineage (NCBI taxonomy): Eukaryota > Metazoa > Arthropoda > Insecta > Mantodea > Mantidae > Mantis > Mantis religiosa. Next base: position 101,166,942 of record CM060955.1, read on the forward strand.
TACCCAATTTTAAATATCAAGTATGTTTAAAAAAATTAAGTCAATTAACGTAAATGATTTATGTATCACTAATGACCGATTTTTCCAACAGATGTTAAAATCGACGTTAACAAATGTAAGGTAACAATTGTAACAACGCTAATAATTTCTTGCATTTCACCAACATGTTTTCTAAAAATGTTAAAAAACACGTGTTAATGCTAAGAAACTTGTAAATATTACATCTATAGAAGGCTATGGATGAGTCTTATTATTTTCTGAACGTACTTCGATGCGCTTGTTTTCATTTTTGTCTGCAGCGCAATCTGCACACAGCTAAAAAAATGGCGGATAAACAAAATCGTAAACAAAAGCCGTGAAACAAATTTCTCATAAATGGAGAAAGAATTGTTAATAATTGAAGTATAACGATATCATAGAAAATAGGAATGTGAATGAGATAGAAGTTACCTGGAAAAAATTTGAAACACACTTAATTCAAATGCATGTGTCATTACTAGAAACACGAAACGTAAATTTAAAACGAGGTGCGAAGAAGTACAAGTGACGAGTGACTTGAACGTTTCAAGACGGAAGGTGGACAGCGTATTATCTACATAATTCAGTGAATTATAAAATCGCAAAGTTATTAATACTTGATGCAAAGGCGAGATCGGCATATTCCTTTCAATGCATGTTCTAACTCAGTATTACGTAAATTTAAAACGAGAAGCGAAGGACAAGTGACGGGTGAGTTGAACGTTTCGAGACGGGTGGTAGTGTATTATCCACATAATTCAGTTAGTTATAAAATCGCAAAATTATGAATACTTGAAGCAAAGGCGAGATCAGCATATTTCTTTCGATGCATGTTCTAACTCAGTATTACGTAAATTTAAAACGAGGAGCGAAGGACAAGTAACGAGTGACTTGAACGTTTCAAGATCGGAGGTGGACAGTGTATTATCCACATAATTCAGTGAATTATAAAATAGCAAAAGCGAGTACGGCATATTCCTTTCGATACATGTTCTAACCTCTCTTGTACTTCCGCAGTAACCTTCATAGCAACTTGTTTCGACCGTCTATACCTCCGTAGAAAATTTTCTTCTGATAGCTCCTCAAAATAATTTCTCCTCATAGGCCGTACTCTATTACGAATGTTATTTAGACAGTCTTAAATATAGCAAATCAACAACTGCTGCGCTCACGCCCGCCATCTTGACTATTTACAATTTTTAAGCACTTAACACCAGAAATTTGACTTGTTAGTTTAATAAGAGATTTAACACGAGTGTTAAGCTAACACTTGTTGGTGACTTTTTGTTATAACTATTGTTAAACCCGTGTTAAGTTTTAACATCTGTTGGTGAAATCGGGCATAAATGTACTTAGCCTGGTCCTGTTTAACCCTTTTGCTGCAGCACGTCGATTAGATCGACAGTGTCCGCTCGGTGTTTAAATGCCAAACTCAAATATGTCGGCAGCAGTGAAAAATGCCAGCCTGCTACATATGATAATGTTAGCTTAAAAGTTTCATAACAAATGTAGCTTTAAAGCAAAATTAAAACTGTAAAAATTGAATTTTTCCAACAATTTCTGCAAAATACTCTGTTTACAGAATCATCAGATAGCAAATACATATTGCTGCATCTGGGGTTGTAAGGGCGGAGGGCGCCCGCCTCGGTAGAGTAGATGGTAGCGTGTCTGCCTCAGGTTCAAGAGATCCCGATTTCTAATGTCGGTCAGGTTAAGTTACTTGGATAAAGTTTTTTTCGGGGTTTTCCCTTATCTTTAAAGGCGAATGTCGGGTGACTCTACGCTCTCTGGACCCCGAGTTCGTTTGAGCATCATTTCACCCATTTTATTCATCGTCCGATATGACTTGACGTTGGGGGACGTAAATTAAAAAAAGAAAGGCGTAGGAGATGGGGGTGTTCCTTACATCCCTAAATAACAGCGGGGAGGGCAGCTATAGATGGCGGTACAGCGGCATGGGAAGTGCTAGAAATCCAACCCAGATTAATGACTATACTCCAAGACTCATATTAAAGGTACAAGGGCCTTCCAATATATTGAGGAGATCTGGGGGCAGTAAAATGAATAAGTACATAACTTGTGACACCATACATTGGGGATGTGTTGACGGATGCCTGAGCGAATGGTGCGGTTCCGAACAATCTTTCGGCGTGGAGTCCTCCAGCAAAGCCCCAACGGTTCAATCAGACTAAGCTGCCACGCACGCTACCTTTAATAATTTAAATAACCGGCCTGCCAAAAATGGCGGCTACCTGTTTACTCAACAGCTCCCACGTAAGCTGGTTCACCCCTCCTTACTCATGCTGATTCAGCTCTGTCTTACGAAATTGTCTTAACTCGTGCATTCCTGAATCACGTCAACCGTGATCATCCGACCTTTGTTTAGCTGGAAAGGCTGATTTGGCAGTCCAAAGTACGTACCCTGTCCGAAATATACCAGTCATTCAAAACGTGTAGGAAATGAAATGTTAAATCCCAATAATTCAAAATAATTCTTAAATATCGCTCGGCCTATATACGTAACAATATCCAGCGCATGTTTAATTACAACAAGGAGTAGTAATTTTGTTATTGTAATTTGAAATTGAATTTTACATATTATTTTTTGAAATAGCACGAATGAAATTTAGCACTACAAATGTTTACTCAAAGAAAAATAAAGTATGATAAACTCATCCTAATAACTGCGTTATGTTACATAAAAAATACGCAAAATTTCACTCATTAGTGTAGATTTTATGGTGGCTTGCACCAAGAATATATATGCTCTTTGTATATTGTCGCGGTTTTCCGAAGTATACCGCGAATCAAAAAATTCTCTGTTTACATATATAAACATAAAAGCAATTATAATAATCACGTATAGGTTCAGAAATTAAAGTATAAAAATTATTATTAAAAAAAGTCCTAACTTCGCAAAGTTAAGCATTTCTAGCCACTTTCCTCATTGCATCTCGCTCAGGATGAGTTACTTGGATAATTTTTCCGGGGTTTTCCCTTATGCTCAAAGACGGATGTCGGGTAACTCTGAGCTCCATGGACCCCGAACTCATTTGAGCATCATTTCACCCATTTTCATTCAACGTCTGATATGACTTAACGTTGGAGGACGTAAATTAAAAAAAAAGGATATCACACTCGTCCTAATATAAAAATGACTTATCATCTCTCTCTGGCACAAAGACATCGCGAGAATAACTTGCCATGTTCATTTTTACAAGTTATATACAAAACTGAACAGGATATATTCAAACTACATTGGTGAGGGTTTGAAATACCATCCTTCAATTAACAAAAAATATCTTTTAATGACCAAGAAGAAGGTTTGCTCTATTCATTGTCATAAAAGGCATCCCTATAGGATGTTTCAAAAATACGTTTACAGATTCACAAGCATTGTATCGATTAGATCGACGACCGCAGTCTTGCCTCTTTACAGCATAGTCGATTATATCGATGGTCAGCGTTTTAGGGCAGAAACTCTCTTAAGGGGTGTGACAGTAAAGAGGGTTAAGTACCAGCGTGCTTCTATTAGAAACCAAACGTTCCTGAGATAGCATCCTCCATTTGCACACATGCTGCCAAAATGTGTCCAGCTTTCCCGTTGCCTCAAAATGGGCAAGTCCTCTTGACACTATCGTCAAAATTCTACGAGCTTTCCATCCGTCCAACCTAGATCATTCTCTGTTTCTTGCCCAATTTTAAACTATATTTTTCCTTACCTCACCTAAATTTTCTTTTATTCTCTAACTCAAATAATCTTTCCGTACATTGGGATTCAAACTTTTGTTATTTATCACCTTTGGTACACATTGCTTAATAAGTTCCGAGTTCGAATATCGGAAGGTGAGTTATCTGGATAAGGCTTTTACCAGAGCGTACCCTTATTTCGAAAGAAGAATGTTTGGTAACTCATGATTTATGGCAACTGGGCTCATTTGAGCATATTTTATTCATTTTATTCCTCTTCGGACAAAGGTTAAAACAATTAATAAACCAATGTAACATAATAGTTATAGTTGTGCCACTTACCACGTTGAGTGCTCTGCGTTATTCATTTGATAACCTTAATTAAAGTGTTAATGTGACTTCATTGCAGGATTAAAATATTTCAAATAAATATGCAGCTAACATTTCGACGTTTTCAATTGCGTATGTTTGTGGGTTTATAAGTTATAATTTGGCAATCATGTACAATGTCATTGGTAAAGATGCCATCTTGATTAGTCGTATCTGAAAACCTGCAGTTGCAGAAGTGAGAAAAGGTGAGGATAAATTGCTTCGTAAATGAAGTTACCCTCGTGAATTTTTTTCGGCATGTTTGTAAGTTAAAGCTAACCCAGAGCCATTAAATTCAGCTTTCATTTATTGTCTTGTAGATATTCGAAAAGAAGCATTAAGGTTCCTGTTATAGAATTAAACCCAAACTTTTTCTCTTACGAGTTAATTACATCTCTCTGTCTCTTTACCCCATCTCCTTCCTTTTGATTTTGAAGGCATTCATTATATTGCAGGACTCATTTCTCTTATACTTATTATTCTGTGACTGCTATGCCCATGGCATTTTTCAAGGTAAGCACACATTTAGGAGGTTTGTTTGTGACTGCCCTGAGTACATGAATGTGTCACAGGTTCGTGAACAATGTGTGAAAGTAAATCCGCCCCCTCATTTTTCACATAAGGTCTGACATTCTTCTACGGTCAGTAGTCACAAGGCACAACAGTACAACACAAGTATAGAATCGTGTGCGGCTGTTTAATAATTTGATATTCCAAGTACTAAATGTGTATCGATTACGAAAGGCCTTTGGTAAGGTTCTAGAAATAAATTATGTGATGTGTATCAATGGTACAAGAAGTAGAAAACTAGAGAGTCTGATAAAATATTTCATATGCGACAAGAATTTTGGAAAAGTAAGTGATTATGTATGAAGAAAGACTGCTTGATATGTTCAATATTATTTACTGACGAAATTCTATTAGGGAACTGTTGGAATTTGCTTTGGAAGCACTCAAAATTTGATCATGCAAAATTAGTTCTCAAAAATGTTGTTCTTGAGCAGAAAAAAGACTAACGGTTCTATTGGAATCAGCATGGCTGAACAAGATGGCGAATTTTCATTATTGCTGGAGTTAAATATTGATGCGCATTAATATTACATTAATGAACTGACACTTAGCGGATGGAAAACCAAGATACCTCTTCATAAATAATATATTTCTAAGAAAATTCGAGAGGTAAAATTATGCTGCAAGTTTCCTTTGACGCTCAGGAGCTCGTTCGCCATTGACTCTTTCCCAAAAGGTTGTTCTTAGCCAGATAATGCAGTTAGGCATTCTTCATCGACTCAGGGACGTATTCAGAAGGAAGGGTCCGGAACAATAGACACAAAACAACTGCTACTCCTGCATGACAATGCATTTGCATATTGGTCAGCGTTGATACTAACGCACATTGTCAGCCACAGTATGACGGCTTTGAGGCCTCCTCTATACCCTACACAACTTTCACCATCAGACTTTGTTCTCCTTTCCCCGGCTCAAACTTCTTCTGAAGGGGCAACTAACTCTAAGTGCTGAAAAAGTAACCAGAGTGCTCAAAGTATTCAGAGAAAGTCTAAAAGCTGATATTCAGAGAAAGGTGACCAAGTATTTACATGTGCTTCTCTTTACTAGGAAATAAATACCCGGTGTAGTGATTTACAAGTTTTGTTACACAATAAGACACTGAACTAAAGGGATTCAACATCTAGTAATCCTTCATTTTATACACGTTGTATTTCATCTAAAAAACTCGAATTGAATTGTTTGCTTCGAGGCCCAAAGTTAAAGCCAAAATGTTAAAAATTATAAAATCTGTCTTACCCCGTCTTGAATGCAGTTAGCAGATAATCTACATTAATATTATAAATACGACCTTCATGAATGTGTGTACGTGGGGAGAGACATTGAAATTAAAAGTAAAAACAAATTTCTTAACTTATTTTGATAATTCTTCCAGACAGATAATATTTATAGGAGTTTTAAAATTTGTAGCGAGGGATTTAGTGGAGTTCATATTCATATAAATGAATTTAAACTAGGGACACAAGGGAATATTTTGGACGTATTTTGTAATATAAGAGATTCTTAATGGCATTGGGAAGAGAGGACAATTTGGGATGCTTATAGTACTTTAAAATTGAGTTTTTAGACGGGATATGTAATTTTGCTAAACTTTCTTATCGGGTATAATTTTTAAACTTATTTTTAGTGAGAAGAGAAAATATTTTGTTCATTTAAAATTCGATATTAATATTTCAACATTAATGAAATGTTTAGTGTGCTTTTCATGTAAAAGTTAAAGCAGTTTTAGAAAAGTCATGCTTGAGGAATCTGAGCTATGTCAAGCCTGGAATTGAAATGGAATATCTTTCAACAATGCGATAATAAAACTTGAGACGATTTTTCCAGTGCATGCTGCTGCAGTTATTTATTTTATTAAACTGACTGCAACGATTATGATTAAAAGTATCACGTGCTTAGCGTACATGCATAGGATAAAACTTAAATTTTCTGTAAATAAGTGTTCTCCACTAGGAACGATATAATACAACTTTGCATAACTTTTAATTTGAAGATTTTGACAAAAACTTGGATTACAAGAAACATAAACTTCCTTAAAACACAAAACCTATGTTAAGTACACTATGTAACATTTAATATTTCCGAGATACTACACGTTGTGTAAAGAAAAAAGAGGGGATTATAAACGATAAAGAAGGAAAGAAATGCCTATATACAATTAAATTGCCCGCGAAGAGGAAGAGATCATGTTAATCACTTTGAGTTCGAATGTAAGCAAACTGAAATAAGAGAGTTAAACATTTAGGTAATTTTTTTGAAAGTGAACAGAACAGCTGACTTAAAGCACACTTTGAAAAACAATTAAAATAAAATAGATCAATACTCCTTTGGCCTATTTTACTCAAAGTATAAATAAAATGGTAGCGAACCGTAGAAAAAGAGTAATAAATATGTGCATGTTGATTGTATATATACAGTGGAAAATGTTTATTGTCATCATAATTATTATTATATTGTTTTTGTTAATTTTACGTTTCATAGAGCATCTGTTTCAATAAATCACTGCTCGATTTTTCTTGTAATTTTTGTTTTGTTCAAAGAGTGGAATTTCAAAGTCATATCAATGTTTCTTAAATATTTGACATCGCTTAAGGATCTTGAGTCTGCCTTGTAGATTACTACAAATGGTGTAATAAAAGCATTGTGTGTTTATTGCATTTACATAAATTAGATAGAATAATAAACCTTTATAAGGATATTTTGTAGAAGAGAGTAATGTAAATGCCACACACCAAATATTTTGGAATAACAAAATATGACCAAAAGTAGGTACGATATATGTGGGGAAATTCATTGAAATTGGGAGCTGAACCTGTATGTCATCGTCGGAATATAAAACCATAGCAACTACAAAAGCTTAAACACTATCAACCTCTAGCCGTGTGCAATTGATTTGGTTTCACACTTTGTGGTTGTCACAGTCTGAATGAGCCTCCGAGGGACAACACAGAAAGCACAAACAAAGCTGAAGCACGCTGTTCCAAGCCACAGAAGCCACTGATAAACCGTTGAATGAGACGTTAGGCAATCAAAACACGATCTTTTGTGCTGTCTATCCGGAGACACCAGATGCATTATCCTGCGGCTTCCATTTCCCTGCCAGCGAGACATACATCACAGATGGTAAATATGTTGTCAAAAGAACGACATCGAAAAGCACTCAGCGTCGCAGTCAGCCCAATATAGTTTACTAAAGATAGTTTTCTTCTGAGACGGACGAACGGGAATCTTCCAGTGAGCGTCGTCGCATGTCTTCGACGCCATTGTCACAATATGTAGCTATGGGGTTTATCGATGGAAGTCACTTGCACGAGAGAAAAAATACCCCAATAAACAACGGAGTATAAGCAGCGCACTTTCCTTGGTGTTACAGCTTTCTATATTCCAATATTTAGTAGAGAACATTTGATGTGTAACATTCAGTTGACTTTCACCAATCAGCATTTTCACATTCTTAAAGAATCTTCTCTTTAATCCAGATACACTTTTAAGTAAAACTGGATCATTTCGTTGTATACTCTGGCAGTTTAGCGCAGTCAACTTTTTAAAACTCCTGTCGCAATTTGAAGATTTTCATATTAATCTTTGCATGACTATCACAAAAATGAATAGCAGTTCGCTATTATTTTTGTCCATCTCTTACTCGTACAAGAGTTATTCAAAATGAAGAGGACTTCTGAGGCTATTTTCGTAAAATTCTAGATATATGTATTTTATTTGTCATAAACATATATAGACAGAATTTTAATCAAAATAATTAGAACCATACTTTATAAAATATAATGGTTTTAAACATTTTCCATATTTTTTAAAACATAAGACCTCCAACTTTACGTCATATCGCACGAGAGTGAATTGGGTGAAATGACGCTCAAATAAGTCAGTGGTCCATAATACTTAGAGTTACTAGACATTCAAAGTTCAGGCCGAAATAATCTTATACAGATAACTCAGGCTAATCGAGATTCAAACTTGGGACTTCTTGACGTGAGGCAGACCACGCTACCACTTACGCTGTCTGTTGGATTGGCAGATTTCTTTGAGAATCTTTCATCCATAGAAGATGTTGTATTTTCTTTTTCCCAGTATTTTTATTAATGGACATACGTGCTTACCCATCTTTTCTATTTCTTCTTCTTATTTTTTATTAAGAAAATCTTAAAACATGTCTTTCTCGTTATCAAAGTTTTAGGTGGAATATTTTTTCTGCTTTCTACGTACGTGGATAGAAAGTAAAACAGATTGAGTACACTCTTGATTTACATTAGTTTAAACAGTAAAGTGCCTTGTTGAATTTTTTTCCTGTTGGGCAGCCACACATTATTTGATTAACTGCATTGATCATAGATATGCTGCCATCATTATTTGTAGAATTTACAACGAGAGAAATCGTTGTGTAACTTCTGGAACTTGAATTGCCTCATACACGCATTATCAAGCCTACTTTTTCATTATTATTAGAGTCATCAGATAGAACCTAGGGAAGAATGACCTTGTTTGGTCTTATTGTTAACACGTGTGTATTAGAATGTCATTTGAAAGTATTGTAACTTTGTGGGTTCGTAGCATTAAAATACCGAGTTGCAGAAATTAAAAATCTCCTTATTTCCGTAGCAATACACTGTCCAATTCTCACGTAACAACATCACATATACACAGTCTTCCAAGGTCGATGACAATAACAACAGTGACAGCAGATTAGCTCTCGTTACAATAACACTTCCAGCTGTCTCTCCGCTTACTCTGTTACACAACTGACTCATCAGTAGCCATGGCTTCTTTTTATACACCTAATCGATCATTCTAGATTGTTCTCGACTTTACTCTAAAATGTCACCAGATAAAACACGAATATTCTAGAATGTAAGTATATCGGTGCCGGCAAGTCTTTCACCTCTGTGATAAACTATCCATCTCTTGTTTATCGGCGCTATCGTTAATTGTTTATGCAAGCTCCTTATTACCACACTGCTTGCCTATCAGTTCCTTTTGTGTGTGCAAGCCGCCTTATCGCGATCGGGTTCGCGACAGTATTGACGCCTCATCCAACATACCCACTGTTTTGTGTTGAGGCCATAGAGCATAGAAACCATTCATAATGTATCTTAACGTAATGTAAATATACCATATTAATGATAAAGTAATTTAACAAGTTGACCAGAAAAATGCGATATGTTATTGAAGGAAAAAGTACACCTAATCGAAAACTAAATTACTGAGAGAAATAACAATGGAAAATTTTCGGTGATCTGCAATAAATATAAAAGGAAAGTTCCTATAATAGGACACACTGAATTATTTTAGAAAACCATAAAACGAATAGTTTAAAAAAATAAATTATGTTGCTGTCTTTCAAAATACTCCGCTTTAACATCAATGCAGTTTTGCATTCTATAAAACCAGGCGTTAGAATACTTATTCCATTTTTTTAAGGTACCTCTGAAACCTGTTCCACAGCTTCATCCGAAAACGAAAAGGTGACTCAACAAATTTTATATTTAACTTCTGGAAACAAGAAGGATCACCACATGCTTGGTCAGGGCTGAATAGTTCAGGATCCATATGCTGATCTTAGGTATCCAAATACTTAGAGGCCACGCCGTGGCCAAATGGCTAGAGCACTCGATTCTGACTACAGAGGCACGGGTTCGATCCCAAGCGAACGCATGTGAGGTTGTGGTGGACAAAGCGGCGTAAGGGCGGGTTTCCCTCTGATGCTCCGGTTTTCCCCGCCATCTCATTCCACCGGGGCTACATGTTCATTTCATGTATACTCAGTGTCATCGTCCGGGATGCCTCATTTAGTAAACGCGGGCGTAAACCATCACCAAAAAGAAGAAAAAGAGATAGTCCTGTATATGACGATACGTTGTCATGATGTTAAGATATTTTACATTTCTCGCGTTTTTTACCTTCAGACATTTGTTTAGCAATCGTTAGTGAAGGTACTTTTATATTTTAATGCTATAGCACTAAATTTGCAACCAACTTCTTACTAGTAGTTTGAATTCATTGATCCTTCATTGGTTTAGATTTTGTACAAAAGGTCTATTTATCCGAAGGACTTTTCATTTTAGAATTATAGCATTAAATCCAAGAACAATAAAGATATTCAAAACCAAAAATGAGAAATTACACTTTGCAACTTTTCCACCGTTTATCTCAGCAATCAATGCGTTGTTTTTGATCGGGGGTCAGTTTATTCGAAATCCATTGATCACGAAGTTCTCATAGGTCAAAATGTTGAAAAATGTTCTAACTGATTTATATCACAAACAATTGTCCTCCGAATAACTCATAGGAGGTCTATTGAACTTTATCTTATGCTTGAACAATGTCAATATTTTCATCAACAGCTTTACTTTGGTATCCTTCATAAAATTCATCACTAAGAAAATGTCGACCCTCTTGATTTCACTATACCAATTACAAAAGGTAACAAAAGTATTCAAAAAAAGTATTTGTGAACCAATCTTCACATTTTGTAGGCAATGGCGACGATTTAAAGCTGTGAAAAGGTTATAAATCCTAAATTTCTTTGATCAAATTAATTCGTGAATGTCTTTAAATGAAGATTATTAACAAATTATTTAAAAAATAGAGAAAATACGTATAATTAACTCTGAAAATATTACAAAATAGGTGTAAAGTATCAATAAACTTCATTTATTTTTAAAAACATGTCGCTTTGATATTTACAGTGTCGTCCTCGTAAGTGAGGTTAGATTGGTTTGTATTACAGTACGGAGGGGATTCAGCTCTGCCACCGGTCTTGATCTATTGACTATGCCGCAAGTGAAGCATTGCCAGGAGAAAGACGAGGAGAGACAACAAAGAGTACGGCCGACCCAAGAAGTCACGACTGTGCAGAGGGAAGGATTCTACTATTTACCAATTGGAAACTCCTCCTGCAGGCCATCACAACCGTGGTCCAGAAACGGCGCACCAGGTCATCCTACCCGATAGTTCTACCCTGAAATAGACCACCAGATGAGAGATGATGTGAAATGATAATGGGGATTAAATGGAGGGACAGGAAATTTGGGTATGTGATTAACCTACCCAGCCTGGTAAACCGGGGAAATCCCAGAAAAAAGTCATGGGCACATAGGTCGGTCAAGGGAGTCGAAACCGGACTTCCGGAGTGTCGGTTGCAGGCAAAACCGCCTGAGCGGTAAAGTGAGGTTCATATGTATTCATTTAAATTATAATTCTAAGAGTTTAAAGGTTGTGGTTGTCTCGTTTATGAAACACCCTTTGTTTTCTATAGAATTAACTTAATTACTATTTGCATCAGCTTAATGCTATAGTCAGCAAATGTAACGATGGTAACGCGCGAGTGTTCCGCACTTTTTGTCTAAGCTGTTTCATTCAGTTTCACTGGACAAAGTGCGGCAGTTGAATCGAGTCTGATGACTTTCTTGAAATTGGGCTTCATCACCGCATTATGGCCTTCACTGTCGCTTTGACGTGCTGAAATCTGCAAGTGTGACACAAAACAATCTGCAACGGCGGTAATTGCCCGCCCACAGTTTCCAATTTAGGGGACAGTGAATAGTTCCATTAAAAGCATCACAGAGAGGTCAGTTTTGAGGCTCGGCATTGCTATAAACACGTACGTTATAATTACACTTCAGCTGAGTATTACGAGCTTTCAAAAAGACACGTCCCCATTAAATATGTACCGGTGAGTCTAGCGCCATAGTAATCGCTCCAATTATTCCCGTCTGGTTGGGGTTGGGGGGGGGGGTGCTCTCGTGCAGTCTGCTGGGATTTGTTCATAATCACAACTAGCTACTTCAGCGGTGTGCAGCCAACAAATTCTTCCTTACACATTTGAAGAACCGATGGGGGAGAGCTGTAAGTACGGAATATCCCATGCGGTGGACTCACACGCTTTCTTCACTCAGTCTTGTAAAAGTATTCTTACAAATGTTTATACTTCACAGCGATCGAGATAGACATTCTCGGAAATAGGGGAATGCTGTAGACTTAAACTATAGTCAAATCTTTTAGGTATTGGAAAAAAAAAAAAAAACTCAAACCAATAACAATAAATTTTTCCGAAATGATATGTCCTCAAAAGAGTATTCCAAATTAATTGTGTGCTTTAAACGATATTACGTATCTCTTTATGCAAGAGTTTGCCTTTCTCTTACACTTTATCACTTATGCAAAGGTTATTCAGGATGAAGAAACTTCATATATAGGGCGATCCATATAAACCTGAACCATCTAAATAGGCCATAACTTACGAACCAATAATAGGACACACGTGCAACTTTGGGAGAATATAATACACAATCGGGAGATTACATTACACAACATCTCAGAGAAAATGCTGGAAGTGTCCTCCACCAGCACTCATTTCAACATATTCTCTGAAGTTTTACGGAGAGTATCCTCGCGAATGTTACTTATTTCGGTTCGAATGTGTGTGTAGTGTTTAACGCCCGCTTTTACTACATACGGCACCGCAGGTGGTGACACTGATGATACATGAGACCCACTTAGCCACGGCGTGGCCCTAGAAAGGAGAGGAACGTTTCAAAGCCAATATATAGCGTTCCGACTTTTTTTTTAAAAAAAAATGATTATGGATTCAGATTATTTCCCTTCTGCCTGCAATAAAGCATGTATTATCACTTTTAGAAAGTGTTTTTATTTCGAGTAACATGAAACTGATAGAAGAATTGGCTTATATAATTCCAGGTAGAGAAGTTAATTTGAATGTAACACATTAGACTTTGTTTTATATCTTCTATTCAAAGTATTATGGTGAAAACCATTTGTCGCCTCTTTATAGTTAATTGAGATAAGCGTCTGTGATAAAATTAGGATAACTTATTCAGATGTGATAGTCAAATATTTAAAAAGCGAATAAGTAGGTATATGTCGAATTTGAAATTCTTTGCTCTTTGTATGACATCACGAAATACTTTTGAATTTATAATTTAAAAAGTATCGATAAAGTACTGGAAATTTAAAAAAAAAAATAGCACAGTATCTCAATAATGGTTAATCCCATAAGAACTTTATTTTAGTGAATTATAAGTATTGTATATGTGCTATAGTTTATTAGTTACATAAAATTATAAAACATTAATTCAGATAGAACATGATCTCATAGACTACTGAAGTAAAATTTAAGATATCTATTTTATTGGACAGATCAAACAAATGGTATTTTAGTGAATAAGTCGTTATTCAGAACATAAAGAGTAACATTTGTTTTTCAATTTAGTATGTAGACTTTTGTTAAAAATCGTGTCACATCCTCAAAAGAAGCCGAAAGTAAATTCAGTTTGCTATTTATCTGATGTAATATAATCTGTGCTATATATACATCTACTCTCTGCCATACTCACACTTTGCTAAATGTTGATAAAAATGTTAATTAAAGAAGAAATGCAGATAAAACAAATAAAGAAGATAAATTAGTTGATCTTATACGTAAGTATATATTTGCCAGTAAGATTTTCTTAAAATTTTTGTAAATAAATTACAATGTGGCTAAATTTACAAAGCTGTTATTTCCCCCACCCTCCCCGTAAGGTAAGCGTTAACGGACTAGAACACTAAGAGGGTGACACCTATTGGCTGGCTATATTCTTAAGGAGATAGGACATAACTAACATCTTCACATTGTTAAGTAGAAAAATGTGATTTTATACTTTAAAATCTGGTATATTTGTGGCCTGTAATACTGAGAAATCAGATGTGTCATTTAAATATATATTTCTTTACTTTCTCATTTATACATACATCTTCAAAGTATTCTTGCAAAGCTTATTACGAGTTCTGCTGGTCAGCTAAAATTAAATGTGCATAAACAGTCTGTTTATACAGTTCCTGTAAGGTACAAATTGAATGCTAATACTTAAATAAATAAATTAGAAAGCGTCCTCTACATGCAGGAGTACAGATTTCATAAGTTGATACTCTTTCCATAACATCGCGTGAAACAACAAATTAATATGACAAAAGTATTGAACATTTCAAACTATATTAACGAAAATGGCTGATGATACAGCACGTTATTTTAAATAAACTGTATGTTTTAAAAGATCCATGCATTTTGTGTGGTAATACGTTTTTGTTTATAGTTTATCTTTTATAACTTGTATGAAAGAATCTAACATTCCTTATGAATGAACAATTCATAGGCTGCTCCTGCCAAGTTCAAAATGTAGAATTTATTTTTAATGTAACCAAAACTGTTACTGCCATTTTTGACAAAATCAAAAATATATACAAATGTTTCTATACAAAGGTATTTTTAATTAATACGGTTTATAGTCGCTTTAGCTTAGAAAGTCTTGTCGCGACTTCATCAATAGAAATTGCATTACATTGCATTAATACAACATAAATCTATGAGAAATAATGGGCATTAAACTAGAGAGAATACATTACATTAAATGTACTATAAAACCTTATGAAGGAATACAAGGAATTAAAGATCAGTTGTAAGTTAAAGATCAAATTTTGAAATATAAACTAAGGCCTCTGAAAAAACTTGAGTCTTCTGCACTGAGATGGGGAAGAGAAGGCCTCACTTATCTTGTTGGGTATGCCATGCTGCCGGTGCCAATGACTGTAGAGTACACAGTCAAAAATTATGTACTTGGCAGTTAGGCTTTGTCTACAAGTTGTGCACCTGGGAGGATGTTTGAGTTTTGTTAGTATGACCTATTCTTAATCGGGACACCAGAACTTGATCATACCTGGACAGTGTTTGGAGTTGATGATCTCCTATGGCTTCTGATGTTATTTCATGGAAAAAGGTAATTTGTTTGGCAGAACTTTTATCAAAATCTTCACACTGCATTTTTAGAACAAACGGAACGTAATTGCTAAGTTTGGAATGTACTTATTCCAATTTTATTTTTAAAGTTATACTCTTCCTACACACAAAACACAAATACACTGAAATACACAGAGAAACAGACTTACTACATCTTTTAAAACACTTTTTTTTTTTTAAATTCAGGAGGTGGTACCAAAACATGCTTTTCCGGTGAAATATCTCGTTATCGAATTGTGGGTGGAAAGGAATACCTCCGCTAGCTACTAAGTACAAATAAACCCAAGATTTATGTGCTGCAAGTACTCATATAGCATTTTCAAACTATTGTGCTACATTTCTTATTGTTTGACTTAAAGGAGTTTGTAGCATTAATTATTTAGAATATTCCTTTAAGAGGTCCGAAATGTATTTGAAAGGAATATTCGAGTTTTGTTCCCTTTGCACAATTAAAAGTGGCTCTGCTCTGGCAATAAGAAAATTCTTCCTTAATTAACGTAAGGGCGGAAAAATACAAATATGCTTTCTTCGTGAACCAGATAAGGAAACGTGCTAATTAGCAATTAAAAGCAGGTATGGCTCAAGTTGGTTAGGGATTCCGCGTAACGAAATATCTCCCGAGGAAGAAAGGAAAGATGTAAGCTCCAGTGGCCAGACCTTAAATTTTATAATAAGTTAGAAATTCTTAATAAGGAAAATTAGGTCAAAACGTGGCTAAACAGATAAACTACCGTGAAGCATTTCAAATAAGTGATTATAAAGTGAGGTAACATGAGTATGGATTTTGTGAAGTGAAACAAATATTAATAAACGAAGGCTTTCATGGACGGCGTCTTGTTCAATAAAATACTCCGGGCTAAAAGGCCGTGGACCACTGGGCTTCGTCGTCTCTCTCCTAAATATTCTTTATGATTTACCTTGGGTTAGGATAATACATTAATTTTGTTGCGAACTTATATTCCTAAGGGCTTAAATGTATACTATGCATATTTGTGAGTACCAGAAAGAGCTAGTTCAAGATGGACATCATACATAAAGATGTAAACAGAACGGGGTACTTCAGGCGTTTTGTTTATTTCCTATTTACTTTTTATTACAAAATAAATTATAACAAAACAAAAACAAACACAAACAAGTTAGTAACATTTTTTTTTATTCTGATCAGATATTTTTTACTTTTTTTTTTAAATAAACAGTCAGAATCACAAAGGAGTATGGTAGAGTGGGAGGTCTGGTTTTACTTTATGTATTCATGTTTAGTTACATTTTGTTGTAACATTTAGAAAGCAACTGCGTGCATACCCGCGCGAAAGTTAGCAAGTGAGATCCAGCTGACCATTTAACTCGGTCCACACATCATGAAATCTACGCATTTTGTATCGGTCTGCTCTGAGCCACTTTTTGAATACAAATAAATTAGGATAATCGGCACTCAGGTAATAATGTTAGAAAGTCATTATCAACCACATTTGAGTCCGCGCAGTGTTGCCTTTATTAATATTCCAGTAGAGAATTACAGACTCTGTCGTATATTCTGTCCTGCTTCCAACCAGCACGTCGATTTTATTTATAGTCCAATTCCAGATCTCAGATACATTGTTGCTGGTGGTAATTCTGTGTATCTGCGTGTCCACTTCTCCACAACGTTTACCCCATGGGGCTGTTGCTAAATTATGTTTACATTTCTTTAATTCCGTGGGGATTATTTCATTCTATGGAATATCACGGGCACCTTCCAATCAAGTGGAACGTAGGTGTTTCGAAAAACTTTCCATATGCGATCCCATATAGTATTTGGATATTTTGCAACAATTGATAGCACAGGCAAATACTCCTTTATCAACTCGAAGTACAAGTGTTTGGTCTTAAGTCATCCTGACTCCATTATAATCAAGAGTAACAGATGTTGATAGTCCCTTACTACCTGTCGAAGTGTACAAGGTCTGGTCGTATCTGTGGACGTCAGGCGATGACAAAACTCCATGCCCTGACGACTTCCCTGATTTCGCCTCTGACTTGCACTCGGGTGGTCCGGGATCGCTTCTCGTGGCCTGCTTACCAGACCCATGGGTTTCTTCGGATGCTTTCCCGGTTCGCTAGGCGAATGCTAGGTAGGCATTCCGTTTGACTTTCATTATTATTTCACACCATTTCTCATCTGTTGGTCTCTTTCGGGGTAGTAAGTGTCGGCGAGAGTCTCGGCGTTGTATGGCTGGAGATATGCTCTTGATTAACACCTTTGGCCTCCGGCAGGGTAGTCTCCGGTATCCGAGTCAGCTTTGTGGGTTGTTCAGGAACAGGGTAGGTGGGATGCTGGTTGTATTATATTATACGGGAGTTTCAAACTGGTAAATGGTAGGGATCCTGCCCTCTGCTCTGTCGTGGCTCGTTGAAGTTGGGCCCATTGGTGTCCTCTCGCTCCATCCTTCCTTCCGGGGGTAATCCACTTGGGGCATATATACAGTTCAGTAAAGTTCAGTTCAGTTCATTGCGAGGTCTTCCCAGGAGTCCGAAGACTCCGGCTTCTAACAACCCGGGAGCGATGGAAAACTCCGGGGCGCTTTCCATGAGGCAATATCTGGAGTCTAAAAACTTCTCCCATCGACAACAACGTCAAGATGGGTGGAAGTGCATACGCCACTTACGCGCATCAACCCCGCAGGGAAGACTTCCGAAAACCTCGGTAGGGTCACCTGGTGATCTAGCACACCCTCTACTAGTTCTGCAGGCTAGTACCCGGGACATTTTAGGCAACCCTCTGCCTCCTCAAGGCGGCCGAAGCCTGGTCGGAGGTACCCGATCTCCCACGGGTGTCAGGAACACACGCTCCCTCGAGTCCAACCCAATCCGAACTACTCCCATTCAGGGAGAGGCTCGAATGATCGGCCCGAGGTTCCTCTTGGTAACGTCAGAGCTACCACGAGTGCTAAGGGTCCGCAGCGTTCGCACCACAACAGCTGAAGGGGATCTGTCTGGTCCATATATGCTATCCTATTCTACAGGTGTAAAACACATGTTGTTACTGTCCTCCTTGGTAGAAGATGTGTGCCATGTTAACACGATTTATCAACTAAGTCGTTTGTTTATGTGCTAAAGCTTTCGAAACGGGGATTCTAGATAAAAGAACCGTAGGCTTTGCGACAAACTGAAGATGTCACATTCACAATTTCTACTACCTACATTAGATCTTAAGAGATGTACTGCAGCCCTGCACCATATTTACATATATACCACGGCAGTGTTAACGGTATAGGGCTCTTTAATAATTTCAATGATTTTGTTGTTATAAACTAATGCGGAGTACACGGATATATTTCTCATCTATAGCCACGGTCGAAGTAATATGTGAGAGGTTTCGGATATATCAACAGCGTTGCACTAACAGACCTCTCTAAGCCCTGACCTCCTTCCTACTTTTGTTGTGACTCCACCTTTGTCTTCTCTATATTTCAAAGATTACAAGGCCCAGAAATCTTTTCTGTAAATGAGGTTATTAATAAAACACGATCACATAGTGTTATAAAGTGCTGTATTTGCCCACCATAACATTTTATTTAAATACAGATTAAACTGAAAGTAGGGCTAATGTAATTAAATGGATTAAGAGGAAAGAGAAAAAGGTATTAGCCAATTTATTTCTTTGATTTTTATTTTAACATTTACGTTTATATAATATTTGGTTTGTTAGATGTTTTGCTGAAAATACTTTTGATTTTACGTATTTAAAATGTTTATATATTGAAGAAGAGAATTAGAGAAGTTGAAGAATTTAAGGTTTAACAAAAATATTCACAAGAACAGAGCTGGGGAAGGAAATGAATGAAAGGGGATTATTTTGAAACATTAATAAGACGCTCGAAATTAGGTAAAAGAAGTGTGATAAAACAATTTCTAAATATGGCTATTGGTAATACTTATTCGATTTAATACGCAGAATATACTACTATGAAAATAATAAATCCTGAAATACAATAAAATTTATATTTTATTTTCCTGCTAGCTGTTAAGATTCATGATATTCCCAATAAAGTATAAAAATCCCTTCATACTCACAAAAATGGATATAAAATGTGGGTACATGATAAATTTCTGATTTCCGTAACCTCAGCCAATTGCCTTTCAAATTGTTTAGCCTATAAATAAATATCTTAAAGTAGCGAAATAATTATCGGAGTTGTCTGTCATTTATAATTATTCTTTTAACCTTCAACCAAAACAAGAAACTTTCATGTTTTCAATAAGTAAATAAAATTGATATAAAGTTAGTTTACGATAGGAGATGTTATTAAACGTAGTATGAATGAATTGAATGAATGAAATATTTACTGCGCATGTTCCAAAATTCTACAATTTACTATTTTAGGCTACAGTTATTTGTTTTTGCCTTGTCGGTACCTTGTCTTACATGACACACTGGTCTGCTCTGCCAGGTAGCTCTTAAGCTCCATGCCTCCTTGTTACTTAATTAGTCCCATTTTCTCCCCCACCCAATCTTCCTTTCTTATATTCTTATCTTGCCCATTTTTCTTCCCAAACATTTTTTTCTCCATATTGTAACCTCCTCTCATTCTGTTACATAGTGTTCTATGCTTTCCTTTCTCCCACACAATTCACACATTCCCTTTTCCCTACCTCTTATCCCTCTTAGAAATATTGTTCCTGTTCTCATCCAAGCTTGATCTTGTCTCTCTTGCCTATTGCCGTAATCTACGTATGCTTCTAGTCCCCAATTTATCTTTATATGTTTGTAAAATTGTAATGATTTGATATTTGCTAGACTTCCCCATATTTCCTACTTTTCTATATCTTCTATTCTGTATTTTACCAATTTACCCAAGAATGTCATCACTTAAAATAAAGACAAAGTTAGTAATATTTTGTTTATTACATATAATTACAGCCACATAGCCTTATGAAACTGTTACAAAAAGTGCTTTTAGGTATTTTAAAGTATGTCTCAAAGTATGCACTCTCATTGAACTGTCGATATTATATTCCCCTGTAAACATGAAAGTAAAAATTCCAAAAAATAGTACTTTTTGATCCCAAATGTGCATAACGGTTCCTATACAGAGACAAATGACACTGAATATTGCGCTAACAGTGTGGGTATAACCTAGGCGATACGCCACTGATTTCAGCCTATCTGAAGCACACACACTTGCACCGCTATATATTCATTAGTACGTTTTCCCCAAAGGGACACAAGTTTTGGAAGCAAAAGCCTGAGAGTCAACTGGACGAGTTTTATCCCATATAGGAGAATTGGGAAGAGAAGAGAAATCCCTCCGCATGAATCGCATCCCGAGGGAATTTAGCAATTTGGTGTTCAGACCGCTTTCTATTCAAATAACACTCCGAGCATGTGATGGCACTGATTTGTTCATTTCATTTTCTGATTTATTATTATGATTATGATGATTATGATGATGATTATGATGTTGACGATTACTATGATGATTACTATCATTATTATAATTATAATTATCATCCTTATCATCATCCTTATCATCATCATCATCATTGCTTTCCTTATTGCTACTTTACAGTAAGTAGAGGAAGTAATGTATTTCATCCATAAATTGGATACCAAAATTTAAATGGAGATACCTAAATTCTAAAAAGCATTTTTGTTAAAGATCGGTCGACAACAAATTTTTCTCGATACGCGATACAGAATATCGATACTCGATGTTTTCTATGCACCCCGTGCTTCGATACTCAATGCCGGAATTTCTACTTCCAATTTAAATACAACATATAATGTTGTGAGAACTGTGTAATAGCAATGAAATTAATTACGTGCACATATTTAACGAGAAAACCAACAATGTACCAGGGCTGTTCAGTAAAGAATGATCATAATATTTTACGGTCATAGTTTTTCGCACTAAAATTCAATCTTATTATACTCTGTTAGCTTAATGTGAAACATTTTATTTTTGGTACTCCTGGTTCCCACCTGTGAGAACCAGGCAAGTTCAGACATGTTCACTATCGCCTACCCCTGCAATGGAGGTAACATGCAGTTAAAGCTGATGTTAGAGGAAGATCTGGAGTTTCTTTAAAAAATAATCACTGCTAATGAAACTTGTATACATCATTTTGATCCTCAGAGAAAACAGCAAAGCTCAGTGTGGAAATATCCTTCATCACCAACCCCCCAGAAGGCGAAAGTGTTTGCTTCTCCTGGGAAAGTTATGGTCATCGCATTCTTTGATGTTCATGGAATGGTTTATCAGCATGTTGTATCTGCACACACATCAGTAACTGGACAATACTACAGGGATGTTATGAAAACATTTCAAGTCCATACCAGGCGCAATAGACCACATTTCCATGAAGCAGGCTGGATGCTACACCACGATAGTGCCCGGCCGCATATTGCCAATGTTGTTGCTGAATTTATTGCAAAAATCAGCGTGAAGTGCATCCCTCACCATCCCTATAGGTTGGATTTAGCCCCATGTAACTTTCTTCTATTTCCTAACTTGAAGAAACGCCTTCGTGGGAGGCATTATCCATCATCAGAAGTTGTGGTGAAGACTCCGGAGGCGATTTTGAAGGATCTCTCAAAAATGGTTTCCAGCATATCTTTGAAGACTGGCAGAAACGCTGGGACAAGTTCATCGCAGTCAGGGGAGGTCATTTTGATAAGAACCACCAAAATTATGAGGATGAGTAAAGGTATGTTGTCAAAAAAAGTGATCAATCTTTATTGAACAGCCTTCGTACGTTTTTAAACTCCACATTGGACATTTAAAACAGAAAGTGGCCTTTTAAGCGGTACATTTTTAAAGTTTAAGTTCAAAAATACTATAACTCTCACTCTTCTGGGGTCAAGCCCATTTCTTTTTCTGTACATATGAGTCCTGCTGTGGCAAATAGTTTTTCAGAGAAAACTGTTGTAGCTGGAATGGACAAATATTTATTGGCTAGTAGTTGTTAGTTTTGCAAATCTTGAATTTGCTTTCTAGTAGCCCAGTGAACGAAAAAGAAGAGGTAATAAATCGTCTTTGAGATATGCAGTGATTTCTTATTGGGAACTGATAGCTTGTTGCGAATATGGCACATGATTATTTTGTGATATAAGGCTGCCTCTACGGTATCGGGCTTTGCAATGCCCTACCTTCAGCATTAATATTTTGTGATTTTAATAAAATAAAAATCACAGGATCATCAATGAGCTATCTAAAAGGTACCGAGGGAATTTTCTGGAGTGTCGTTTGTGGATGCCATGCGAATATCATGTTTAGACATCGCAAGTACCGAGAACCCATCCCTAATTTCTACGCAGAAGCAGTTTGATATGTATGTGTGTGCGTGTGTGTGTGTGTGTGTGTCAACACGATGCTTTTAAAAGTTCTCATTCTAAACTACCGTTCATAGGAAAATGTTTTCAAAATCGGTTTTATTAAATGATTGTGTTTAAGATATTTTTGATACGAATGAAATAGATGTGCTGAATATTCTGGAATGGCCCCTGAGGTGCTTTCCGTTCAGAATAACATTTATATAATTGGTAAGAAATAGAGAAAAATTTTTACAGCAAGAACTTTTTATTGCGAGTTCGTCATTTTCGAGTACATTCTGTAACGGTGTAATACGTATGTTCAATACTCCTCTGAAATGCAAAGTTGTTACCTGTTTTATTGGTTACGCAAATATAAAGAAATTTCAAAACTATGCAATAGTATTTTATCACGGAGATAAACAGCCTGCCTAAGTAGATAAACATAGCGCGGAGATAAAAGGCATGACAAAACAGATAGTGAGGTAAATGGAACATTCCAGTGACATCTTGATTGTCTTACAGAGCATTCGATCTCTTGTTTGTTACACAATATTCAGGAAGTATCTAGTAATATGAGTATAGTTATTTAAGGAAGCGGGACTCGCCACGAGACAGTCGCAAACAGGAGTTGTAACAAGAGTGTTTTATACAGTGGAAGTTGAGTAAGCTCTTTGTTGTGGTCAACGACATTGGTAGACTGTAATTGTGTACGTGACGTAATTCTGCTTATTCCGACTCTTTATCTCCATGATGCACTATCCGTCTGTTACTCGTATCTCTCCGTGCCGGACGTTTTGTGCACGTCGCCGCGACACTTCCGTGCGATTCATATAAACCTGAACCATTTCAATAGGCCATAACTTGCCCACCTCGATAGCGTAGATGGTAGCATGTTTGCTTGACGTTCAAGAGGTTCCGAGTTACAATCTCGCTCAGGGTGAGTTACCTGGATACGGTTTCTCCGGGTTTTTCCCTTATCCTTCAAGACAAAGTTGGTTAACTGTAAGCTCCATGGACCTTAGACTCATTTGAGCATCATTTCAGCCAGTTCATTCACTATCCGATATGACTTTAACGTTGGAGGAGGTAAATTACAAAAAAAGGCATAACTTTTGGACCAATAATAAGGCACACGTGTAACTTTGGGAGAATATAATACACAACTGGGAGATTACATTACACTATTTACATCTCAGAGAAAATGTTGGAAGTGTCCTTCACCAGCATCTATACATGTTTGCACTCATCTCATCATACCCTCTGAAGTTTTACGGAGATGATATTGAAGTGAGAGAAGGTTATTTCCTGCAAGATGGAGCAACGTGCCATACATCTAATGACACCATGCAACTTGCAACCAGTTTCTTTGATAATCTAATAATGTTAAAAGGTCTGTGATCCCCCAGATCCCCTGACCTAGCCTCAGCGGTTTCTTTCTTGTGGGGGTATCTAAGAAATAGGGTGTACAAGAACAGGCCACGGACAACTTATGTTCTCAAGGAATCCATTCGAACCGAAATAAGTAACATTGCCGAGGATACTCTCCGTGAAACTTCAGAGAGTTTGGTGAGAGGAGTGCAGACATGTATAGATGCTGGTGGAGGACACTTCCAACATGTTATCTGAGAGGTAAATAGCTATTGTAATCTCCGAATTGTATATTATATTCTCCCAAAGTTGCACGCGTGTGCTATTATTGCTTCAAAAGTTATGGGCTATTGAAATGGTTCAGGTTTATATGGATCGCAGTCTGAAACGATTTAAATGATTATTTAAATCTATTTAGGAATTAAATATATGTATCTTTGTGACTGGCTGTAGTAATAATTGTATGACGTAATGTGGTGACGTAGCATTAAATCGGCCAATCACAAAACTAATATAGGGGTAACGATAGTACTGGAAAATCAGTAATCTTGGTAGATATGTTCTGTAATCTGGAGAGTGATGAATAATCGTGCAGGATCAAAAGTTTTATGTAATAATTTGAGCTATTTTTATGAAAAAGTAAGAATTTATCGATATGGAGGTAACCTGCAATTGACTAGGAAAGGAAGTTCAAGTAAAATGTAATCCAGATAATACAATTAAACTATTTGTAACAAAATTTGACCTCTCCGAAACTTTATTCCGAACCACAACTGAAAACCAGAGGTCTCATGACTGTTATTTAAAATAAGATGATACAATTGGTGAACATGCGAATAGCAAGTCCGTTTCAGTAAATGCCGCGAGGGATTTGAAAGCACGATTATAACAATGGGAAATAGCTCTCAGTACGACAAATTTCCTAGACAATGAGTGTATATCATTCTATCCTTTCAATTTCGCCAATATCAAAATTTGTTAATTAATGGAAATTAATTATTCTTTCACACTGGCCGTGTGTAGGCTAAATTGTGGAAACGTAGAGTCAGACTGAAACATTCAATGCCATAGCCGGGATTTGAACCACGGATCTTCTGGTTTCCGTCCAGCCGCACTACCATTGTGCTACTATGGCCAACGTGCCGATATGACATTAAATTCTCCAACTGACTCGTATTTTTCCCGGTAAACCACTTAGAAGTTCTCATAAACACATGAGACAACTACCTTAATGGCGACTTACTACTTGTAAGTACTTTAAGGCCCGGGCTTTATATAGTAAACCACTATTAGGTTAATTAATGGAAATTAATTATTCTTTCACACTAGCCGTGTGTAGGCTAAATTGTGGAAACGTTGAGTCAGACTGAAAAATTCAATGCCATAGCCGGGATTTGAACCACGGATCTTCTGGTTTCCGTCCAGCCGCACTACCATTGTGCTACTATGTGGTTCAAATCCCGGCTATGGCATTGAATTTTTCAGTCTGGTTCTACGTTTCCACAATCAGAATTTGTGTTTTGTTACTGTGATAGTCATTTGTTCACGTAAAGATGGAGGCTAAGGTCAGGCAGCAACCGCACATGCGCAGTTCCCAGAATTGAGACTACTTTCTGCTACAAGCCACCAGAAACGCCAAAGGCTACAGTTCCAGTATAACTGGGAATATTATGCTAACAATCGCACTATTATATTAGAGTATGGACACCAAGTGAGAGAGTGTTAAGTGCAATTGTGTACTATTTGAGGTTAGATAAAGTTAGAGTTTTAAAAACTGATGTTATCCTTTCTTTCATTACTAAATTAGTGTATTACTCAACCATGCCGAAAGTGACCAGCGCCCGATTTATTG
The DNA here is from genome assembly GCA_030765055.1 of Mantis religiosa. Classification (NCBI taxonomy): domain Eukaryota; kingdom Metazoa; phylum Arthropoda; class Insecta; order Mantodea; family Mantidae; genus Mantis; species Mantis religiosa. Next base: position 101,192,907 of record CM060955.1, read on the forward strand.
TTTCGGCGCAGGAATTCAATAAATATTTCATTGACACTGATGCAACTGTTAGTCGATGTGATTCAGCAGTTTTGTTAGATCAAAGACACCATCGAGATCCCGTCAAATAACACATTTTCAGCTCTAAGCATCAAGTGAACAAGACTCTTCAAGCAAATAATACGTTTCAAAGGACTTCCTAAAAAAGCCAACATTTGAAGGCTTAAAAACATTGATTTGCATGTAGCTCCTACATAAGCAGGAACAACTATACAATGGGACAGGAATTCTTATCCGTAGTTAATTTCTCTCCATCTTAATCAGCCTCAGGTTCGGGCGCAATTTGGTGCGGGATTTCTATGTTTGAGATGGGATTCACGTTGACTTTTCAAAGACCCACGTCGAGAAGCCAGATATGACAGGATTAATTTTCTTGATGATTGTGTTTGATTAAATAAGAGTCATGAGAAACTAATTTTCAGGCGTGGTTCAGAATAAAGTTTCGGAGAAGTCAAAATTTATAACAAGTAATTTAATTGTGTTATTTGGATTATATTTTAATTGAACTTCCTTTCCCAGTCACTTGCAGGTTACTTCTAACATATCGATAAATTCTTACTTTGTTATATTTAAACAGTTTCAACTATTACATGAAAGTTCTTGATCCTGCACCACTATTCATCACACTCACGATTACTAAACATCTCTATCAAGATTATTGATTTTTCGTAACTATCGTTACTCCTATTATAATTTTGTGATTGGCCAGAGGAAATTGATAGCCGCAAAAACTTATACGAGAAGAGAAGGAATTGTTCTTCCAATATAGAATACGTGCTCCAACTGTATATGTAATGAAATATGCAATAAAACCACTCTTTTGTAGGAATACTTTTTGAGAAGGCTGATATCACCTCTAACGTAACACCTCAGGTATTCCACAGTTAATGCTTAGCAACAAAGCAATTACAAGCAACTAAAACAATATCATTGAACTAATCTATTTTTAGTGAAATTTAATTAAAATTAAAGTATTTTTGTGGAACTGTTAGTGTAAATTAGCTGCACCATCGCTATGTTAGCGACAATTTCAAAGAGTTTTCATACTATAAAGCTACATTATCCCAAATAGGATTCGAATCTGTCCCTTTTCCGGCTTTCCATCTCTGTAGCATCGACATTCGAATGAGGTAACAGCACGTCTGTGCGCATGAGCGATGTTTCTGCCTGCATGTTTTAGCAGCACACGTACTGAAATCCCAGCAGGAGTTACCCAAATGGAGATTGGTAAGCCTGACGTTCCTCTCTGATTGATAGCAACGGTGCAACTCAACTCCGAATCATGTCAAGTTACAAGCGAAGCAAAGTGATTCGATTCTTGGCAAACACCAGCTGGGCGTATGTGGTGTTTGCTTTGAGCTAGAACAACTTGCTTTCGCTTCATGGGTAGAGTACAGTTGCAGTGCATTTTCATTTTATATCATAATCATTCTCATCATCGTCTTCGTTATTAAGGATGTTATCAATAACTCCAAAATGAATCTCCAAATATCAATTAAGAACGTGGACTCTTATTTCTAATATGTGACGCGGTGATTTTTTCTAAGTCCTTCGCATTTTTATACAACCGTGATGTTTCATATGATTTCTTTACTTCTTAGTGCTGTTTCGTGCTGAAGAGCATTCTTTTAACGTTACTGAAGTCAAAACTTAATTATGTATTTATTTACCTACTGTGTATGTTAGCTATATTGAAGAATTAAGTGCAGCCAAATTATCCATGTTTCTCCACTGAACGCAATGCTGCCAACCGTTTTAGTTGTCCCTAAGTTACACTATCTAGCAAACTATAGTGCGATCCTTACAAACCTGAACCACTTCAATAGGCCATAGCGTTTGAACCAATAATAGGACACACGTGCAGCTTTGGGAGAATGTAATACACAATTGGGAGAATACATTACACTATTTACATATAAGAGAAAATGATGGAAGTGTCCTGCACCAGCATCTAAGCATCGTTGGTCCCATTTTCTTTGATACGACTGTAGACACTGAAGTTTATATGGGTAATTATAAGACATTTGTGGAGCAGCTAGATGAGAAGGCTATTTACGGCAAAATGGAGCAACGTGCCATACATCTAAAAACACCATGGAACTTGTAACCAGTTTCTTTGCTAATCTAATAATCTATAAAGGTCTGTGGCCCCCCAGATCCCCTGACCTAACCTCACCGGATTTATTCTTGTGGGGGGTATATAAAAATAGAGTGTACAAGAATAGGCCACGGACAATTGATGTCCTCAATGAATCCGTTCGAACCGAAATAAGTAACATTGGCGAGGATACTCTCCGTAAAACTTCAGAGAATATGGTGAGACGAGTGCAAGCATGTGTAGATGCTACTGGAGGACACTTCCAACATTTTCTCTGAGATGTAAATAGTGTAATGTAATCTCCCAGTTGTGTAGTATTTTCTCCCAAAATTGCTCGTGTGTCCTATTATTGGTTCAAACGTTATGGCCTATTGTAGTGGTTCAGGTTTATATAGATCACACTATACCTACAGGGTACCTAAATTGCACTACCTATCTAACTAATTACACTAAACCTACACAATAGTTCCTAATTTACACTAACTAATTACACTAAGGGCGGCAATGCATTCGGAACACAACATCCGTGTCCGCAGCAGACTCTCGTCGAATAATAAATGGAGGCAAACCTACTCATTCTTAAAATAAAGGGACAAATCCATTTTAATGATTTGCCAAGCCATTTCGCAATTTTCAAGAACGTGCCAACTGAACGAATCTTAAATATTTGAAGAACGCACAGAACTAACAACCTTCATTTCTGACAGTACAATAGGTACCCCTGCTCGACAGAAAGCCTACTTTTGTACTGCAATAAAACCTTTGAGGAAACATGATGAGTATTTTTCAAAACTGACTCTGGCTAATTGCATCCAGATGTCTTTCTGCACCGGTGTTAGACAGACGTCTGATTCATTTTTGCAGAGGTTGATTACAAGTGTTATACATCTTTCTCATGTTGGCTGCAACGCGAGGAACTGCAGGTTGTCTGCTTTTCTTTCATATATATATATATATATATATAGCTCTCATTCTGCCATTTACTTCTCTCACTCTCTTACCAGTCATTGGGCTGATCACCCATCTTGGGCTCTCTACCTGATCCAGAGTTTCTATTCCTTACACAGACGTCTTAAGGCATAAGGGATAGAGAAAGAAGAATCCCCTAACACCACGATATTGGTGAAACTAGGGAAGTAGTAGTAGTAGTAGTAGTAGTAGTAGTAGTAGTAGTAGTAGAAGAAGAAGAAGAAGAAGAAGAAGAAGAAGAAGAAGATGATGATGATGAAGACTTCAAGCGTTAGTCATATGTTTTAGAGCTTCTCGATATGTGATGCCTTAGAAATTAGTTTCCTTTTTGTGGTCAAGTCGAATAACGACTTTTCATTTGACAAAAACATAAGACGTATTGAAAAGTTCAAACAAATGACAAGGGATATCTGGGAAATGGTACACTCCACAAAAATGCATCCCATAAATTGTTTGTTTTTTTAGAGAAATCTAAACATTTATGTAGTGAGATTTTTTTGTCTATTTCTTAACGGTTTGCCCGCCTCGGTAGCGTGGATTGTAGCGTGTCTGCCTCAAGTTCAAGAGGTCCCGAATTCGAATCTCAGTCAGGGTGAGTTAGAGGATAATGTATTTTTCCGGGGTTTTCCCTTATCTTTGAAGATGAATCTCGGATAAACCTAAGCTCCATGGACCCCGCACTCATTTGAACATCATTTCACCCAATTCATTCAGCGTTGGATATGACTTAACGTTGGAGGACTTAAATAAAAAAAGAACTTAACGGTTTAGCAGTTACACAAAATCATCTGGAAACAAGAGCAGTTCTGAGAAACTTCAAGGTATAGGATCGAATACCTCGGAGGGGATTTGGCACGTCGACCGAACTTTATCTATTTTATCTATGTCCCTAATGGTGCATCCTTGGAAGGAAGGATGACGCCGGAGGAGACAGAGGGCGGCAGATCCAAGGAAATGCAGAGGGCAGAATCCCTACCATTTACCAGTTCGAAACACCCCGGCAGTCCAGTACAACAGGGATTTCGCCTAACGTGGACCCGAAGCAATCCACCAGGCCGGGTTGAAGATCGGAGACCGTCCAACCACAGGATGACGTTGTTTATCAAGAGCATATCTTCCTGCCATGCATTGCCGCGACATCCTCCGACACTTCTAAACCGAAAGAGACCCCCAGATAAGATATGATGAGAAATGATAATGGAGATGAAATGAGGGACAAAAGATATGGGAGATGTAATTAACCTACCCAGCAATTGCTTGGCGACCTGGAAACCTCCCACTCCCCCTACCCCTACCAAAACCCATGTGTTAGGCAGAGGCAACGGGAATCAACCAGGACCTCCTTAATAGGGACCACTTTCATTTCTGATGAAAGTGTGCTAAACATATGGTATGTTAATAAAAATGTTTAGAACTATTTTTGAAAAATTAAAAAACTCCAAACATGTTCTCTGTCCAGTGTGGTCTGAAGAGCAATGATTTTCCTGAAAATCTTCCTATTGCTTATTTAGAAATTGGTGAAATACCTGGTTTGGTGTTTAATAAACATTATATATATATATTAGTAGATCAAAATTATTAATCGGTTAATCATGTTAATTAATCTATCGATTAATCGAAATATTGTTTGTAAATTAGGTGTAATTACTATGTAAAGTACTTTAATACTCTATATATTTAATTATTTATGAAACCTATAAGTATTTAGATTCAAAATTTCTGTTTACATCAAGTGCATTTGTTTTATGTATGTATTGAATTATATCTACAATATTTTTGTAAGTAATTATTTAGTAACGCATTCTATCAATATCTACTAAGATTTGTGAGACTGATATGCAAATAGTAGTTTACATGAAGACTCACCTAGTCACTATTGTTTCATCCACGATTTTGAACATGTAAGTGCATTCACATGCTTTGAATTAAGTGCTGATCTTCGTTTGGTGACAATATTTCCTGCATTACTAAACACCGGTTCTCAGGGAACCGATGTAGCTGCTACACGGAAGTAATTCCTTCCCTATGGATGAAGGAATTAGCAACTAAATAGAATGTGTCTTCCACCACTGAAGAGGATTTGCGAAGTCGTCATCCAGTTCACACAAAGACTTGTAAACATCAATTTATCTAGCATGTGGTGTAAATGGGGTGGTTCCCCCAACATCATCATTGTCATTAGAAATCACCTGTTTCTTCTTCAAATTTACTTCTGTCTTAGTTTTCTCGTGTACCACAGATTTTTCCGAAAGTCTTTTCCATACTAATTCTCTTGTGCCTCTTGGAAGACATTTCAAGGATTTGAATCTCGGATCGAGAGCTGTAACTTTTTCGGACATTTCTAATTTAGGCCAATTGTTAATTATTTCTGTTAAATCTTCCACAAGAGTAGTTTTGAACCTGATCACATACAGAGGGTCTGAATTAGCGACCTTGAGACTTAACCTAAGCTATTGCAGGTAGCAAAGCTCTTGTTGTGACATATTTACTTCCCCCAAGCTGAACTGAAGTACAGCATCATCAGCATCACGATTTAATGCAACCCGAAGAGTCTGGACTGGCATAACATTGCTTTGATAACGACCATAGAGCCAACTTTCGGGAGACGACCATCTTGGCAAAATGCAGCAGTTACTGGGAGGGGAGAGTTAAGGAGGCTTTGGGCACTTCCTCCGAGAGCATCATGCTTAATCGTGATGATGGATTTCAGTTCAGTGCCTCTTGAAAACCGGCCTTAAAATGGAAATCCGTCGACTTAAGAAGCACAGATCTATACAGATTAATCACCAAGTTAAGTAGTTACGTTTCTTAGACCCAATTAATTTTGTATACTCACGCCATCCCCTAACCTGGCATTTAATTTACTGAAAACAGTTTTTTGTTCGGTGACTGGTAGTGTTTTGTCTTTATTTATATTTGTATTATATCCAGTGATACATTTGCGGTTATAACATTTATTAAAATATTCTGATGATGAGAGATGTACACTCCAGAAACGTCGACTTTTAATCGTATTTTCACCTGGCTTTTTTCCCGAGAAGATATTGAAGAAAAGAGGGCCAAATTTGGCTGAAAGGGTTTTGATTAATATTTATAGTAATCCATTAATTTTAATAGACTCGATTATTTGATTAAAATTTCTTTATTTTTAATCTAAAGTGAAAAATTAATCGATTAATCGTTTCGGTTAATCATACAGTCATACAAATACCGTCTACCAAGCAATCCTCTAGTGTCTGGTGAGTACTCTTGCGGAAGTTATAGTAATTAAAAGCGATACAAGAACGAGGTTTTCCATTAATGGCGCGTGGTATAGTTGTGACCTGGTAGAGAGTAGAGGACATTGTCAGATTTTTGCTGCTTATTTTCATTTATATCGGTACTCTGCTGTAATGGCTAATAATAATTATAATAGGAATAATATGCACGATTGGATGCAGTGTTGTCACAGATGGGGGAACACTGATTCGAATACTAAAGTACGGGAATGCGTGTTCCCAGGGGAATCTGCCTACATCAATACATCTTATTCACTACCACACTGATTATCGAACCCCGTTGCTTTAAGCTTCATCTGCATGAGAATCACGACCTAAATAGGGAGTTGAACCATTGACTTGTGTTGTCAAAGCTCTCATCATTGCACTTGGACGAGCCTGTTCAAGTTAACTTGTACGGAAAACCGATATCGAAAACAAATCATGCATTCTTTCAGCTACCATAATAAACTCTGCATCTAGAAAAGTTGATCCCAGGCTCTTTCAGAGAGAGGGAGAAAAAGAGAGAGTAAGAGTTAATATTAACGATCAAAAACGTTTAATTAAAATAGTTGTAATCTTGGATTTTTATCACCTAGTTTAACAATAATTTTAAGGATGTAAAAGTTATTTTATTTCGGCCTCTGAAGGGAAAGAAATTAATAATGTTAATATATTTTATGCTGTTGTTACGAATTTCACATTATTTTGAATAACATTTGAGTGTCAAATTGTCTAAATTAATTTTAGAAATCAATATTATATAACTAAGAATAAATGAGACGATTGAGCTGGTTGCTATGTGTGACGTAGTAAATAAGTAATATGTAGTCACCATGGTGAAGCAAAGAAACCAATAATAATAATTCTCTGAAACAGAAAAGATGATTATAAGGTTCAACGTTATAGGAGAACAGCGTAATTTTAACTTTCAATGCGTAATTATATATAAGTATGAGGGAGTCTCTTAAAGTTTTAATTATCACTCTTTGAAAATATGATAGAGAGTTTGTGTTTATATGTCCTTGTTAGCTCTTCTCTACGTAGTCACCATTCAGATTTACACATTTTCCCAGCGCTTTTGACCTTCCGAATACCTTAATTGTAGAAGTCTGGAGAGTTCGCTTTAAACCACTCTTCCAGTTGATTAATCGGCGACCACGCAACGGATTCTTAATTTTCGGGAAGAAGTAAAAGTCACTTGGTGCGAGATCGAGCTAATAAGGTGAAAGCTGTAAGGTCTGAAAGCAACATTCCCTTGTTTTGTCAACTGCAACTTGAGATGAATGAGCTGGTGCGTTGTCAGCCAGAAGACGTACAACTTTGGACAGCATACCGCGTCGTTTCTTAATCAGAGCTGCTCGTAACTTGTGCAGAAGATGGCATAGTATCTGCCAGTAATGGTTTGACCCTTGGGAAGATAATCTCTAAGGATGACTCCACGACAGTCCTAGAAAACTAAAAGCATGACCTTTCCAGCTGACTTTTGCAACTTTGCCTTTCTGGGAGGGGGAAGGGAATCGGCATGTTTCCATTCCAATTTGTCCTGATAGATCCAGGATTCATCCAAGGTTACCAGAGGATCAAAAAGATAATCTGTATCCTGTTCCAACAGCATCAACATGTCTTGAAAGGTCACGCCGTGTTTGCTTTTGGAAAGTGGTTAACAAACGTCGAACCCACCGTGCAGACAGCTTAGACATGTGCAGGTCGTTAGGAATATTTTTCCACACACTACCATAACTAAGATGTGTCTCATTCGTGATCATTTGGATGGTTGCTCCTCTGTCTTCCAGTATTAAAAACTCCAATTACTTCACCGTGACAGCATTGTCTGTCATTGACGGTCTACTAGCTCTTGGCTTATCTGTCAGGGACATGTGACCAGTTTGAAGATTCCTTATTCATCTCACATTAGTGTCATACGATGGGCAATCATTTCCATAAACAGCCGTCAGTTCATTATGGATTTCTCGGGCAGTTTTGCCCTTCAAATGCAGAAACTTGATCACACTACGAGCCTCACTTTTATCCATCTTACACCTCAGTCATTTCTGGCACTCATTGTAAAAAAAGGACCTAAATCACTGAAACTATGCCCCAACGGAACAATGATGACACTGAAATGTTGTCATCACTCTAGTATAAAAACTACCAGGTGATAATCAAAACTTTACGACACCCCCTTGTATTTATTATTATAATCATTAGAATAATTATTACCGTTTATCATTTATTATGATGATTATTAATATTATTATTAGTTTTATATATACTTTATTAAAAAGCTAAAACATTATTAATTATTATTTTTACGGTCCTACAAAGCACATGAAACGTTGAAAGCCAGCGTATGGTGAGCCATTTTCTAAAGATAAGTATTTTGCATCCCTATTGTACTCACAGTGAAATGTATAATAGACCATATTTACATAATAGAAAATGGTAGAGTGCAGGAAAAGTAATGTGGATGTGACAATCATATTTCGTTTATTTGTAAGTTTTCAATAGAAAAAAGAGGAATTATCTATAGCTCCACAAGTAAACAAGTATGGAAGAGATTTTCTCAACTTCTAAGCAGATGTCGTTCTTACTCTGTGAATATCTTTCTGAAAGCAGTAGAGGCAAATGTATTTGGAATAAAAGTGATTAAATAATTCTTAAACTAAACATACATCACTTCATATGCGTTACACCTGATAATCTGATATACGTTACAACTGATCAATGCCGAGTACATACATGGAATTCCTGACACCACGTGGCATCTCACTGCTGTACGCAATTACGAGGTGCATTTCACTAGGTGTTAAAATATTCTGGAAGGAATGGACCCGTTTCTATTGTGTAGCATACAAAGATGCTGCTATAAGGTGATGCTCATCACACTGGGCTTTCCCCCAACTAGAGGCTGCCATTAAAAGAGCACATTAGACGATAAAAAAACTTATATTTACATCAACTAATTGAAATTGTCAACCACACAAATACTACCTTAGAATAATTATATTCCAAATTTGCATACAAGAATAAATTAGTGTACATGCAACTCAAATACTTTTTTGATATAGCTAATGCCGTTTTGATAATACTGAGAACCACTACTTTAAGGGGAGACGCAATTCAGAATACAAGGCACAGTCAACTGTATACCTTAAATAACAACAATAGCCATAACAATAGTCATAAGAATAACCATAACCATAATAAATAACAATATCTATAACCGTAATAATATTAATAGTAATATTAATAGTAATTGTCCTGCGCCGTGGCGTAGCGGACTAGGGCAGCATGCCTCAGTCCCTGGCCATGGAAAGCGGCCCGGGTTCGATCCTATCCATGTGGTGGAGATTTTAGGTCCCGGGTATAGGACCGGTGCCCACTCAGCACTGTGAGGAAAGTGAGGAGCTTACGTTAGGTAAGCGGCCCTGGTCACAAAAACCAAAATTCCGGCTGGGGGATGCCGAGATGCTAACCACATCTTCTCCTCGTATCGGTAGGAAGATCGTCCACCTCTGCCGTGCGTAAGTAGGCGTGAGGCCGGCAGTCGGGTTGGTAGGACTTGGCCCTCTAAGGGCTGTCGTGCCATGGGTTATTCTTATTAGTAGTAGTAATAATAATAATAATAATAATAATAATAATAATAATAATAATAATAATAATAATAATAATAATAATAATAATAATAATAATAATAATAATAATAATAATAATAATAATAATAATAATAATAATAATAATCAAAAGTCCTTACAAACCTGTGCTCAAATGTCAGAGGTATAACTATGTTAGAAAAATTGCTTTCTTTCTCAAATTTTGATCATATTTTCCCTACATAAATTCATTAGTTTACATACTTAGCTACAGTTAGTAATTGAACGTCAATTGAAGCAAGGGACATATGTAGCAAGACTTATTATGAAGCAAGACTCATTTGAAGCTTGTTTTCGAAGAGTCAACCAACAAACGCCAAACTTCAGGCTTATGTTGAACACTCAGGGACTCCATAAAATAACTGACATTCTTACAGATAACTAGGTCCTCTTGTTTAGAAAATGAATGCTCAAATTCCTGTTGGAACTGACGAAAGTAATTTATTTTGGTGTCATCCTGGAAGAGGTTACAGCCTTTCAATATTGAAGCAAGTAACTCGGCTTTACATTAAGATAACCCGAGATCACGAACCAAATCTCTTAGATCCTCCTTGGTTAGTAAATTGCGGTCATTTTGGACAACTCTTTCCACAAAATCTGGGTCACTTTGCTGTAATTCGCTGTCATCAACACTTTCAAAAACCTCTGTTACATTACTCGTCTGGTGGATTTGGTATGTGAAAACCTGGTTCATTGATGACTCTAAAGATGGGTATTTAGTAGTATGTTTGGACTTGGAACTTATTCCAGAATTAGTAGAAGTATCAGTCCGTTATATGAACATAGGAACTGCAAAAGGTACATGACGCGACCTTTCTAACCAGCCGGTTAGTAGTGTTACACATTTGGCCAACAGATTTCCGGAGCCCAAAACTTATTCTCATTTATTTTGTCAATAGAGCTGTTTTAATCCGAGGAGTCATTTTCGCCTATGTGCCTTTAAAGTGAGCTCACAACAAATGTAACAAATTTTATTTTTCATCATATACATATTTGAGAGATGTTATCCTCCTAATTTCCAATACTTAGGAAAACACTGCATTTGTTAATTTACAACTGAGGATTAATTCACTGTGTAGGCTTCGGCGGCCGGTGTCCATAGTAATACAGTCTTCCGAGGAAGGCCGCGTCTTGGTTGTTTGCTGATGGCAATTAAGTTCCTGCGGTGCTGTCAATAAGAGGAGGATCCCTGAAGAAGCCCTACATAGTAGGGCGAAACGTTGACATCAGCAAACAACCAAGAAGGGGCCTTCCCCGGAAGACTTTATTACAACTGAGGATTAGCTTCTATAAGCTTCAACTCCTTTGACTACCATGCAGGACAGTTTCTATCTGCAACAAACCTTCTTTGTCTAATGTTGGAGTAAACATTCACCTGGACAGGGAAAACATAATTCTATGAGGAGAGACTCATTATTGAGCATTATTATTACTGAAGTCACATACGAAAGTAAATATGTCATTTTTTATGTATTTTTTGACCTAATAATATGAAACTACTTTCATTTAATCAGCACATTTACCGCCCTCTGCCAATAGTCATGATAACAGTTTGTTTAATATTACAAAATACTGGTGGGCATGGAATATTTCTGACTTCATTTTTGGATTTGGTAGGTGCAAATATATAAAACTCAGCAGAAATTATTAATTTAACATTTTTGTTGTTTACCAGGTTAATGATTATAAATTTACTTTGCTTTGTAATTTAATGAAGACTTTGTATTTTTCAAAACTAAGATTCGTTTCATGCTACAGCTCCAATAGGGAGGAGGAGTGGAGGATGGTTAACTTCACAGGACCCCACAATGTCCCTAGCTACGGGGTGTAACCAGGAGCTCGCCCATACCTGCTCTAAAACTTGTATGAAAGCACTTCTCATCTGTGAATCAATTAATGTCCAACATTCTGGGCTTACTTTGCATCAAATTAATTCTCCTTGCTTTATCAGATCCCCTTAGTTGCTGCCAACATTGTACTTCATTTGCCATGTTGAGTAACTGCATTGTAATTTCTAGAACAGACACTTCTTACGCTCCAGTCTGCCTGCACATTGTTTACGATTCTCTCTGGCATCGGTAATCGATGTTTTCCTCGTTCCTCCAGAAAAGACCCTGTCATTTGCAGTTTCCGGGTTAAATCATGTATTGTCGACTACGAGGAGACTCGTCGCCCTCAACTAGAAACGGTTTCACTGCAAAAGGAGTGTGCAAACACTTACGTACTTTCATTGTGTACGTAAATATGTAGAGGAATCATTGCACTCCAACTCTAAAATTCGATACCAAGATTACACTTGAATTTTATATTTTGAGGCTTATGAATTTTTCCACCTCGGAAAGAAATATTTTTAGAAAAAGGTGTATGCGCGCGCATCTGCTTGCAAACAGCGTAACTAAAGTTGAAAAGCTCGGTTAAATAATGTTGCGTATATAGGCTGAGCGAGACTTAGAAATTATGATAATCATTGTTATTTAAAATTCATTTTCTGTACCTTGAGTTTGGGAAAAGCTGTTAAGCTTAAATTCTGCTGACTGGCAAAATATGTTCTTTGGACTGGTGAATCATACATCCTGCTGATCAAAGGAAATAATGATTAGGTGGTCAGTAGCATGTTCTCAATTATGTAAACAATGATTGCACAAGATGGTGCAATATCTGTTAGGAACATAATAGCTAATCTCTGTTTCATATAACCTTGCCCCGCTAACGTGTATCACTCCGCGTGCAACTACCTTCCCCCTCATCCTAATTGACTAATGCTTTCGCGCCATAGACCATAGGCGGTGCCTTCCCGTCACATTTAAAACTGCAGTAAACGTTATACCTAATAATTGCCAGGAAGATAGATAAAATCATACAAAAAAGAGTATGAAGGCATGCAAAAGTAATGAAGTTTATAATGAAACTGAGCAAGTTGAAACTGAATGAATGAGCAATGAAACTGAAACAAGTTTATAATGAAAGTCCTTCGGCCTTTTCAACTGTGATATTTTAAAACCAGCACACATACCTTGCAAAAATGCTTGTCTTTCAGTTTTAAAAGTCACGTCACGCCATACCTGTGTGTCCTTCATTCACCCAACTCTCGTCAAGTTAGTATATTTTGCGATATGTATCCAGGTACAGTCCGACTGTCGTTAAATAACGTCTACGCCTCACAGCAATATCGCCCCTGGAGTGATAAGTCCTGTTGTCTCAATTTCATGTCGCGTTGTTCCTACGCATCTAACACACCTGCAAGTTCACAGCACAGCTGTTCGACTTTTCTCAGTGACAAAGACGGATTATTCTCAATGAGTGCATTAAACACATGCAACACAATTCTTTTCTCACCGCTTTGTAAAGGTTTTCCCTTGCGATGCTTAAGCGAAAAACTGGCGGTAGACTCTGCTATTGTACATATAAGTACACGCACAATAAACGATCTTTAAAATAATTTATCTCTCGCACTGGCACAACATACCTTCGAATGGCGATATATGACAAATCCAGTTCAAAACAAGGTCAGTGATAAAAGTCATATAAACAAATCTGTCATCACTATCGCTAAATCATGTGCTATCATGCCATGTGCTTGAGAGCAAAGGAACCTCATGTTTACTTGTTTAATAATTAACATGCATTTCAGATAAATCAACTCTGTTGCGTAATATATTTAATTCAAACTCTTCCGAAAATATAAATTTCACAATTCTCTTCCAACATATAAATATATAACACCATGTTAAATAACGAAATATTTTTTACCACACTACAGTATGCACCACAACTGCAGCCAATGAGAAGTGATAAGGCCACGTGATTGTTAAGAGATACGGGGCAAGCTTATATGAAACAAGGATTAGCTGGGAACTGCTGTGTTGTTTTTCGGGTGGGACCCCTATTTAAGCTTGGTTGAGTTAATGTACGGGGGCACTTTCTGATGGACTCTAGGCTGGTTTCTGTGCTGGATGAACTCTGGAGATCGCTCCGTAATCATTAACAAGAGTTTATTTTAAAAGTGCTACTAGAAGTTAGATCGCCAGAGGGATGTATCGGTCCAGACATCTCTTGTCAGTTGCACAAGGTTAAGCCATATAGACAACGCATCGCTAAAGATATACTTACACAATATCACTATGTATTTAAATATTTTTAAAGCGCCCCTGATCTCATCAAAATCCAGGGAGTGTCTTGTAGAAGTGCTATGCATTTTGGAATACATTTATTGATTTGGTTTTGAATTTGGATGTTTCTTCCACTTTACCTTCCCCATAGCTACGCTCCCAGTTACTATATAGGGTTGCGAGTAAAACCCCGGACTGTCAGTCCCTACAACCCTTTCGTAACAATACCATAATTTATATTTAAGTTGGCACTGTCCCAGGATGCAACAGGCAGGTTTAAGGATGTTCCTCCACACAAAGCACCTTTTACCTGAAACAATTTTGAATTACTCAGACATGGAAAACATATTTTGATTAAATAATCTGATACTTAGGGTATTTTAACGGCAAATGGAATTACCTATCATCTTGAAAATGGCCTTTGAAGTAATTTTGAATGACTTGTACAACCGGTAAACTGTAAGTGATAGGCAAAATCTTAACACAAAAATTCCTTCCATCTATAATATGCACACCACGTATGAGAATAAATGACGGTGAATAGGAACAATGTCGTGAATATACCTAATACGTACAATAAACATAGCATATCTTGGAAATTAATTGTTCTTTCACACTGGCCGTGTTTAGGCTAAAGTATGGAAAGACAGAGTCAGACTGAAAAATTCAATGCTATATTTCCATACTTTAGCCAACAGAGGCCAGTGTGAAAGAACAATTAATTTCCAATAATTGAGCAAATAGTGGTTAGCTATAAAGCCCGGGCCTTAAAGAACACACGTAAGTCGCCATTAAGGTAGTTGTTTTATGTGTTTATGAGAACTTCTAAGTGGTTTACCGGGAAAAACACGAATCTGTTGGAGAATTTAATGTCATGTCGGCACGTTGGCCATAGTAGCTCAATAGTTAGAGTGGCTGGACGGAAACCAGAAGATCAGTGGTTCAAATCCCGGCTATGGCATTGAACTTTTCAGTCTGACTCTATTTTCCATACTTTAGCCAACACATGAACAGTGTGAAAGAACAATTAATTTCCAATAATTGCCTAATAGTGGTTATCTATAAAGCCCGGGTGTTTAAAGTACTTGTACATTGTAAGTCGCCATTAAGGTAGCTGTTTCATGTGTTTATGAGAACTTCTAAATGGTTTACCGGGAAAAACACGAGTCAGATGGAGGATTTAATGCCATGTCGGCACGTTGGTCATAGTAGCTCAATGGTTAGAGCGCTGGACGGAAACCAGAAAATCTGTGGTTAAAATCCCGGCTATGGCATTGAATTTTTCAGTCTCACTTTCTTTCCATAACATATTTTGTTGGTTTTTGCTCAGGGGTATGAAAACGGAGAAATGTAAATTCGTTCGACGGAAATCTTTGCTTATAATCTCATATGTAAACTTGTCAGCAAACCTACTTGTGGGTATCTTGAAAACAATTCCGTTTTCATTGTCAGCCTTAGGTCTGCAATTCGTATATTTAAAAATATTTCACATGTAAAGAAATAGTTTGAATAAAATTTGGCATGGACGAATTCTCATCTTTATAATAATACTAATTTCAAGGGGTTTCCATATATACAGTTGCTTATTCCCAGTAGGTTGTTTAATACCTACTTCTAAAAATATTTAGATTTCGATATCTGATGTACTTTCTCTATGAAATGCTTAATGCACGATAGATCTTTTTCTTTCTGTTGGTGAGTTTCCCAGTTCCACTCTTAATATTTTCGACAGCCTAACAAGTATGCTATCCCCTGCTTTTCATTTCAAATTTGCCGATAAATCCTGTCGCCATTTCGGTGGGTCAGGGCGTGAGTGATTATACGCAACGTATTTCCGACAGACTATCACTGTATCAGGCGGTTTCGTCTGTGACCTACATTCGGAAGGTCCGAGTTCGATTCACGTGCTAGCCTACCTGACTAATGGGATTTTCAGGGTCGCCATCCTCCGAATTTCCTGTCACTCCATTTCATGTCCATTATCATTTCATATGATCTCTAATCGAGTGGTCTTTTTCAGGGTAGAAGGTGTCGGTGAAAGTCTCGGCTGTGCATGGCAAGATTTCTTTTTGTAATTTACGTCCTCCAACGTTAAGTCATATCGGACGATGAATGGAATGGGTGAAATGATGCTCAAATGAGCCCAGGGTCCATAGAGCTTAGAGGTACCTGATTTTCGTCTTTCAGGATAAGGGAAACCCACGGAAAAAACCTTATCCAAGTAACTCACCATGACCGAGATTCAAACTCGGGACCTCTTGAACGTGAGACAACATGCTACCACCAGGCTACCGAGGCGGGCGCATGGTAAGATGATATACTCCTGTAAACACTTCGTCCTCCGTTGGGACGTTCTGTGGACTCTGAAACGTCCTGCTGGGCCACTTCAGGACAACGGTAGGTGGGAAAATTTGCAGCTGGTCTATTGTAGGGACCCTGCCCTGTGTCTCCTCTCACTGCATTCTTCTTCCGGGTATGTCCCACTTGGGGCATAGGCATAACAGATCTAGTCTGCTCGCAGCGGAATACCGTCCGCAGCATTAACCAATTCAATCTATCCGACTGGCATTGCTATCCAGGGTATAGGCTGGATCGACATTTGGAGAACTTCGAGTGAGAAAATATTTATAGCAGTGATGCCCAACCTCAGGGGAAATAGGGGAGGTAGTTTTAACCTCTACCTATTTTTCACGGAGCTATGACACATTCATGGGACTCATAGGGAAAGCTTTCTAATGCTTGGTTACATGAGTGATTTAAGGAGAAGTACTTCATGCACAAAACGAAGAAGTTGGAGTGGAAGGACTACGTGACGTCATTAGGACATATGAGATAAATTTGGGCATAACCATCTTTTATCACTTGACTCTTACCTTCTCCATGGTCCTCGAATACAAACCCCGCATAGACACAACATTTCTCATACTCTAGCCAGGAATGAGTAATATCCACTCATTGATATTGACCTAAGTGTTGGCAACATAAGGCTAATGACCACGTTCTGAGAAGATCCTTAGGAAGGAATCCATCAAACTTACATGTTGGATTGAAATGTCTCATCTTCCAAATTGGGAGCTCTTACTAAGTACTTTTGGTTGAATCTACATACGCCAGAAAACGGATCGACATTTCACTAAAATACTTGAGATACCCTAATTAAATACAGTTTGACGTATCCTGTAATTTTCTCTACCTACACCTCAACAAATTATTGTTACGATAGACCTTCCTTATACGTATCTCTTGTTAATCGAGAAAAACATTCATTACGTATTGCATATTTTGGTGTTAATGTAAGCAGGATGAACTAGCATATAGGGATAGTCAGATTTTTATGCAGGGTCTCTGTGTGATAAATACGATAGCAAATTTCCAGTTGAGAAAATAACTGTAAATGTAAACCAATAGCAAAGATATTCCATAAGTGCTTAAAACACAAATTTAAAGAGATTTAAATTCTTTGTGTGATAAGATTCTGTTCATCTCTCACGGTTAGAGGTCACACCGTGGCCGAGCGATTAGACCACCTGACTCTCATGACGGCGGCTAGGTGACCGCATGTGAGATTTGTGGTGGACAGCACGGCGCTGGGGCGAGTGTTCTCCGATATCTCTGGTTTCCCCGTCATCTTATTCTACATAAATCCTGTTCATTACACCCATCATCAGCGTCCGCGACTTCGGTGTCGCATTTAGCAAAACGGGCGATAAACACTGTGTATTCATTTCTTACAGTTTACTAGTTATAGGTTATTCGTATCAAGTTTAAGAATCTGCATACATATATCTTAAACATAATATCTTATCTTTATGTCACCGTTTCTCACCAATGCTGGTGTTAGGTCAGGGCGAGGGAGCTTAAGCATATTGACCTGTTAGATGAGACCAGTGTTGGGGAGGGGGGGGGGGTCAGCCCAACGCCTGGAATGAATTAATGATTCAGCAATTGGTGGAATGATGGCGGGGGAAACCGGAGGAAACCCACCTCAGTGCCGAGTTGTCCACCACAAATCTCACTTTGCGGTCGCCTAGGAACGAATAATCCCGGCCGCCTAGGTGAGAGCCAAGCGGCCTAACCATTCAGCCATGGCGAGGCCTATCTTTATTGTTTGAGCGTATAAAAAGATCGGAAATATCCCATTTAAAAATACTTTTGGGTTGGGCTATTCTTGAAGCTAAACTTAACTACCATAAACCACACTGTGTGTCCTGAAAAAAATATTGCAACCTATACTTCAGGTGCACTTTACTTGTAGGAATTTAAAGCTATATTTACCAAGTTTTATCATAAATAACTTAAGATAGAGTTTTATAATATCGGCGAAATGAAAATCATATATAGTTTATACTATGCACATGAAAAATTAATTATTTTTGAGTAAAAAAAAAGGATAATGTTTTCAAGGACTGAATATCTGTTTTTATTCATTTCATAAGTCACATGAATATAAACGTTAGCCGAATGTGTTCAAGGAACATTGTAAAATAACCACTACAAATTTTGTGTCAATATCTTTTATAGTTTTTGGGAAACATGCACCTAAAGTATGAAAAATCAAGGTTTTGGGAAATCACGATTAAAGATGAAGCACCATTCTCAGGAAGTGGGCGTAATCATTACGCCGCCATGTTTAAATTGACGAATTAAAGGACTTTAATACCAGCTGACAACCTATGTTATATATCATTTTAAAGCTGAAGAATTATATCATTTTTAACATTAAAAACAAAAATGGATTTTTTGAGACCTATCGACCTCCCAGTGACCTTAATAAAAAAATAAGCTATTATCTAGAACGTTGTCCAACATTAATGAAGCCGACTGGTGAAAAGTGGTTGCAATTTTTTTTTCAAACCAAATAAATATGTATACATTAGAAAACTCATTTCGTAATTTATTAAGAAACACAATTTCAAACGTTGTTTAAAATAATGAAAATTGGATCTTAATTGTTTCTTATAAAAAGCAACTTATATTCGAATTTTAAAATGCATTACCCAGGAACGACTTAAATGCGCCAAACTATGCAAACACAATTACTTACACAGATGAAGATGTAATTCATTCATGAACTATTCCCAGAATTGGAGTTAAAGCTGATGCTACTAAACGAGCAAAAGGCCCTCCTCCCAAAAATTTTTCTGTTGCCCAATTTTTCGATTCTATTTTTTTCTAAAGCATTGGTTTACTATAGTATACTTAACTACATGGATTCCATTTTTTTTGTAAAAATACAAACACTTGTTGGGACGTTATGGGTTTTGAAAAATTCAGAGATCTGTCTCATTAATATGTCATAATAAGAGCTCGGATTTCTAAGCACAATGAAATAGTGAAATAAGCAAGATTATAAGAACTAAAAATAAAATAAATAAGAAAAAAGCATTAGCATATAAAATAAAAATTTAATAATGACTATATGATTTTGTAAAATTCTTGCCTTACGTGAGTTCCTTACAGTACACGAGAAAGGTTATCATGAGATTTTATTGTGTGAAGGTCCTGCGTTTGTCAGTGAAATACGTTTTTTATGTAGTGAAAAGGATCCTCAACATCGCGTGACGTTACTGAAACATGTGAAAAGCACAGATCTTCTTGAGTGAATCCCTCTTCGTTATACGAATTCCTCTTCTATATTTTTAGAAATGTACACAGTGTTTCGTAGCCAAGGTTTTTCATTAATATTTTACTGAGTTTCTCAAAGGCAATTTTAGGAATACCGCGAGTCTCTGAAGATAACGTTACTGAAATGTCATCAAAGTGAATTTTCCAGGGTATTATTTTGAGCTTCGAACTGTGTTGTTACAATAGTATTTTGGGGAAATGGTTATGGATGTACTCCATCTCATCTTCGATAGGACGATGAATGAAATGGGTGAAATGACGCTCAAATGAATCCGAGGTCCATGGAACTTAGTGTTATCCGACATTCGTCATTCAGGATAAGGGAAAACCCCGAAAAAATCCTTATCCAGGTAACTTACCCTGACCGAGATTCGAACTCGGGACCTCTTGAACGGGAGGCAGACGCGCAACCACCACGCTGCCGAGACGGGATTTTCTTGGATGCAAATATTAACAAAACATTCCTGTGCTGAGGCAATGCTGCGGGCATCTTCTGCATATAAGGAGCATAACATTGATTTTAGTTTATTGAAATGTTCTGCGATAGTACAAACCGGCGATAGTACAGACGTGTGCAAATTATTAGACTCATTCTTCTTTTTTTACTTTGCTTCAGTTTAACATTCAAAATAACATTTATTTACCGCCTTAAACTATTTCAATATGTAATTCTTCTCCTTGCTATAATATGAGGCGTATTCAATGAAATTTCTCTCTTAATAATAGCTGGGGGATTTTTCTTTTACTTATAGTAATATGGTGGTAGCTCTGAATTAAGAGCAGCCATTTTCTTCATGTCTGGTTACCCAACTGTTTGGTGATATTGCTTTCATTTGGTGAATGTAGTAACTGAAGATTGTTAATATTTGCCTTTACTGTGTTTAATAGCTAATATATCCTCAATATTTATTATTAATTGATCTCAAGCCAGCTAATATCGTGTATTATATCCTTAGCATTCACATTGATTCGGTTATGGGTAAAACTGCTGACTTATCCCCAAGGAAAGTAGCTGTAGCTGAGGCTTTTGAAGGAAACTCTTTACTCACCACGTGAAATAGCCAAGAAATCGTGTGTTTCACAAAAATCTGTTAGTCGCATTAATCAAGCTTTCACATTCGGTGAGACGTTGTCCTCACAAAGGGATGGAAAATGCAGGAGGGAAAGAAAGCTATCACCAAGAATGCAAAGAAAACTTGTGCAGGTGGCAAAACAAAATAGAAGAGCAACCAGCATATTTTTTATATAAAAATTATATCTATATATAGATATATATTTTTCCTTTTTTTCTTATTTAACCATTTTTTCATTAATTTCATTTATTTTCTTATATATTTTCCTTAGTTTCACACTTATTCACTATACACATAAACGCCCATGCCCAAAGTTGGACTCGAACCCGTGACCCTCTACGCGGCGGAACGTTAGAGACATACGCTTTAGCGACCATGGCTACGAGGGCCGGCACCGTTTTGACCTCAGTAATCAACTAAAGCAATACGGTAGAGAGTTCGCAGATTATGTGAAGCAGGTTTACCAACACACAGGCCTCATTATTTTTATCTATTTTATATATATAGAAAAGATAAATAGTATGAAAATTGTATATAGCATAAAATTAAAATATATACATGTAAATTTTATGGGAATGAAATAAAGAGCCTAAACTTCGTTTCTGTCATTGCTGGTTTTGTTATATTATCTTTGAGCAATTTTAAAACTTTTTAATATTAATATAAATGTTTATTGTTTCAGGTAATTCTCTCAGATGAATCCATTTTTAATGTATGTGAAGAGAGCAACCAATAAGTGAGAAAGACAGATGAAGAAGCATTTTCGCCTCAGCGTGTCGATCAAAGAGTAAAGCACCCAACATAAAAAATGGTCTGGAGCTGTATGTCTGTCCATAGACCTGGAAGATTATACATAGTTGTGGGATATATGAAGCACAAACAGTATAAAAGTGTATTAGAAACAAGACTATTTCCGCAAACTGAAGAATGGTTTCCAAATGGTGATTTTGTGTTCATGGATGACAGTGCTCCCTGCCATAGAGCAAAATCTGTGACCCAGTTCCTCAAAAAAAAAAAAAAAAAAAAAAAAGTAAAAGTACTACCATGGCTGTGGAATAGCCCTGATTTAAGTCCAATAGAGAATCTGTGGGGTATTGTTCAACAGAGACTGAAAAAATTGAATATAACAACAAACGTTCAGCTTATTGAGGCCCTGATAAGCATTTGGCACAGAGATGAAGAAATAAAGGAAAAGTGCCCCACCCTTGTAGTGAGCATGCCTAAACGCATCAAAATGGTAATAAAGGCTAAAGACATGCATACAAAATACTAAGAGTTGAAAAAAATATGTTGTAATATTATTTCTGTTAAATAAATAGAAAACAAACGGTATATGTTAAACATTTCAACACTGAGTCTAATAATTTGCACACGTCTGTACAAACACTTTCTTTGCTCTGGAGCAGTGGTCTTCAGGGCACGCTAAAACGGCTATTGGGTAAGCAGTGCACCAGCGAATGCACTATAATGCTGGAGGGTAAACTCGTTAGTTATCTGTATGTGAACGTTGTTTACAAGATGGCTACATGTTCAAGAAGGTCTTCTACCCTTACATTATTTAACCTTTCATGGGAGCAGGCCCATTTTTTACATTATTTAATAATGCTGTGCGATGTTTAATATGAGATAAGGTTCTGAATATAATACGAAAATATAATCTCCAACGCCAGTATGGCCATGCTAGTGATTATGACAAATTAGAAGGTGATGAGCGAATTACAATGCTGGAGCTGTTACGGGACACCAACAGACAGATATAAGTACGGTTGTTTTTATTATTGTTTTGTCTGTTGTGAGTGCACCAGCACCAGCAGCATTTAGTTATTCTATACGGCACAGCGTTAATAATACTGCCCTAGAGTATATTATATATTTGCGTTAGCCTGTTAATTTGCTAATAGAAACGGCTGACTAACTGGTATCCTAATTACATAAAACATAATCACTTATTTAAATACATGTGAACATTGTATGCTGGATTGTGTGACCGTGACTAAGTAGTTGTATGCCACTACGCAAAAGCTGCCACTGCACCACTGCTTATCTGTCAACAGTTCCGAGTGCACGAGTGAGCATGTGGGTAAAAGACGGCAACACGAGGGTATACGCTGCTACTGATCACTGCTATAGAGACAAGAAGATCCACGTTTTTATACTGGTTCCCAAATTTTTCAGTGACACGATGTAAACCGTCAGCAAGCACGTCAGGTGAACTAAATTAAGATGAATGAGTTTTAATCCAGTTTTACACTAATACATACATCTTGCCTGAATGATAATATTTATTTATGCTATGAGGGAGGTAATCCTTGTTTCACATAAGCTTGCCCCATATCTCTTAACGGTCACATTACCTTATCACCTCTCATTGGCTGCTATTGTATATAGACTGCTGTGCGGTAAACATTATTTCGTTATTTAACATGGTGATATATCCTTATATGTTGGAAGAGAATTGTCAAATTAAATTTTCGTAACAGTTTTAATTAAAAATATTACTCAACAGAGTTGATTTATCTGAAATACATGTTAATTCTTAAACGAAGTAAAGAAGAGGTTCCTTTATTCTCAAGCACATGGCACGATAGCACGTGATTTAGCGGTAGTGATGACATATTTGTCAATACGACTTTTATCACTGACCTTGTTTTGAACTACATTAGTCATTTATCGCCATTCGAAGGTGTGTTGTGTCGAGTGCGAGAGTTAAATTATTTGATTGATCGTTTATTGCGTGTGTACTTATTGTATGTATAATGACAGAATCTAACGCCAGTTTTTCGCTGAAGCATCGCAAGGGAAAACATTTATAAAGCAGCGAAAAAAGAATTGTGTTGCATGTGTTTAATGCACTCACCGAAAACAATCCGTCTTTATCAGTGAGAGAAGTCGAATAGCTGTGCTCTGAACTTATAGGTGTGTTAGATGTGTAGGAACATCGCTACATGAAATTGAGACAACAAGAAAACTTAACACGCCAGGGGCGATATTGCTGTGTGGTGAAGACGATATTTAAGGACAATCAGATTTTACCGGGATACAAATCGCAAAATATACTACCTGGACGAGACTTGGGTGAATGAAGGGCACACAAGTATGGCGTGACACGACTTTTAAGACTAAAAGACAAGCATTTTGCAAGGTATGTGTGCTGGTTTTTAAAAATCCCTGTGGAAAAGGCCGAAGGCCTTTCATTATAAACTTGTTTCAGTTTCATTGCTGATTCATTCGGTTTCAACTTGCTCAGTTTCATTATAAACTTGTATTTTTGAATGCCTTCATATTCTTATTTGTATGATTTTATCTATCTTCCTGGCAATTATTATGACGTTTACTGCAGGTTTAAATGAGAAATAGTAAATATTTATAAAATAAACAAAAGGAGAAGTCATGGTCACTACATGGGTCAGCGCCGCTTTTGAGAGCGTGGCGTGGTTAGTAACCACTAGGGGTTAAATGGCTGACGAACTATGTTAGCGCGGCTACCCTGTAGTATCGAACCTCCCCTCTCAGCCAACCGGCAACTCCTCTATATATAATACGTGAAGCGTTTAATCTATCCGCGAGAGCTTACAATTTTCAGTTAATACAGATTAATGGTTGGGTGCTTTTATATATTTGCTACACTGTTGAATTACACTGATAATTTTAAAGCGTTGAATAAATTAACATTCCGGGCGCCTATGGCCTATAGCGCGAAAGCATTAGGCAATTAGGATGAGGGGGAAGGTGGTTGCACGCGGAGTGATACATGTCAGCGGGACAAGGTTATGAAACAGAGATTAGGTAATTTAGTATCAGAGGATTCATTTGCGCTCGAAAAAAGTGAGGGCTTGCACTGCTGAGTCCAAAGGATGGTTCATTCTACCTACCTACCGAATTGTATATAAGATTCTTTCACTCATGCTTATCATGTACCTATTATTAGTTATTTGTGGTCCACAATTTCTCTTTTATATTATACCTATTCATTTATATTACTTCGTGAGTCGAATTGTTCATTGACATTCTCTTGTGTGTCATTGTATTGTTTAATGCTATGGGAGACTAGTTGTTGATTTTTAAATGCAGGTGCGGCGACATTGAATTTTAGTGTAATTATGGATGACAGCATAGAAGTGGCTGCAAATGCATTTTGTCAGTTTCTATTTCCACATAAGTCTAAATCAAGACATAAGAATGCATATAAGTGCTTCAAATAATGGTGTTCTAAAAGGGATACCAACATTTGTGAAAATTCGTTGTTGGCATATTTCCTAGAGAAGTCTACAACATTTCAATCTCTGGCAAGTTTATGGTGAGAGTATTCCATGTTAAAGACAGGAGAATATAGATATATCAAAGTTCTCAAAGTTACGAGCCATTTTGAAACGAAGAAGATGATGGTGATAAATCAGAAAGCTTGTGTCAAGCATAACCTTCTGGAATAATTGTAATATTACAATAAATTTTAAGTAATTTATACGACATAAACGTAAATGAATATCTAATTTAATAATTATAATATGTTTCTATTAATACTCTATTTCAATTAGCTATTTATGAAATTCAGACAATAATTTCTCATATCTGTTGTTTTTTCCAAGTTACTTTTGTTTCATTCGTATTTAATTTTGTTTCTATTATTGGATATTTTTCTGTGGATAGCAAAATAAGTATTTTCTAAATTGTAAAGAAATTTTGTAAATGATTTTAATTCCTACAACAAATTCAGTTCTTCATAGCAGGGACGTAAGTGGGGAGGTAAGTTGACTTACTCGTCTTGAGAGGCAATTTATAATAACTCGTAAAGATAAAATTTTGCGACTTTGTGAGTTCTTAGAAGTAAAGGTCTTGTGTGAAAAAATTCAAAATGCTCCTTATTTGCAGTAGCAACACACTTTGTGCAGCCCTGACAGCAGCAGGATGACGTAACACAGTCTCTCGTTACTTCACCACACAAACACTTTCAAATCACTACACGGCTGAACACACACGATTATCAGTCCTCAACTTGCAACTCCATTAACAACTCACTCACTGCACAACTTCAACTAACTACTCGTCCCTTGTTGTTTATTAATACCCGAGCCATTGTTTCTCGAAAGTTGCGGAAGCTTCACGGCCTTTCACGACGCAGCGAGAAATCCCAGACTATCTCCGTCCCTTTCCCCCTCGGTAAGTGTTCAGCGGTAGCGGGCATGTGGACGTGGCTTGGGGCACTTTCTGTCTCGTTCTTTCCCCGCTACTCTCTCTCTCTCTCTCTCTCTCTCTCTCTGTCTCTCTCTCTCTCTCTCTCTCTCTCTCTCTCTCTCTCTCTCTCTCTCTCTCTCTCTCAGCGTTCGCCTACGCACGGCCGGCAGCAGCAAACAATGATTGGCGACAATATACATAATGCTATATTTATTACAATATGACTGGAATAAGCTAATGTTATATATTGTGACTCTGTGGGTTCGTAGAACTAAAAGTCCAAGTTGCAGATGTTTCCGTAGAAACACACTTTGGTCAAACCTTACAGTAGCAGAATTACGTAACATACACCAATACAATCTTCCAAGGTCGTTGACCACAAACAAAAGCGTTCACAGTTGCAGGCACACGATATTCAATTCCGATTACATTCTGCTTACGACTCCCCGCTGCTTCCTTTTATACGTCCATTGATATTTCTAGGCAGTTCGGTAATAAACAAGAAATAGAAATTTCCAGTCATCTAACTTTATCTGTTTCGGCAACCTTTGATCTCCGGGCTGCCTTTAGCTGTCTCGGCAATTTGTTTTCTGCGCGTCAGTCAGTCGCTATCGTGATAATAACTCGCAACAATATATACAGATTTCCTGAATGATAAAATGATGACTAGAAGCGAAAATTTGCTTTCAAATTTACATGATTTGGATAAAATAACCTACATTAATTGAAATCATAAAATAAGTAAGCAAAAGCCGTATTTCAGTAGAAAAGCATTTATATTGATATGATATTTTTAATGTGTATATTCCAAAATGTTACAATTTACAACTTTTGACTACATTTGTTTGTCGTTACCTTGTTGCTACCTTGGCTTGAATGACACCCTGGTCTTTTGCTCTGCCAGGTAGCTCTTAACCTCCACAATTCCTTGATTACTTAATTAGTCCCTTTCCTCCCCCTCCTTATCCTTTCTTACATTTTTTACATTTCTGGCCAATTTTTCTTTTACTTTCTGCAAGAACTCACCAATACTTCTTATCTTTTTCTTTTACTTTCTGCAAGAACTCACCAATACTTCTTATCTTCTTTTCCTCCCTTCCCGTTAACATTTTTATAGCTACCGATGGATGGATTGATGGATGTTTAGTGTTTAACGCCCGCTTTTACTACATACGGCACCGCAGGCGGTGACACTGATGATGCATGAGATGAAGATGAAGCACCGGTGGAATGACATGGCGGGGGAAACCGGAGGTCCCGGAGAAAAACCGCCCCAGCGCCATGTTGTCCACAACAAATCTCACTGTGCGGTCACCTGGGATCGAACCCGGGCCACTTTGGTGAGAACCAAGCGGTCTAACCACTGAGCCACGACGTGGCCCTATGTATAGCTACTATCCTCTTCTCTACTTTCTCCCATTTTTCTTCCCAAACCCTTTTTCTCCATATTGCAACCTCCTTGCGTTCTGTTACATAGTTTTCTATGCTTTCTTCTCCCCCACACAAATCACAAATACCCTTTTCCCTACCTCTTATCCCTCTTAGAAATATTATTCCTGTGTGCATCCATGCTAACCCTTCTCTCTCTTTCCTATTGCAGTAATCTACATATGCTTCTTGTCCCCAATTTGTTTTCATTTGCTTGTAAAATTGTAATGATTTCATAATTTTAAACATTTCGTTTATTCTACCTTATGCTATTACATATCGAAATATAACAATTCCACTTAATTCAATGGCGTAAACTTGCGTTTTTTCTCAAAGATTCTGTTTGATCGGAGACAGGTATACAGCGTATTATATGTGCATTTTTAACCAGAGGTTCATGGTCAAAGAGCAGTCTAGCAAATGAAAATGAAGAGCAACACACGCACTTTTTCATAAATCATTCACAAGTCAATATTGACCACAAATGGGAGGTGTTAATGATCACAGTCGTTTGTCGTCACATATCCCAGAGGCTTTTAGGGACAGTATTACCTCCCGCGAGTGCACAACCATTAAAGCATAAATATTTAAATTTCTGTGTTGCATTAGGCACGTTTTGTTCATGCCGTTTCCACGGGGAACAGTCCCTTTGTATCAAGTAGTTGGTGCAGACCGTACTACCACTGTTTATGAACCAATATTTTCACGGCGCTACCTCTCTTTGATTTCAAATAGGCGTTCTGTTTTTCCAAAACTGCCCAAATATAAACAAAATACGTATTACAGCTACCTTCTTACAAAACATACAGCGGTGGAGGGCAATTTGCAATGCGTAAAACTGCAATTAACCTCAAAGCTTATTTGTATTTAATTTTATGCTTGTTTAGCAATTTTATGGGTTTGAATATTATGCTCATTTCACTGCAGGTCACAGAATATGCTTGTTGGTTTATTCTAACAGAACTAATATATAAATTTAAAATGTTACATTAGCTGCAATTACCTAGAATTATTGCATTCCATTCTAACTTTAAAATATCGGGATTGTATGGGTAAAAGTTGTTGTTGATGTTTTCAAATGCTAGGCTTTGGTAATGAAGCCATTAGCTCTCTTGCTCTCCAATATTTCTGTGTAGTGGGTCCGGCAGGTAGGGCTTCACAGGTTAAAAGATGTTCTTCAGTCATTTCCTCTTCTTTGTTGCACAGAGGACAAATTGGACTTATATAAATTTCTATTCTGTGTAAGTGTTTGGCCAAATAATCATGTTCCGTAAGTAATCTACAATTGGCTACTGCAGCTTTACGTGGGATTTCTGGAATAATTTCTGGATTTTTAATTAAAATGCTCCATTTTTTATCTTTGGCTTTGTTAGATATTGATTGTTTTGTTTAGTTTTATATTTGCTTTTGATTAATCTTTTTATGGACGTAAAGGACAAGTTTTTACTTTTGTTCTAAAGTAAATTTGCACCTTTTTTGGCAAGAAAATCAGCTGATTCATTTCCAGCAATTCCACAATGTGCGGGTATCCACTGTAATATAATTATTTTCTGTAACTTTTCAAGTTGTTGGATCATTTTGTGACATTTTGATCATTTTTTATGGGTGGAAGTTCCAAAGCCTCAAATAAGCATTTGTGTAAATTAGTTTTATGTACGTGCGAGTGCCTGTCTTTAAATAGCCTAACTGTAAACTAAACCTGGGATAATTATCAGATTCCATACTTTAAAAAGTCATCCCTTAATTACTCGATAATGAATTGAAAGCTAAAAGACCTTTTTTATATTTCTTAAACTTTTCATAGACAAATCAAATCAGGTACTGATTGAAGCTTAAATAGATGTTTGTAATTCTGCTAAATAGCACAACAAATATAAAATATATTGCTTTTTCTAGTGTTATTTTATTTTTGACCAGCTCTTTTACTAGTATCTTTTGACGTTATGATACATATTTGGCTTTAAGTTCTGATGCGTTTTGAGGCGGTTCTTTCTGCTAGGAACCTCGTTGTATGATCCCTCAGTCATTCAATACCTCATATGGTTAAAATGTGTAGTGTTTAACGCCCGCTTTTACTACATACGGCACCGCAGGCGATGACACTGATGAAGATGAAGATGGAGAACCGGTGGAATGAGATGGCTGGGGAAACCGGAGATTCCGGAGAAAACCCGCCAGAGTGCCGTGTTGTCCACCACGAATCTCACTTTGCGGTCGCCTGGGGTCGAACCCGGGCCGCCTTGGTGAAAGCCAAGCGGTCTAACCACTGAGCCACGGCGCGGCCACCCATATGATTAATCGTTAATGGATGGGGGTTTAAGGATCGAGGGATTTTAGTCATAAGTAGGGGTCTCCTTCGGTGTAGTTCTACATGAGGCTCTTATCTGGGAATTCATTGCTGGGTACGCCCTGCCTCGTTGTAGGTCTGTGAAGCAAAACACCTCGACTCCTAGATGTAGATTAGTTTATTATGATTCTTAATCTCATGTGTGCTCACCACCTGTAGGAGTGTGGCGTCGTAGTTGCGTAGCGTCTTGCGTCACGTCTCGCGTACTGACCGGTGAGTGAATGGCAGTGTTTTTGAGGAGTACTTAATGTCGGGAAACCGTTATCTACGATAGAGTTGCTTGTATACACAAAGAGCCGACGAATAAATACAGCGGAGGTAAAGGACTCTGCGGCAAAAATTAAGTTACATTTCTGGAAGGTTCGGATTTCCTCATTCGATGTATTGTTATTCCAGAAACATGTAGTGATTGTTCGGAACAGTCGGGTTCTTGTTGGTCCCAGAAATCTCCCGAATTTATGAATGAGATATATAAGAGATTTTGACACGCCAGCGAACAGTTGTAAAACAAGAGTGAGTAGTATTAAATAGCTGTGAAGTGCTGATGTTGTAAAGTGATCAGAACGCTGTTTATTATTATAATTGACCTTGGAAGATTGTGTTTTGTATATGATGTAATGTTGTTACGTGACAAATGTACAATGTATTTCTACGGAAATAAAGAAAATTTAGAAGTTCGGCAAATTGGACTTTTTAATTCTACGAACCTACAACGTCACAATTGGTGTCAGGAACTGGAACATTTTGACCATGGACGCAGCATTGGAAAAGATGTTATAGAAAATGGAAGAAATGAAGGCCGAGTTAACAAGGAAGACGGAAAAGGCAAACAACAACCTGGCAGTGGGACTGAAAGAAATGAAGACGGCGAATGACACCTTCGATGCAAAGACGGAAGCAGCAAACAGCAATCTGGCCGCGACAATGACTACAATAAAGGCCGAATTAACTACAGAAATGAACGCGGTGAACGACAGCCTGGCCACAGAAATGAAGGCTGCGAACGAGGCCCTCGCCACCAAATTTGAGGAACAGTTGGCCGGCGTGAAGAAGGAAGTTCACAGAGTTGGGCGAGCGCGTGGAAGACTTGGCGAGCCGCGTTAACGAGCTGGAGGGAAAGGTCGACAGCAACACAAAACTCCCTGAACGCCATGGTGGAGGACGTTGTCAGCTGTAGGTTAAAGGATTTAAAGGCCGACACGCCGGGACGCGACACAAAATCTGCGCGTGTCAAACCTCCTAAACACGACGGCGCAACAACTTTCGAAGTCTTCCGCCGTCAGATCGACACGGTGGCCAAGCACAAGTGGTCTCCAGAGGAAGAGGCCGCACAGCTAGTCTCCTGGGACGGGTCGAAGAAGTCCTGAATGCGATACAGACAGCGTCGGCACGAAAGGACGTCTGGGAGGCCCTGGAGAATCGTTTTGGAAACCACCGCTTAGCCGCAGCGTACCGCAGCCAGCTGATGGTAAGGTCACAGCAGCCAGGGGAGACACTGCAGGAGTTCGCCCTGGCAATTGAGCATCTGCTAGCAAATCCCTAGTCGACCTCCCACCCGAAATCGTACTCCGACAGGCTGCCTATGCATTTGTTGACGGGTTACGAGACACGGAGATTCGTCACCGCCTAATGCTCGGCGACTACAAAACCATACACGAGGCGCTAACGGCAGCATTGAGGATGGAGGCGGCCAAAGTGACGGCCACCCCGACGTCACGAACCAGGAGTATCCACTATAATGGAGACCGAAGAGCAGTTGAGGGATGCCGGCGGAGACCTAGTGGCCTGCGTTGGGGTGTGGTCAGCCGGGAAACCTGGAGAGAGACTGCCCACACCAGGAATAGGAACCGGAAAACGTGTAAGGGCCGTCGTGGAGAGGGGCACGTAAGTGCCATCAGCACCATCCCCTCGAGTGACACTGTGCGCCGTCAGCCGGGGTATGGATGACAGCCTCATCGCGGACGGTTGGGTGAGAGGGAAGCCGTGCTACATGCTGGTGGACACCGGGGCGGCCGTGACCATCATCAGACCTGACGTGACCAAGGGTTTTCCGACGAGGAAGCCGAGCCGACCATACCAGCTTGTGATGGCATCGGGTGACACCTTGCCTGTAGAAAAGGAGGATCTACTGAAGTTAACCTTGGGACAGAATGCCGTGCGTCTGTGGGTGTTCGTCGTGAAGGTGGCTGAGGAGGTGATACTGAGATTGAATGCCCTCAGGAGCCACGAGGCGACGGTTGACGTCAGCAGGAAGGTCCTGCGGCTCAATGGAGAAGAGTTGATGCTCCAGCAACCCGAAGAACACCTCGGAATCTGCAGGGTCATCTTGAAGAAAGACGTGGTGGTCCCCGCGAGAAGCGAGGTGGTGGTGACGGCGCGACTGGAAGGTCAGCGAACCAAGAACATGATACTGGACCCGAAGACGCCTGTGCACGGACTATGTGAAACCAGGACTTTGTTGCCGTGCCGAGAGGAGCTGCCAGTGAGACTGCTCAATCTGGCAGACACCGATCACGACGTCCAGGCCACACATGCGAGCCCGTGGTCAGCGTGACAACAATCCACAAGACATAGGAGCCAGTGGTGACACAACACCTGGGGCCCCGGCTGGAAGGCTTACTGGAGAGGGCGGCCGACCACCTGACCATAGAACAGCTTGAGAAGGCTCGACAAATGCTGAGACGATACCAGCGCGTCTTCAGTCAAGGCGACAGCGACTACGGCCGCACGGACCGAGTGCTCCACCGCATCGACACCGGGGACGCCCGGCCTATTCGGCAACCAAGGCGCGTTCCGCTGGCTAAACAAGCGGTGGTACGGGACATGCTAGATGACATGTAATCCAGGGGAGTGATTGAAGAGTCTAAAAGCCCTTGGTGTTCCCCTATAATTCTGGTGACAAAGAAGAACGGCGAGCTACGCTTCTGCGTAGACTACAGGAAGCTGAACGCTTTTATTTTCATCGATCTTGGAAGATTGTGCTGTATATGTGATGTAATGTTACGTGAGAATTGAGCAGTGTATTTCTACGGAAATGAAGAAAATTTAGAATTTTGGCAAATTGGTCTTTTAATTCTACGAACCCACAAAGTCACAATATTTCTTGGCCCGGAACTTCAAACGCGAATTTTTCACAGACGATTATAAAGTATTAGTGTTTACTGTTGCGGAACATCACACGTCAAATCCTCGCGAGCATGATGAAGAGAGTGTCTTTTGTTGCTGGTATATATTTCTGTCATACTTCAAATTTTCCCCGCTCTACTGAATTTTGGGAAGGTGCGTAAGTCGCGTGACTGGTAATGTCTTTTTCATAGATTCTAAATTATTCCCACGCTAGAATTTGGTTAAATTTGGTGCTGTAGCGCGTGTCAAATGCGCCACTTTCGCTAAAGACGCGCTCGCGATAATTTATGCCTAATCATGTCTTCTAAGAGTCTCGTAAAATCTCCTAGTCTATTGTATGGGTCACGTTTGGGTACATATGAAAGAATCTGTTTCGCGACTACACGGTGCCAACCATCCCTTCGAGGCATAGCAGACAAAGGAGCAAGGCTGGTTGCTTACAGGTTTGGAAAGGGAGTTTAATGACCTTCTCTGCCTGGCCTTGTTAATTCGCCAGTTTTCGGGCAAACGTTCACTATATATGTATTTGTTTACGAAAGATATATTCAATATGCAGGCGCGAATATCCTCTAACATATATGCTACTTATTTATGTTTATTCGTACAATTACATTTATGTCCTTATGATATTAATTTATGTCATGTCAGTGTCTGTACCTGACCTGGACTGTTTCAAATTCTTCGGAAATAAATGCAGAGGCCCAAAGGATCTTTTTTGATATCAAGCATAGATTTTACCTTATTGTTTTAATAACAGTGATACATTCTTACATTTCGGAGGATTAAAGAAATTTCACGAAGAATATTAATGTTTCACGCAGTGTAACAGCTATTTTTTCAATTATACTCAGGTAGACACTTAAGATAGACACAGGACTCTTTCCTCGTACGATCATAAAAGTAGCCCCGTTTCCTCCTGCAACTTTAAGGGCCAGTAGTTATGTAAATATCCCTCACTTCCTCCGGTCAAAGCAAATACCAATTTGAGGTATCTGTTGTAAAATCCTATTTTTGAGCGAAGACAGTAATTCAGCTCATTAATATACATGTGTTATCCCAGGAAACGTGTTTTGCAGGCAATATTCTTTTTAAAACTATTGCCTAAAAGAACAGACTTTAAAAATTAATGAGGCTTTCTCCAACCTTAGTGTTTCTAGAAGCCATTTATACCATTGAAATAAAAAATTGTGGCACAATTGTGGAATGGTTCCTACACGCTTATTTATACGTTAGTCAGCTGTTACAACTGGTTTTTTGTTTCTCATGTGTAGAGACTAAGCACTTTGTCCCAGTGCGCAGCGAGGTTCGAGTAAGGTTACTATGACAGCTCCTTTTGGAAGCAGAGCAAACACGGAGTCATTTCTTTCACAGTGCAGCACCTCTTATTCCTTGGATTCTATGACGTCAGTGCAGTCAAATAACCTAACCGAGCGGGATGGCTCAGGCGGTGTCATATACATACATGTGACCCGCATTTGGGAGGCCCGGGTTCCATTTCCGTCGCTGACCTGCTTCACCCATGGGCTTTTCAAGGGTTTTCGGGTCGCTAGGCGAGTGCTGGGTACGTTCATTGCATCCCACGGATTTCTCGTCCCTCCATTTCATCTCCATTATTGTTCCACATCATCTCTTTCACGGTAGAAGTGTCGGCGGGAATCTCGGCGGTGCATGGCGGGATGATATGCTCTGACTGAACTCTTTTTCCTTCGGCGTGGCGAGACTCAGTTATCCGAGCTGGCTAATGGATCGATTCAGGAACGCGGCTGGTAGGATGCCGGTTGTGCAAACCTGCTTGCAGTCTTCCTTGCTCTTAGGGGGCGGCCTTCGGTCTCCGAACCCACCTCGTGACTCTTTTTTGGGGGGGGCACGGTAAGTGGAATGAGGATTGTCCTGGACCACCGGGGAGTTTCTATCTGGTAAAGTGTAGGAACCCCGCCCTCTCTATTGTAGTGACTCCTTGAGGTCATCACTCACCTCATCCTCCTTCCCGTTGGTGCCCCACTTGGAGGCATGGGTACAAAACACCAGTCTCTTCGAGGTGCGCAATACCCTCCAAACAATTCAATTCAATCCTATCCAAATAAACCAGCAACAGAAAATCGTTAAGCCCAGATGCTGGTTCCAAGTTATTCGCTTTCATTCTCACTGATATCCCGAATTTCCTATATTTTCCTAGCAGCTGTGTATCTTGGATCAGATAGTGAGAGTGGAATCAAACTATATGTTACTGCTTGTCTGGCTTTATTTCAGTCAAATAAGCAATGATAATGAACCTGCTAGCCAATGCAATTTGTCCGGACAACTGCGCGATTTCCCTGCTAAATTGTCAAGATCTAAGTTAAATTTACAGTCAAGTTCACACATTTCCCTAACAGTCAGACACAGTCTTTAAGCTCGGAACTGGAAGGAGATTCCCCGAAATCGTTAATACTTTGTCAGACAGATGTAAATTTACGTCATTGTATATGGGGTCAGTAGTATAGAATTGAGAGAATCAGCACAGTGTAGATAAGATGCTGAACTCTCCTCTGTGTTAATATATGAGTGATGTAGAATGCTCATTGATTTAGAACTCTCCTATATGAAAATCGAGTTGTAAAAGAAGGGGAGTGTTGGCGTAGTGCCGTTCTCCCCTGTGCAGTGAGATGTTTTTGAGGGTTGGGATGATGATGATGATGATGATTGTGTGTGTGTGTGTGTGTGTGTGTGTGTGTGTGATGTGTAATGTGTGATGGGTGGGATGGGTAACGGGGGGGGGGGTTACGGGGATGTTTGAATTAAATGTGAATTCTTTTCGATGTGTGTGTGTGCTTGAACTCTCATGTATGAATATCGAAGTCTAGGGTTCGATATTGTGATGGGGCGGGGTGGGTAACGGGGGTTCCGGGGATGTTTGAATTAAATGTATTGATAGTAATTCTTCGATGACTGTGCTTGAACTCTCATGTATGAATATCGAGTCTAGGGTTTGATATCTATTACGTTCAGTGCTTCGATGTCTGTGCTTGAACTCTCATGTATGAATATCGAGTGTAGGGTTTGATATCTATTACGTTTAGTGTATGATATATGATGTAGTATCGTTATTCTTTAGATAAAAGAATATCGAGAGAATGATTAGGTATGTTTACTGGGAGAGATTTATGAAAATAAATGTAATAAGACATTCTGGTAAGGGGTGTTCCCTATGCAGAATCTCTCCTTGAGCTATTGTATCCAAGAGCGATGTAAAGGTTAAGAAAAGGTTAAATTCCATTCCCACATCGAGGTACGAGAAAATATAAATCTATTCCACATTGATGAAGTATAAGAATGGAAATGTAAATCTATGTGAGAGGGTCGCATGACAAAGAAATGTCCCCTCTAAGCATGATAAAAGTGGTACATAGCAAATGCAAATAAAAATAAAAGCACTACCCATCTCTTTAAGAATGATAAAAAAATATTGAGAGAAAAGTATAAGAATGTAAATGTAAAGCTGTTTGAAAGGGGTTTCATGATAAAGGAACGCACCCTCTAAGCACGATAACTTAAAAAGAATATTCCCTCTAAGCATGATAAAAGTGGAACATAACATCGAAAATAAAATAAAAGCACTAACCATCTATTTAAAAATGATTAAGATAACGAGAGAAAAGTATCTCATCTTTAAGTATATATGAGTAATACAAAACTGATCAATCAATATGATAATATATATACGCAACTAGGGATCTATAGTGTAGATATCCTAACTATCCATGGTAAGATATCACCCTCCATATAAAAAATTGTCTAGAAAATCTCCCCTCAGTATTACGAATACTCCACTGAACGTCATCCCTTTTGGTATGTGGGTCAGAGAAAAAAAGAGTTAATCTCTCCAGACTGGTGACAGGGGTGGTCAAAACATTCTTATTGCTGTAGCGAAGTCTAACTTTGTCAAATAACGTTAGGAAAAAAAAGAATATATTTTAAAATTAAACGAATGAATCTATATATTTGTATGAATGATGAAACAATACTATGAATGTGTTAGTATACCAAATGTAAAAAAATCAAATGTTCAGAAAAATATATTTTGTACAAGTATGTGTGTGTAAAGAAATGTGTAATTATATCCCCCCCTCCAAGATGTAGGGAACGAATCACAGTTAGTGTGCGCACGCAACATGGTGTTTGGGAAGGAGAGATACGGTTGGAGGGGGTGTAAAAATGATGAATCTATATAAAGTTTAAACTATGATAATAAAGTTACTAGTATTACCTTCGAACTTATAACGTAGTCACAACTACTTTAAACACATAGCGTAATATGTAGACAGTAACACCTCTCCCGGACGGAGGGGGGGGGGCGGAGCATCTGTTAATAAATACCGCGGCACGGATGAGTGAGGAGGCAGTCGATTCTCTGGAAATATGGATCCTACAGGTAAGATAGAAAAGTTGTATATTGTAAGTCATTTTTTATCTCTGTTTACGAAGAATGTTGAAGTAATACTGATTCGTGTGTGCTTATATGTATGTTTCAGATCATGAGATGCTACAGCTAAATCAACTAGCTGAAGGTGGAACACATCTTCCCACAAAGAAACTACGTGAATTAGATCAGTCCGTTCAACACATCATTCGATCCGTCAAAACCGTGAAGACCAGATATGGTGAACGGGTCGTCGTCGAAACATCAGATTTCCAAGTCTTCCTCCCGGAGAGATTCAAACATATGACCGCAGCGCAGAAAGATCTACTAAATCGTGGTGACTGCATACTCCAATACCATGGCGAGGAAACACTAGAAAGTGGTTTCAAACGACATAAATTGTCTTTTTTAAGCAGCCCGTAATGTCGTCAAAAGGCGAGTACAATTATTGAATAAAATTTCATAAAAAAAAAGTGATAATGTAGTTACTTGCATGTAAATGTGAAATCGTACATGTTGTATTAGAACTTAAAGTGTTAATTATCGCACGTCATGTAGTATTAGTAATTGAATGTAGTTACTTGCATGTACGTACATGTTGTATTAGAACTTAAAGTGTTAATTATCGCACGTCATGTAGTATTAGTAATTGAGAGTGAACGTTGTAGGGTTAATTTTCATGTGTAATAATTACGTACATGTGAATATCGTAGTTCAGTTACGTTATTTCACATGCATGTTAGTTACGTTTGTTTGTTACACGTAAAAGTAACGTTGTAGGTGAAAAAAGAACGTTAATTTATATGTGTAAAACGTACATGTGAATATCGTAGTTCAGTTACGGTATTTTACATCTATATGGTTTACGTTGTGTGTTTTTATCATTTATGTAAGGGAGAGAGCATTACGTAAAACAGTTACATACTATCTGAATATTGTAGTTACGTGATGATAGCAATAATTGTAAAATACATAATCATTATGTAACTATTTTCATATGTAAAAGTTACATGCATGTTACGTTCTACGTAAAGTATAGAGTTTACGTAAAATTGAGATTCATACATGTAAAAGTTATTAACATGTATGTTATTTCTGTTACCACCTTACATACATGTAAATCAATGTTCCCGTATGTAAAGTTAATCGAATGTTGTAATTGCTTTTTTCAGAAACGACGACAAGGTGCTCCGATACTGCCACTGGACAACCCTCGATTCAGCAAGATGAAACCTGTTCGAACGTGACCCAGGCTGAACGATTACGATGTATTCACAGTGAGTCTGCTTTCAAAAAACGATTAACCACCTACGAAATTCACAACTGTGTTAATATACTTGACCCCGTTATATTCTTAGCAGAATGCAAACCTTTAATTTTGAATGAAATTGATAAGGGCTTAAACATGTATAAATCAGGTCTTAAGATAGGATCCTGTTTATCCTGTCAATATGTCATAATATCACAAGAGAGCGATAATATTCATACATTTAACTTTAACAGTAAACTTGAGGTGATATTGCAATCTACAGATAAATCTATATGGTATGAAGAGAAGATTGTACAACCTATACTAGATCATATGGATAATTTTGAATCGCGTACCAGTTCAAAAGCTTTATACAGTATTGAGAAATTAACAATATATGTGACACAATACGATTCATTGAATGCAGGGATGTATACTGAATTACCCGACTTTATAAAATCGAAGAGAGCTGTTATTAACATTCGTAATACTGATAAATATTGCTTTGCATACTGTCTGTTAGCATCCAAATACCCAGTAGAACGTAACAAGAATCGACCCACCTCCTATAAAAGATATGATTTTCGTAACGAATTTAACTTTGAGAATATAACATTCCCCGTATCATTGAAAGATGTAGAAAAATTCGAGAATCAAAATTCAAATATTTCAATAACGATATACGGTGTTGAAAATAAATCGATTATTCTCTTATATCAACCAAGAGAGATAAAATCACATCATGTTAATCTTTTAATGTATAAAAGACATTATTGTCTGATAACAGACTTGTCACGTTTGCTGGGAAAGCAGCTAACTAAACATAATGGGCGAAAATGGTTATGTAACAATTGTAACTTGTATTTCACATCAGAATCACGTTTAAATAGCCATAAAAAGAGGTGTATGATGAATCAAATTATCAGAATGCCCGAGGCTGGTAAAACTGATCTCGTTGAATTTAACGCATATTCGAAATGTCTAAAAGTTCCATTCGTGGTTTATGCAGACATAGAATGTATCTTACGTAAGGTAGATTCGTGTCAAGATGTATCGAGTAAAAGCTGGACACGTAGCATTCATAAACATGAAGCGTATGCAATTGCATTACATTTGGTCTGTAGTTATGATAAAAATTTAACACGTTTCAAATCATTTGAAGGTCCATATGCAATTGAAAATTTTCTTAAAGAATTAACGTTAATTGCAAATCAGGTCATTAATATATATGCTAATAAAATTGAAATAAGTATGAGAGATGTGGATGAGCTAGAATATCAAAATGCAACACGATGTCACATATGCAAACGTGAATTTCTTAACTCGTGTATAAAGGTTCGTGATCATTGTCATTTGACTGGAAGTTACGTTGGCCCAGCTCATAAGCACTGCAATTTAAATAGGAAAATGCCAGGATTCATACCAATATTCTTTCATTGCTTGTCAAAATACGATGCTCATTTCATAGTAAAGAAACTAGGTTACGATACGGAACCTATCAACTGTATTGCACAAACTTCTGAAAATTACTTATCCTTTAGCAAAAGATATACAAATTCGAATGGAATGAGTATATATCTAAGATTTCTGGATAGCTATCGTTTTTTGGATTCAAAACTTAGTAACCTTTCGGATATGTTAGAAGCAGATGATTTTCATTATACCAATAATATGTACACGAATCCTTTGCATAGACAAATGATGAAACGTAAAGGTGTCTTCCCGTACACGTATGTGGATTCTATAGAAAAATTATACGAGAATAGTCTACCATCCAAACATCAGTTTGATCATGTAAGCGATGAGGATTATAGTCATGCTAGAACGGTATGGAATGAATTCAATGTTAAAAATCTGGGTGAATATTTAAATATATATCTTAAGTGCGATACATTAATACTAACGGACGTGTTTGAACGCTTCCGTGAATTAAGTATCGGTTTGTACGGACTCGACCCGTGTCAGTATTACACACTTCCCGGGTTAGCCTATGATGCAATGTTAAGAACGACTGGTGTACAGATTTCATTATTAACAGATAAGACTATGGTAGATTTCTTCGAAAAAGGAATACGAGGTGGAATTTGCACTGTGTCCAAACGGTATGCAAAGGCGAATAACAGATACATGACTAGCTATGATAACACTCAACCAACTAATTATTTAATGTACGTTGACTGCAATTCTCTATATAGTTATACAATGGAAAATAATAGCTTACCATACACTGATATAAGGTGGCTAACTGATGCTGAAATTAAATCAATAGATTTTATGTCTATTACAAGTGATTCTGACGTGGGATATGTGTTGGAAGTAGACTTTAAATATCCACAGGAACTTCATGATATACAAAATGATTTGCCATTATGCCCTTTGAATGAAATCGCGCCAGGTGATAAGTATACAAAATTGCTAACAACATTGAATGATAAAAATAAATACGTATTACATTATCTCAATTTTCAACAATGTGTTAAACTTGGTTTGATTCCATCGCGTATACATAGAGTAATAGGTTACAAACAATCTAACTGGATAAATCCTTACATTGAACTCAACGTTCGTAAACGTATTGAAGATAAGACGAAATTTGGTCAAAATCTATGGAAGTTAATGAATAATTGTGTTTATGGAAAATTTATAGAGAATGTAAAACGTTATAATTCATTTCATTTAGCTACCAGCTGGAAACGAGCGCGTAAATTGTTAGCTCGACAGACATGTATAAGGTACGTGATTTTTGATGAAAATTTAATAGGTATAGAATTGGTCAGAGATGAAATATTGATGAATAAGCCAATATACATAGGACAAGCAATCCTGGATCTATCCAAACATAAAATGTATGATTTTTATTATGAAATTCTGAAGAAAAAATTGAAAGATGTAACTTTAATCTATACGGACACGG
Organism: Mantis religiosa; assembly: GCA_030765055.1. Taxonomy (NCBI): domain Eukaryota; kingdom Metazoa; phylum Arthropoda; class Insecta; order Mantodea; family Mantidae; genus Mantis; species Mantis religiosa. Next base: position 101,234,368 of record CM060955.1, read on the forward strand.
ATGCTTTTCTCTTTGAATCTAGCTGCGATATATATGAATTTATTAAAACCAATATACATTTATTCGATACCTCGAATTATCCAATGGATAATGTGTATGGTATTCCGTTAGCAAATAAGAAAATTTCAGGATTATTCAAGGATGAGCTAGCCGGTAGAGTGATGACTGAATATGTAGGGCTGAAATCGAAATTATACTGTTATCGATATGATACTGAAGTGATTAAAAAATCAAAAGGTGTAACAAAAGATTCGATGAGATTCATAACCTTTGAACAATATCTCTCATGTATTACACATCCTGACACTATACATCGAAGCATGCAGACATGTTTCAGAAGTTATAAACATGATGTTCATATAATTAAATCTAATAAGATAGCTTTAAGTGGTATCGATACAAAACGATACATTCTCAATAATTCATTTTCAACATTAGCATGGGGACATTATGCTATAGAAAATTGTCAAGTGTAAATTTCTTTTTTTTTCTCAATAAAGCATAGATTCAACTGAGTTAAAAGGTATTACTAGGCCACGATAATAACATATTACTGTATTTCAAAAAATAAAATAATTGAGTTTCAAGTATAATTGTAAAGTGTGTTACAACTGAGTTAAAAGGTATTACTAGGCACATGATAATAACATATTACTGTATTTCAAAAAACGAAATAATTGAGTTTCAAGTATATTTGTAAAGGGTTTTACTAATTACATGATAATAACATATTTACTTCATTTGAAAGATAACGTGTTGCTTTTTTTATGTTTATGTTAGGGGTGAAGGAATATTTTTTCCTATTCATGTCGTTTTGAAATGTTAGATAGCAGAAATCAATGAAATGTTAATTCAACTATAATCATGTATGATTTTTTCTTAAAATATATTTACTAATTATATCAAAATGTTATTATCATGTCTCCGTTAAGGGGTGAGGGGAGATTTATATATATCAATGTGAACTAGCATGTACAAAGGCTCTTATTTCAGCTATAATCATGTATGATGTTTGTTTAACGTATATTACTAATTACTTCAAATTGTAATTATCATGTTTACGTTAAGGGTAGGTGAATTTATATATACTCAATGTGAACTAGCATGTACGTTATGTTAAAATCTCTACAATTAAATGTTAATTCAACTATAATCATGTATGATTTTTTTTTAAGTATAAAAATGTTATTATCATGTTTAAGTTAAGGAGATGTGAATTAGCAGTTACAGAAGATTTTTAAAAAAGTATAAAAATGTTATTATCATGTTTAAGTTAAGGAGATGTGAATTAGCAGTTACAGAAGATGTCAGGAATCAATGTGAAAAAAAAAAAAAAAAAAAAAATCAAACACAATATATCATTAAAATTATATTTCTTTATTGAGTTGTGTGTTTTTTTATTTATACAATGTCCACCTCATTAATCCATTCACGGGTAGGAAATCCTAACCATTTCACCAGAATCCTATCACCACGACGTCTGATGATCCTTTCAACTAAATACGTGTCTGGATATTGAGTTTTCTGTAATTCATAACCGTAGAATGCTCCTTCAATCGGTTTACCCTCCAGATCCTCGATGAGATAGGTCAATGGATGTGTCCTTTGCACTGTACGTATCCTAAAGACTTCAACACTCCAATTTGGTAGATAACCTTTCTCCATAACACCTTTATGCTTAGAAATCCTCACGTAGTCACCAACACGATGAAGCCTAGATCTTCGCTTCTCACGCAGACTTCTATCATATTTGTAGACGCTGAGCAGGAGAGAATTATCACGAACTTCTACAGGCTTCATACGAATCGTTCGATGGTAAGTATTATTGTAGGTATGAATAATTCTAGGTAGTATGTTTATCCATTGATATGAGCCTTGAACAATAAATTCCTTATGCAAAATCAGTTTGATCGTTCTTATTAAACGTTCCACTGCAGCAGCCTTAACGTGTGTGAATGTACTGTAATGATTAATATTATTACGATTCATTAGTTCGCGGAAATGTTTATTGTAAAACTCCCTTCCTTTATCAGATTGAACATTCTTCGGAAACGATTCCATTTCATTCAATATCTCCTCCATAGCAGTCGAAACGTTAATACCACTTTTATCACGTAATGGTCGTGCATAAGCCATCTTGGAATAAAAATTGCATGCAAGAAGAATATACTTATAATTCCTATTGTCTCTTGCATAATTAGACATGTCCATAAGATCTATTTGTACTAAGTCGTTCATTCCTTTGCTTATGATCTTACGACGTAAAAATCGTCTTCTAGCTGGTGCATGTAACTCGGTTGCAATGCGACGTTTTATCATGCTATAATTTTTGATGTTTTAAGTTCTGTAATAATTTCTTCTATCTTGGGTGAGTGATTCAAATTACCTGCATCCCTCGACGCAACTAATAATCTTAATCTGTTTATTATTTCATTCGGATCGTTCCAGTAGACGTAATCTAATTTTCTCTGCGGTACATGTTCTTTCCAACGTAAACCAAATCCAGTTCGATTACTAACAAGGTCACGAATGATATGACGATACTTGAACCCTCGATTTGCTCTTAAACGTCCATCTCTTGAATAACCGTGTCTGTAAACTTGAGTATTTTGTAAGATTTGCGAATACACGTCTAAATCATCATCTGTGTACGATGTCTTGCGAGGTAAACGTTTAAATAATAATTCATATAAGCCTGCTGTGGGTTCATACGTTTCTGTTCCTATCTGAACACCATCAGATTTAAACACAACTGTCTTGTTACCCAATTTATACTCATTATCCTCGTAACGTATGCCGTAAGTATTGTCCATGTCACTCGAACTGGCAGTTCGAACCTTGTGTAGATACTTTGACACGAGATCAGATCCGTTAGCATCATCTGTAGTTTCGTCGTCGTCGTCGTCGTCGTCGTCGTTGTTGTCTTGGTGTGCTTTCGCTATTACTTTCAATGGTTCGGTTACAGGTTGAAGAACTTCAGACATGACTCGTTGCGTTTCGAATTTCATTCCTTTGAGAGAACGTAACTTTTCTCTTATTGCCCTACTGTGACGGGCAATGGATTCCTTAAGTCTTATAGCTTCAGCATCCATATCGAAATGAATGTATAATTAATCAGCTACTGCTAATTTATATGAAACTATCAGTTCTATACTTAATATATGACCATCTTTAGCACGTCCGACTGGCGCTGTAAACGATAGAATATCGCCAGTTTCAACTCTTACAGGATATCTTTCAACTAATCTTCCGTTTATTGCAAACAATGTATCATTTACAGCATGCGGATGTACCGATGATACGATGGAACACGAGAGTACACTTCCATTTCCAGGAACTTTATAGTATTCGAGTCCCGATGTTAACGTATACCTTAAAGAGGGACCTCGAAACGGACGTGTTTGCAATGAAATTATGAGTTGTGCTTTCAATTGTTGTAACATAGTGTTTACAACATTTCTCATTCGTGTTTTCATAGTATGAATATCATTATTTATAGTGATTAGTTTATTATCAAGTTCCGTTTGTCGTGCGGTTAGTTCTTTCACTTCTTTTTCTACAGCTGTAGTAATAGTCTCGCTAGCGGAGGTGATTGTTCTAGTTAACTGACTTTGTAATTCATTCTGTTTCCGTGTAATAGTATCGACAATGTTTGTTATAGTCTCAGTTAAACCCGTTTGCAATTCATTATGTTTCTGTATAAAGAAATGATTAACATAACTCATGGTGACTGCATCACTATCATCTATCGGGTCGGCTAAATCCTTCAATCTCTTCATTCGAAATGATAGTTTCATTAGAGTCGTGAATTGGAATCCTATCATCTACATATTTTTTATTAGGAACGTCGTGTTCGTGAAGGGGGTCCAACAGCGTTTTCATTCTTATACCATCTATAATGACATTATTTTCGGAATCACGTTTAAATGCATATTTACTTAAGTACTCCATTAAATTGTTGTATTGGATGTCGAGCGATTTTTGTATGTGATCCCTAAGCATAGCTTCAAACTCGCCCATACGCTGATACGAGGTCTGCTCGCTGAAGATCTGCATTCGATTCTCGACGTCAGCCGTATGCGTATCCACATAACGTTTAGTCGATGCATCGTCACCTTCTTCAGGGTCGTGAATATTGCACAACCGCTTTCCCTTGAATCGATAGTTTCCCGATCCATCTCTAGTTATGATATATCGATTGAACACACCCCTAGAGGGTATGATTCTTCGGGATCCGAACCTGTCGATACTCATTGCTTAAGTGATGGATTATTCTATTTATTCATTCTGATAAAGCGATCAAAACCGTGACGGTAGCGTCCCTCGTTCAGTGGATATTCTGGTACTATAACAACAAAGGATCGTTCATCACTCTCCCATATATGTTTACACATATTCTTAAATTCATCATAGGACATATCGGTATTTACATAATCTTCGTATATATGTTTTAAATTGAGATTATCCTGTCTAAAGAATATAATCATATTTGCATTATCTCTAATTAAATGTTTAGGTACTTTAGCATATGATTGTGCTAAATATATAGCATCGACATTACCATGTCTACCCATACTGTAATATGAAGCTATCTTACCCTGTTTTTCATTTATCACATCATCAAATACGAATATCGAATTTTCTCTAGCATCCGACGTTTGAATTACTTTATCACCATCATCGAACGTAAATACACCTATATCGGGTATAGTTTTCAGTAACCTGAGTAAATATCGATATTTAGGTTGTTGCAACGATTTAGAGTATATGTAGAGGTTTTCGAATCTCAGACCGTTCTCGTGAATAAGCAGGTTGAGTAAAACGTTCGTTTTTCCAGCATTTGAACTGCCAAGTATGAGCGCTCTAACGTTACTCGTAAACAACGTACCGTGTCGTCCTTTGCGAATGTCATCCTCGAAATCTAACACCTGTATGGGTAGCGTACACTTTTGCTTTACTATCTCCATATCGCGACTAATACTTATAAAGCATAAGTTTTGTCTTTTATTTCGTTCGTGATAAGGGCAATCTATGTCTTTACTGGATTTAGCCAATCGTCATAGGAATCGTATACTTATAAAGCGCACGTTTTGCCTTTTTTATTTCATAGTGAGACATGCGCTCTACACGTGCACGCAAAGGTTCGGGAATTCTTAATTCCTTGATTAATTCATTACCATTTGAGGCACATTTACCGGGTTATCGTTTCTGCGGTCCCGGAACGAAACTACATAAACGCTTGCAGAGAGGTGACTTACCGGTGAACGGGTTAGATTCAGCGTGTCTCGATCACGATCGGGCTTACGCAGAGAGTACTGATACAGAATCTCGTCGTCTAGCCGATAAGGTGTTGGTAGAGAAAGCTTGGAGACGTGTAAAGTCTGCCGACGCTTCTTTGGGCGAACGACTTGCAGCTCGACTTGTGACTACACTTATGAAGGGTAAATTGGCAGCGGGCGCTGGCATGCGTAAACGTCGCAACAAGAGAGGTGGTTTCTTACCTTTGCTACCACTTTTAGCAGCTCTAGGTGCAGCAGGTGGTCTAGCTGGAGGTGCTGCTCAGATTGCTACGGCTGTCAATAAGAAACGTTCGGATGCAAAACAACTTGCGGAATTAACACGTCACAACGAGCGCATGGAATCTTTGGCTCAGGGCAAAGGTCTTCGCCGTAAGAGACGTCGTAAGGGTAGAGGATTATATCTTCGATCAAAAAACTCGGGGCGAGGCCTATATTTATCCCGGAAAAAGCCCTGAGTGCTAACGAGATCGATTCGTATGCACGACGTCTACGCATTCCACATTTTAGAGGTGTCTACATGATCGATAAACTACCTCCACATCCTCGATACTATGAGAGAATAGTAGTGAATCTGGATACATCAAATAACCCTGGTACACATTGGGTTGCTGTACGTATGGATGGTGACGTTGCGTACTACTTTGACAGTTTCGGCGATCTGAGACCTCCGGAAGAGATAGAAACGTACCTTTCGGGTGTCAAGCTCCTATATAATACGACGAGATTTCAAGAATTCGATTCTGTGATTTGCGGTCACTTGTGCCTTCAGTTTCTCCTCGATGAGTTACATGATCACCGTGAGTGGTAGTGATACCAGCTTCTCTACATTTCTAAATCCACCATTACATCTGGATCCTAACGGACATTACGAGATAGCTCTATTGAATTTTGAGACTTTTTACTCAATTCCGAATGTGGACGAGAGTAATAATCTATTCCATTACGTTCGCGATGGAAAAGTCGAACGTATAGTAATTCCACCGGGTACTTATGAATTGGATGATATCGCCAGATTGATCAAGGATGCTCTCGACATCGGTGACGACTTTATTCTACGTGCTAATAATAACACCATGAAATCAGAAATTCAATCTCCCTATATTATCGACTTTAGTCGTGAGAGATCTATTGCTTCACTTCTCGGTTTCACCTCCAAACAGAGGGTACCGGCAAACGTGCTGACCGAGTCTAATGATTTGGTTAACATATTCAAAGTCAGCATCATACGTATCGAGTGTAGTCTTGCAACGGGATCTTTCATCAATGGTAAAAGTGGTCATTCTCTGTATGAATTTTTCCCATCGGTACCTCCAGGTTATCATATTTCGCAGGAACCATCAAGTCCTATATATTTACCAATCATCGATACGAATCTCATTGATCATCTCGACATTAGAGTGGTAGACCAGAACGGCGATAAGTTAGATTTCAGGAACGAAACCATCACTGTACGATTGCACATACGTCGTAATGGGTATAAGTTTTAAGAGACGATGCTATATTAAAAACATCTCTCGAGATTGATCTCTACTCGATCATCGACCCGCAAGCTAATCACATCGTCTAATCGACAATTTCTCGCTAACTTAGGCTTCAAGGTTCTATGATGGATGTGTTGGACGTGACCGGGATTCCGACCTTTGATGATAAGATCAGTAAGGAGGAAGAACACGTATTCCTACCGTACAATACGTCAGCTCTCGATGTGAACGATGAAATTAGAATTCCATGTCAAGCTGAAGATTTGTACACGCTTCCTAGTAGAAGTTATCTCTACATTGAGGGGACTCTCACTAAACCCGACGGCACCGTTGCCACATCGAAATTGAGTAACAATGCTATGGCATTCCTATTCGATGAGATTCGTCTGGATATGAATGGAACGACTATTGATAGAACTAGGAATCCGGGCATTTCATCAACGATGCGTAACTATGCTGCACTGAATGAACTGGAATCGAATCGTTTACTAAATGCTGGATGGATCTATCCTGGATGTGTGGTAGACATCGTGAATACATCGAATGGTATCTTCAATGCTATCGTTCCTCTTTCGATGTTGCTGGGTTTCGCCGACGATCACAAGGAGGTCATACTTAATAGCAAGTTTGAACTTATTCTCATTAGATCTAAGGATTCTAATAATTGTATCATTGGAAACGATCCTACAACCATACAACTAACTAGACTCGAATGGAGGATGCCTGTACTTCGACTTTCAGATTCTGAACGAGTTGATAAACTTAAACTCGTCAAATCGGATAAACCTCTACACGTCGCATTTCGAACCTTGGACCTTCACACTCAACCTGCTGTACCTCAAACTAAAGCGTTCACATGGAACATTGCAACCACGACTAAACTTGAAAAACCACGTTTCGTCATAGTCGGTGCACAAGTGGATAGATTGAATCATCTCGCTAAGGATGCTTCTCTATTTGATAATTGTAATATCACCAATCTGAAACTTTATCTCAACAGTGAATCTTACCCCTATCACGATATGAATTTGGATTTCGCCAATTCGAAATTTGTATCTCTGTATGATCAATATTCCAAATTTCAATCATCCTACTATGGAAAGGAGAATTACCCTCTTTTGAAAAGGAACGACTTTCTGAAATATGCACCGCTATTCGTCATCGATTGCTCTCATCAACCTGAGGATACTGTGACGGGGGCAGTGAATGTCAGATTGGAAGTTCAAGCATCGTCAAATTTTCCTGCACAAACTTCATTATTCTGTTTAATTATTCATGATAAATTATTCACTTATAAACCACTAACTCATGTTGTACAATCTATCATATAGGTGTAATAAATAAAACATTACAAATTCAAATTATCTTTTTATTGACTTTAACATACATCTCCAATATCCTCTTCCTTGCACTCCTGCTTTTTGCATCATATGAACATAATGATTTATGAATATCATACAACTGATATAAATTTCTTTCAATATATGGAATTAGTCTTTTAAGTCCATTGAATGCAGTACTATTCAGATTTATACTGCCCACATTTAAACATGTATTCACAAACGTTATTTCTTGCATCTTATTCATGCATAACATTATATTAAATGCATATATTATATTTTCACTGTACGGTGCACATGGATGCTTACCATCTTTCAGATACGTATCCAAAACACACAAATTTGACATTATTACCTCCCAATCCTCTTTTGTAATATACACAACCGTATCGTCATGTGTGTCTTTAATGTAAAGTGTTGGGAGTTCATTGTATAATCCTATGTTCACACGAAAGTCAATGCTGATGGAGATGTCGTTATCGTTCATGCACACACTATTTACCATCACTCGCAACTTCCTCCTCTACTTCTTCTGCGAAGGGTGTGAAGGGTTCGAACATCATTATGATGAAACTGTCTTGATCGAACGTCTTCTTGGCTTTGACGATTCTCGGTTTGCAGTTCGTCTTCTTCTTTTTCTTGTCTCCTTTCTTACTGGATCTGCGGACATACACGAACTGTCTCAACATCGTGAATATTTAATACACTTGTTAACGTAAAACTCTTATTATTTTATACTCACTTTTCTATGACTTCCTCCTCGGGTTTCGATGTACCGATATCCTTAAACGGACGATCATTGTACGGACCGCACACATCTTCACCTTGATCCTGTTCGGACTGGCATGCCACATCTTCACTTTGGGCTTTACTGAAATAAACATATTTATCATTAGTTATCTAACACATAACAACACTTTCACGTTAACACACAATTATAATTCTACTTACCCGAGGTACACTTTACAATTCTTTCCGCATTGAGCATAAGATGTGATCGAATCATGATGGGAAGGATTCTTGCAAATCACTTGATGCATCTTTCCATCACACGTTTCATCGTGGTGCTCAACCCAATGCTTTTGCAAATCTTCGAAATTGCGTAGATTCTCCCAGAATCTGGTATCACTTTCAATGATAGGTGTTGTTGTTCCGCTCATCTTGACGTTGCGATGTGAAGTGAGAATGCATTCGTTCCCGAGTGAGCAGATGGGTGATGAAACGTGATCATACCTGTCTCCCCCCTCCCCATCCTATCGTCGATTGTACTTAACGGACGGAGGGTTTGTGTGAAGTGAGGACACGTTCGTTCCCGAGCTGGCGGGACAGGGTGAGACCTGTTAATTCGAATTTACTCACATATGCACAAATCTTGAGGAATGACAACACGTCATCACCCTTATACTTCAATGTGGAATAGATTTATATTTTCTCGTACCTCGATGTGGGAATGGAATTTAACCTTTTCTTAACCTTTACATCGCTCTTGGATACAATAGCTCAAGGAGAGATTCTGCATAGGGAACACCCCTTACCAGAATGTCTTATTACATTTATTTTCATAAATCTCTCCCAGTAAACATACCTAATCATTCTCTCGATATTCTTTTATCTAAAGAATAACGATACTACATCATATATCATACACTAAACGTAATAGATATCAAACCCTACACTCGATATTCATACATGAGAGTTCAAGCACAGACATCGAAGCACTGAACGTAATAGATATCAAACCCTAGACTCGATATTCATACATGAGAGTTCAAGCACAGTCATCGAAGAATTACTATCAATACATTTAATTCAAACATCCCCGGAACCCCCGTAACCCACCCCGCCCCATCACAATATCGAACCCTAGACTTCGATATTCATACATGAGAGTTCAAGCACACACACACATCGAAAAGAATTCACATTTAATTCAAACATCCCCGGACCCCTCCCCCCCCCGTTACCCATCCCACCCATCACACATTACACATCACACACACACACACACACAATCATCATCATCATCATCATCCCAACCCTCAAAAACATCTCACTGCACAGGGGAGAACGGCACTACGCCAACACTCCCCTTCTTTTACAACTCGATTTTCATATAGGAGAGTTCTAAATCAATGAGCATTCTACATCACTCATATATTAACACAGAGGAGAGTTCAGCATCGTATCTACACTGTGCTGATTCTCTCAATTCTATACTACTGGGGTCTCTTGAAAGTAAAGTCATTGGTATGGCAATTTTACATAATTTCTTTATATTTACCTGAAGCAGGTATTTTACTTGCATTTCCTTTGCTTACTCTAGGTAAGCAACAGAGAAAGTAAAAAATATAAGAGAAATTAACTTTGAAGTGCCATTTTATATATCTATGAGGTTTTATGCAATACTGTTTAACTTTAGCGTCGGCTAACTGCTTCTTAGTTTGGGCTCGTGGTACGAATTATGTTTTCCTGTTTTATAAATTAGTACTTGAGTAGAAACTCAAGAAATCATTTCAGAATTGATCTTTATTGAAAAGTATTAAATACATATTGCAATAATTTATATAAATTATTGTTCCCTTAACACAAAAACTCAAATAACAAAAATGCAATTCGTTTTAAAAAGTGAGATTATTGTATTTATCATATTTTACTTAGCTATTATTAATATTTTGTGGTAACAAAGTTTTAAGAAACTACGAAATTATTGTCTACATTTCCAAACTTCTAATAATATGTTTAAACGAATATTGTAAGCAATGTTTTCTATAAACATTTTAATAAAAATTAATTTTACAAATGCTACTTTTTAATGTACAGGAGTTACTTAAATGGCTCGTGAGATAATTAACCTCAGGTTAACAATTACAAAATTTAAAAATTTTACTTTCGTCTTATTTTATGTAGAATTTGTTGTGTACATTTGGAGTCATTCCTAATTAAATATAATTCTGAACTCACAGAGTATTACGTCTTCTCAGCCTTTAATATGAATAATTAATCACTACAATTCTTCTGACCATTATTCTGCCTAAGGAAGGACATGATGGTTTCACCTTCGAAGAACTTGTTTATTTTCCCCATCTAACAATGCGAAACTAATTTTGGATGGAACAATAAATACTTGAAGGTGCAAACAATTGCAATTATTCAATTTAAACAGCTGAATCTGACAATTAATGTGCGAAAATTAAATTGTGGTTCAATTTGTAGATGCGTTCCTTTCTTAAAGTTTGTTTTAAGATATTTTTACACTTATAGATTTCTGATATAATTAATATATTAATCTCGGCAATTTTTAAGCTTTAAAAATTGAGTTTTTTTAAAAAAAAATTATACAAATTACACGTAATCGTTTCTCTTAAGGAAGCAAACTGATTTACATTAACCACTCAAGTATAAATATAGAGCTGGATAGTTAATCGACGTTTTCGAAGTCACTGGGCGAGGCGCCAAGGGAGAGATATCTTAAGAACTCTATATCCTCTGACAAATGGCGGAAGGAAAGCGGAATAGATGGCGTGGATATGATTCGTGTTCTGTCGTCTATACATTATTCAATAAATTTTTAGTTGAGTTTTAATGGTTTGTAAAATGAGGATTTTTGATGGTATAGGCGGCTCCAGGCGCATTATTTCTAGTCCATTGTTCCCACTCTGTCGTGCATCATATGATGCCATTAGCTACAAATAACAGCGTCAGCACATAACGTCGTAGGCTTATTGCTGTTGTTTAAAAACTCCAAGAAACTGGGGTATATTTGAGTAAGCTGAGAAAGTATCGATTACGCCCCACCCATCCTGGTTTATAAGGAAATCAACAGGACAGAAATAAATTTTTCTTTTGTTGCCTGCAAGACACCCTAGTCTTTCGCAATTGGAAAATCACTTGTTTTAAATCGCTGAAATGACATCCTTTCTTCCTTGCTTTTGAAAATAGGCGTTGCTACTGTTTACACTAATGATCCAATAAGTCAGAATAATGTAGTCATCTCGTAAGAGTAATTAATATATTCTGAATTAGTCATAGCTGTATCCAGAGAATTTGAGCCCTGTAAGTCTAATTTCCTAATATAGTGTTAATATTTAAAGAGCAGGATCACATGTTTGATAAAATGTGCTGCCTATTATATCCTGAATCTCAAGTATTTTTTATAATAACGTCTTGATATTCAAACAAGTACTGGTTAATGGGCCTATTAAGTGTTTCAAATGGGAATGTGTTTGTCCCTGAGCGCTACTAGTTGAGCAACCAATCGGAGTCCTGCGGTGTTTTCATTTTGCATTCCCGCTAAGTGGTGTGTGAGAAGCGCCAACTTAATCAATCTGTATGAAATACTATTCGCGCTAAGACAAAAATTCAGATTTTGCCAAAACTGATCCATGTGGAAGGTATAGAATAATGTATCTAACATAACCATGAAAATCTCATATTTTTAGCTCAAATAGTTTTTATAATACAAATAAATAAAGCACCATTGTCTGTATTATAACAATAAATCGCGACGTAAGTACTGTATGAATTTGGCATGTATGCCTGTACGTATAATTGTAATTACTCTGGACTGAAACGTAAATGTTTGACATGGTGTGATAAAAGAATTACTTTGAATAAGCCAATTCGAGCAAGAGGAAACGATAAATTTCCTGCTGCCCTGGCAGAACATGTCTGGTCACATTATATATTTGTTTATGAATGGTTCGTAATCTCTATTTACTCTAGAGAGTTCAAAGTGGTTGGTGTGTATGTATGTATGTATGTATGTATGTATGTATGTATGTATGTATGTATGTATGTATGTATGTATGTATGTATGTATGTATGTATGTATGTATGTATGTATGTATGTATGTATGTATGTATGTATGTATGTATGTATGTATGTATGTATGTATGTATGTATGTATGTATGTATGTATGTATGTATGTATGTATGTATGTATGTATGTATGTATGTATGTATGTATGTATGTATGTATGTATGTATGTATGTATGTATGTATGTATGTATGTATGTATGTATGTATGTATGTATGTATGTATGTATGTATGTATGTATGTATGTATGTATGTATGTATGTATGTATGTATGTATGTATGTATGTATGTATGTATGTATGTATGTATGTATGTATGTATGTATGTATGTATGTATGTATGTATGTATGTATGTATGTATGTATGTATGTATGTATGTATGTATGTATGTATGTATGTATGTATGTATGTATGTATGTATGTATGTATGTATGTATGTATGTATGTATGTATGTATGTATGTATGTATGTATGTATGTATGTATGTATGTATGTATGTATGTATGTATGTATGTATGTATGTATGTATGTATGTATGTATGTATGTATGTATGTATGTATGTATGTATGTATGTATGTATGTATGTATGTATGTATGTATGTATGTATGTATGTATGTATGTATGTATGTATGTATGTATGTATGTATGTATGTATGTACGAGGGCTATCCAGAAAGTAGATTACGTTTTCGTCTGTTTCCGCTAGGGGCGGGGCTAGCGCGGCCATCTTGGGGTCAGAGCGTTGCGCAGCTCAGTCGGCATCTAGCCGTGCTAGTGAGAGGTTCGTGCTGTGCTCCGTTCAGATACTGTGACGGTTTGAAATGTCTGCGTTAATTGAAAATCCCTCGAGCTGCGAGGTGCGAGCAGTAATAAGGTTTCTGACTGCAAAAAACTGTAAACCGATAGAAATCTATCGGCAGCTTTGTGAAGTGTATGGGGACAACATTATCACTGAAGGTGGAGTACGTCAGTGGGTCATCAGATTTAAAAATGGCCGAACCAATGTTCACGACGAAGATCGAAGTGGGAGACCCAGCATAGTGACTGCCGAACTTGTCGAAAAAGTCGATGCTAAAGTCCGTGAAAATCGAAGGTTCACAATAACGGAACTTTCTTTGAGTTTTCCACAAATTTCGCGAAGTTTGTTGCACGAAATCATCAGCGAAAAGCTTGGTTACCACAAGTTTTGTGCAAGATGGATTCCAAAAATCTTGACAGAGGACCACAAAAATCAGCGAATGGCTGCATCGTTGAACTTTTTGGACGTTTACCATAAGGATGGTGACTCTTTACTCGATCGCATCGTTACTGGTGACGAAACATGGGTGAAACACGTGAACTGTGAAACGAAATTGCAATCAATGCAGTGGGGGCACACAAGTTCTCCCCAAAAACCCAAGAAATGCATGCAAACAATGTCGGCAAGGAAGATGATGGCGACTGTTTTTTGGGACAGAAAAGGTGTGATTTTGGTGGACTTCCTGGAAAGAGGCACTACAATAAACTCTCAAAGGTATTGCCAAACTCTCCAAAAACTCAGAAGAGCCATTCAAAACAAGCGCAGAGGAATGTTGAGCTCTAAGATCTTGTTGATTCACGACAACGCCCGGCCCCACACGGCAAATGTCACTCGTGAAGTTCTTGAATCTTTTAAGTGGGAGTTGTTTCCTCATCCGCCGTACAGTTCCCGACCTGGCACCGAGCGACTTCCACCTATTCCCAGCAATGAAGAAGTGACTGGCTATGCAGCGTTTTGATGACGACGCACAGCTGCAAGAAGAGGTAACGAAGTGGTTGAAGGCGCAGGCGGCCGAATTTTTCGACGAAGGAATTTCCAAGCTCGTACATCGCTACGATAAATGCCTTAATTTGAATGGTGACTATGTCGAAAAGTAGTATTTGAGTGTGGCTTTCATCTGTATATAATAAAATTTGTTTCCTATACTTTGTTTACTTTTTATTCCAAAACGTAATCTACTTTCTGGATAGCCCTCGTATGTATGTATGTATGTATGTATGTATGTATGTATGTATGTATGTATGTATGTATGTATGTATGTATGTATGTATGTATGTATGTATGTATGTATGTATGTATGTATGTATGTATGTATGTATGTATGTATGTATGTATGTATGTATGTATGTATGTATGTATGTATGTATGTATGTATGTATGTATGTATGTATGTATGTATGTATGTATGTATGTATGTATGTATGTATGTATGTATGTATGTATGTATGTATGTATGTATGTATGTATGTATGTATGTATGTATGTATGTATGTATGTATGTATGTATGTATGTATGTATGTATGTATGTATGTATGTATGTATGTATGTATGTATGTATGTATGTATGTATGTATGTATGTATGTATGTATGTATGTATGTATGTATGTATGTATGTATGTATGTATGTATGTATGTATGTATGTATGTATGTATGTATGTATGTATGTACATATATCTTTAATTACTCAGAACTGAAACGTAAACTACTGACATGACGGATAAAAGAATTACTGCGAATAAGTCAAGGTGTTAAATTCGAGAAAGGGCAAACACTTCATTTCCTGTTAGCCTGTGGAATGCTGTATGCTTATGTTTATGAATGAATGCTAGATAAGAAGTGTTTATTTACTCTGGAGAGTTCAGATCAATATCATTCAGTTGTTCTTTACACAACAGTACAGTAAGAGTTAAGTAGTGCAATGGCTTCTTGCGGTGAATTCAGTGGCGAGTTAAACAGGCAGGTATTGCGAAGTCAGGCTCGAAGTGGTTTTTTAAGGTGTACACGTTCTTCAAAAAATTTTCGGAAACAGAAACTAAAACTGAGTTAGTGCAAAGAGTACTTCCGTTTAAAAACACGGAAAAAGTGTATCAGCTGCATCAACTTGCAAATGAAATGGGACACGAGGTAATACGCCTCCCACCTTACCACTGCCAATATAATCCAATTGAGTTTGTGTGGGCTCAAATATAAGAGGGGATTGCAAACAGAAATCATACTTTTAAACTGACGGACGTTAAACGACTTGTTCATGAAGAAATTTACAAGGTAACACAACAGGACTGGGAAAACTGCGTGGGGCATACAGAAAACCTTCAAGATGACGATTTTAGGAAAAAAGTAGCACGTGACGAGCTTTTGGAACCTATAATCATAAATTTTCAAGACTCAGACGATGAAGACAGTGACAATAACGAATTGTCTCTTAACGGAAGTGACATTGACAGCGATATGGATGAGTCACTGGCAGTTCCATTGGATTAGAGAAACAGGTAATTCATAAACTATAATTATAATGGGTATAAAGGTTAGTGAAAATATGAGGGCAGCATGTCTAAAAAAAAAAAGATCTGCGTTGGCTATCAGAGGCAAAAAGAACAGCTAAGTTACTTGTAAGTAGAGCTAGAAGTAAGAAAAGGAAAGGAAAAGATGAGGAAAACCTAATTGAGCAAGAATATGGAGTAGGCATGTTCTGAGAGTATGTATAATTTAAAAGGAATGATACCTAATCTTTCTTCGTGATTTCTTGAAACCTTAAAATTTTCTCACTTTAGGTGCATGCTTCACAAAAACTATAAAAGAGATTGACTCAAAATTTTAGTGATTATTTCCTAATTTTCCTTGAACACATCGGCTAACATTTATATTCATATAATTTATAAAATGCAGGAAAGGAAATATCCAGTCCTCAAAAATATTAACATTTGTTTACTCAAAAATAATTGATTTTGCATGTGTATAGTATAAACTATATATGCTTTTAACTTAGCCCGTATTATAAAACTGTATCGTAGGTTATTTAGGATAAAAATTGGTTCATATAGCTTTAAATTCCTACAAGTAAAGTGCACCTAAAATATAGGGTGCAATATTTTTTCAGGATACACATTGAGATTTATGCCCCTTTTGCATAGACCTATGTGAACGTAATTTAAATATTATACAGTTGTTAAATGCACACATCCTTATACATTAATTATACCGAATTTCAATTTCTGATAATGTTTAGTTTTTTGTATATTTCAATTTTAATATTGGTAAAAATTAGCCTTGTCTGGGGAAAAATAACCTCCCAGTGACCTTAAACAGAAGAAAGATTCCATGGCAAGAGCTAGTACTCGGTTTCGCCTACCATTGGAACT
This sequence comes from Mantis religiosa, assembly GCA_030765055.1. Lineage (NCBI taxonomy): Eukaryota > Metazoa > Arthropoda > Insecta > Mantodea > Mantidae > Mantis > Mantis religiosa. Next base: position 101,251,469 of record CM060955.1, read on the forward strand.
GTCTGCATAGGAATAGAAACATTAAATAAAGCAAGCCAATACGTAAGCCAATGAGTGTTGAAATCTCATGTAATACAGCTAAAAGTCGGCTATAGCAAACCGCTCTATTAGCTGGCGTTAATGAATCTCGACTAACTGAAAACCATGTATGTACACTGCTGAGTAGTGAGATAGATAAAGCGGCGTTAGGTAATGTGACGGAGTTGTATTTCATATTGGAACAGGCAGAGTTAATTAATGCACAACGATACCTTTGTAAAGGCATGCCACGCGGTGGTAAGCATGAATATAACATATTCACTGGAAAAGTCACAGGACCACAACACAACTGTTTGATAAGACGAATTTCCATTCATTAATATTTGTAGGGCTACCATTTCTTTTTTGCCTAATTAACCTGCATTGTTAAGTCATAGTGGCAATGAATGAAAATGAGTGAAGTTATGCTCTAATGAGTTTAGGGTCTCTGGAGCTTAGAGCTAACTGATGTTAATCTTTTAAGATAAGGAAACCTACGAAAAAATTATCTAGATAACTCACCCTGGCCGAGATTAAAACACAGGTTTAAGAAGACACGAGCTAGTATTTCGGTGAGGGTGAGTTGAATTCAGGGAGTGATGGCCAATATATTCCAGGACGGTTAAGAAGAACAAATATTGTTGTGTTTAATTCAGAGTTTGCGTAAGATCACACGTAGTGTTACTAGAGGAACCTCGGGCCAAACTGCCAAGATTTTCCGTCGGGAAGTTGTTCGGATTGGGTTGGACTCGACGGGACAGTGTGTTGCGGACACCCACGGGGAATTGGATACCTCCTGTCAGGCTATGGCCGCCCGGGAGGAGTAGAGGGTTGCCTCATTAGTCCCGGGTACTTGCCTGCAGAGCTAGTAGAAAGTGTGCTAGATCACCAGGCGACCTCACCGAGGTTTTTCGATAGTCTTCCCTGCGGCTTTGACGTGCGTAAGTGGCGTATACACTTCCATCCCGTCTTGACGTTGTTGTCAACGGAGGGGCTTTTTAAGAAATTAGGGATTGACCTATGAAAAGACCCCCGGAGTTATCCATCGCTCCCGGGTTGAAGGTGGCCAGGGTCTTGGGACTTTTGGTTAGATCCTCTGCACTTAACTATTCGTTTCAACTATGTAGGGGAAGGTCGTGCAGTATAAGCCGGGTAAGTTTTTTGACCTTACTCTGTAACTGTTGTGGTTAATCGGAATCTTCCTATATTATTCTCTTACATGTTCTATGGATAGTATAATGTAATTATTTTTATTTTTATTTATAGTAGTCTATATATTTATTCATCGAAAGTAAAACATCTAGAATTATAAGGCTTGTAGAAAGTGTCTTGCAGTATCGGCCACTGTCTTTTCTGTTACAATATAGATTGTTAGTAATACATTGCACTGCCACATATAGAACAATGGTAGAATACAAAAGCATGGGAACTTGTCACTGTTACTGCTCAGTTCACAAATGTTTAGGTCACTGGTCTACTGACGCAGCCCCTGTCACCTAGGAACACTGAGATGACATATAACTTGATACCAGAAAGACATTAACTAAAACAAACGAATAAATATAAATGAATGACGTATAGCAGAATTGACATATGCCGGAATGCTAGCATATACTCCGGAGACCGCCACAGTGACAAGGCTACTCTGCGAAGGTCAGTAAACTCCCTTTGCAATCCCTGTAAACAAACAACCCTACTCTATTATCTGTTTTGCCCTCAAGACAAATTTGGTGCCATCCAGTCGGGAATCAACCCATTGTTAAAATCTCATGCATGCTTCTGACAACAGGCTTCAAGATTTTGACCGACGCGCAGAGCGCATGCTTTCGCATAAATTTTTGCATGAGGACCGTTAGAGAAAGCGTCTCTGATGTTAGGTCCGAAACTGGAAGTTCTGAACACTGATCTCAAGTGGGGATATTTAGCAGCCAACAGAAAATTGATATTCGTTCATGTGATTTTGCAAACTCCGAGAAATACCTAGAGTGGGGGTAATACAAAGTGATGGCGAAAAGTAGGTTTCGCTATCAAGAACACTTCGGTCCTGAGTTCTACGTGAGACGGATGCGCATTTGGCGCCGCGTCATGCACAAAGTGCATTATCTAACAATCTCTCCAGTGAGAGTTAGCACAAAGAGTAATATATAGGGAAGAGGATAAATATATACAATTCGACTACACAGTGCTACTGCCTCCGTGTTTCAAATCACAATATTGACGTGACGCTAAACACAGCAACCACACCGACGACAACTTTACGGTGGCGAGCAAAAGAGCCTAAGGATAACAATAAAGTTCTGTCTACCAGTTTCGAGGTGTCATCATTCAACCCATAACCAGTCAGGACAAACCACTCCTGAAGTACAGATGAGAATTATCATGCTGGAGCTACAAGTTACCTCGAACTAATTATAATCTCCCTTTCCTTAACCTCCGCACGCCACCAATCCGTAATTGTGAGGCGCTGAGCACAAGGGAGAGCTTGACGAGGTTCGCTATGGGCCGGACCGCCTCATAACAGAGATCGCAAATATAGCGCTGCTATAAGCTTCAAAATATCTTCCGTTCGCTAAGAGCTACACTAACCACCATCAGGCACTCAGGGAAGACAAACAACTGGAGAGAGGAAGAAGATATCCAACTCTAGCGCACATGGATGTACCAGCTTGCTACTGCTTACTGGAAACTTCTGCTACATGGAGGTGAAAAGGAAAATCGCAGTTGTGGCCGGTACTGCATGCCGGCCGACACTGCATGGCTCTCCCCTATAAATTACACAATTTTTGCGGCAGAGGAAGCAATTAATGGGGTAATATCATGCATGTTATTTTGGGGAAAGAATTGATATTGAAATGGATTTTACGTAGAGCATCTCAGGTATGCTGTGAAAGGTAGTAAATTGTGTGAGAGGTCCAGTGAAGCGTTGTTATGAAATTATGTAATGGTAGTGATGAAACCGTTTACTGAAATAACGTTTCAGATAGTCTACTGGTATTTTTGTGTATGTGTATTACGAATGAAATTTTGCTCGAAATCCAGAGAATTAAAGAGGAGCATTCTGTGGGAAAGCAAATGTTTAGAGTAATAAGTGTTCATTAAATCGAGGGTAGGCTGATAAGTGCTGGGCTTCATATAGAAATGGCCCCACCGGTCCAGTTTGACGGATAGCATCATATAGCTTAACTCTAGACTCCAGTACTTCTTTAGTTTTTGAATGAAAGCATTTTAAACAAGACAAGTTTAGAGGTTTGTAAGAGGATTTTTATTCTGCTACACGACTTTATTCGGGCCCCATGGCGGGCTCCATATATAACGTGATATTTATGGTGAAGATGAGATGCACTTTGACCATTTCGAAGCCCCAGATTGGGAAGTCATAGGTAACAGGATTTCTTCGTTGAAGTTTGAATTGGTGCTTGATTATTGTGTCGGCTTAAATAAGAGTCATGAGATCTCTTCTTTTCTTGGGTGGTTACGAGTGAAAGAAATACAATTTGGATAAGTTCAATTTCGTAATATATAATTTAATTATGTCATCTGGATTACATTTTACTTGAACTTTGTTTCTTAGTCAATAATTGCAGGTTACCTCCAGCACATCGATAAATCCTTACTTCCTTAACAAATAGTTTCCATTAATTAAATAAAATTGCTCACACCTGCACGTCTACTCATCACTATCAAAACTTTTAACTTCTCTGTGTCCTTTTTCCACGAGCAAGATGATTGATTTTTTTCTCTCCATAGCAACCGTTCATTTCTTTATACTGACGTCACTTATACCAACCAATATACTATATGCGCAAGATTTCTTGAGCGTTCGGGTTCCAAGTCTTCATTCGGTAGGTTTCGCCTATTTCCGTAAACACAGATGACAACTTTGGAACAGGAAATGTGCTACACGTTGTGACATCTAGTGGCCAATATGCTAAGCTTTCACAAGTACACCATTTCATTTTGAGCAATTTTGAGGTTAATTATTAGCTAACCAGTTTACAACAAATCTAAAAGCAACATTAAGTTGTAAATGTTATGGCTCTCGAAAGGGGACACACTATTTTTGGTCTACCGCCGTATAACTATTAATCTGAATGCAACTGAGCTGGCGTGGACAAAAACAAAAAATGTTTACAAAGTACGCAGTGTTAATGAGAGCCACAAATATCCGGAAACTTGCTATAGAAGAAGCAACGGATTAGGAAGGCTACTGCAAGAATGTCCCAGAGCTGGAAATGCAGTATTGGAGAAACGATGGTGTAATACAAAATGTAATTAATGAAATTATTAACAGGATACCAGCGATAAAATGAAGCAGTAGACTTGAAAATCGAAGAATCACAAAGCGTGTGAGTGTTTATAGCTGTCATAGTATTTGCTTAATACTTTCATGTGTTTCATAACACTAAATATATAAACATACAGCATACCGGATGGAGTTCAATTGTTTGTTGCCACATATTATACCTACGGAGCATACCTTCGCTTATCTTACCGCAATTTGGCTGAATTGTGTTTTTCTATGTTGACCACACTGCAGAAACTTCTTCCCCTCTGCTCGCACCACACCGTTAATCCAGCGCTCAAGAAATCTTGCGCATATAGTACATATCTTGTAGAATTTTCCCTCTATAATCTCACTTCCACACACTCAACATTAACATTATAATACTTTTAAACATTTTTCCCAAATTCCAAATATCACCACCAAGCAAATAAACAAAAATCATTTTCAAGGCCAAACAAAATCAACCGTTACAAGTTTCACGAAAACAAGGATTTTAAAAAACGAGCAGTGAATAAATACACCCACTTGAAAGGCTTAACGCCTAAAGAAATCAAGAAGGAAATGGACGGTACAAGACACTGCTCCTTCATGTACAATGACTAAAAGGTTGGTTGCAGAGTTTAAAATGGGACATACAAGCCCATGAGCCTTATTCTACACGCCCTGTGGAAGTCACAACTCCAGAGATCACTGAAAAAAATCCATCGTTTAATACTAGAAGACTGCAGATTAACCTTTTTTAGACAGCAGAAGCTGTAAGCATATTAAAATAACGTGTAGCTAATATTTTAAGTAATGTTTTGGACTATCACAAGGTCTGTGCAAGATGACTGAGGCGTATATTGACGCCTGATCAAAATTTACAAAGATAAACTGTTTCTGTTAAGAATTTGGATCTCTACCGTAAAAATACCAGTTAATTTTTGACACGGCTTATTACCATGGATGAAACTGGGATACATCACTACACTCCAGAAAGTATGTCACAGTGAAAACAGTGGTTTGCACCAGTTGAACCAACTCCAGAAAAAGTCAAAGTCAAAGTGGGAATTACTTTTATTTATTACTTGGAAAAGGGTAAAGCTACCCCTGTTGACTACTAAGCAAGCTTACTGCAACGTTTGAGTTATGAGGTGCGCCGGCCCATCGCTCAGTCACTGAAATGGGAAACATGTGCAAATTAAAGTTAGAATTTGAAATTAATTGTTCTTTCACACTAGCCGTGTGTAGGACGCACTATGGAACACTAGAGTAAGACTGAAAAATTCAACGTCATAGCCTGGATTTGAACCACGAATCCTCTGGTTGCAGTCCAGCCGCTCTAACCCTTGAGCTAATATGGCCAAAATGCCGACATGGCATTAAGTTCCCCAACTGACTCGTACTTTTCCCGGTAAACTACTAGGAGTTCTCATAAACACATGAGACAACTACCTTAATGGCGACTTACAATGCTGTAAGTACTTTAAGGCCCGGGCTTTATAGTTCGGACCACTATTAGGTACAATTAATGGAAATTAATTGTTCTTTCACATTAGCCGTGTGAAGGACGCACTATGAAACACTAGAGCCAGACTGAAAAATGTAATGCCATAGCCGGGATTTGAACCACGAATACTCTGGTAGCCGTCTATCCGCTCTAACCCTTGAGGTAATATGGCCAACGTGCCGACATGACATAAAATTCTCCAACTGACTCATGCTTTCCCGGTAAACTACTAGGAGATCTCATAAACACATTAGATGGCGACTTACTATGCTGTAAGTACTTTAAGGCTCGGGCTTTATAGTTCGGACCACTATTAGGTACAATTAATGGAAATTAATTGTTCTTTCACACTAGCCGTATGTAGGACGCACTATGAACGCAATTGCCAATTCTGGCTCCACTCATTCAAATCTTAGTCTATACACGGATAGTGTGGAAGAAATAATTATTTCCATTGCTACAGACATTAACTACAACCATATTTTTGTACACTTTTTTTTTTAAAATTTTGGTGCTTGTGTTCTTATTTCCTAATGTGCATTTAACGGACGAATCACACTGACCTTCGCATTTGAAGACGGAAGAAACCTGCTGAATGATTTTTATTTCATTCTTCTACTACATTTTGAATACAATGTATGTTCTATGATACCCATATGGAAATATTCTTCATTTGAACTTCTTAGAAATCAAAAGAGCTATTTGCAACACATTCATAACTTGAAACAAAAGTTTCAAATGTTTTCCTACGTGGTAAAACTTCATAATGTTTTCCCAATATCAGATGAAAGCAATCGATAACAACAAACTTTCGTTGCTCACTGCAATATGCGTCCATTTAAACACAAATTTGGTTCCGGAACGGGCATTTATGCAGAGTATTTGTACGGAATATAGGTCATCCATTTTATATTTAAATTATTCACGAGAAAATAAATATATAACACTACAAATATCACTGATCAGCATCCCCTGCAAAGAAAACGAATGTAGTGCACGTGTGTTAAGCTATAACAAATTGAGGAAAACAGAAAATATAATCGTCCCTGATATAAACCATTTACTTAACGAGATAGCCCCGCGGTGACCTTGTATTCGGAAGGACTGGATTCGTTTCCCGCCGAGCACTTGACTATGTTCTTCGTGGTGTTACCAGGTCTGCTTCATCTTCATCTGTTTCAGGGTTGCCAGATTGTCGGGTTGCGCCTTGAGAAGGATAGCCCCTTCCTGGTTTACTACTACCATTAATGAGTAGTGATGGCAGTAATAATATACCATTCATGATAACTTTTTAGTAATTGTGACTCGTAATTTTCGAATTCTCCATTTGGAAAGTGTAATGTGGTCGTGTGACTTGGACCTTCACCAAGAGAACTTAAATGGTCAATTCTGCCATTGTTATAGCCAGTGAGAAACCAGGTACAGATATATGTAGATCGTTGGGTTAAAGGAAAGAAAGAGAAGGATTCGTCTCAAAGAGAGCAAATTCTCATATAATAATAAGTTCTCATATGATAATAGCTTAATTTCCTGAGGACTGACAATGTTAATGCAGTGCCGAGAGGTGTTCGTATGCAGCACGCGTTAGTGCGATGTGACTCAACGCGTGTTCCGTGAATCAAGACACGCTTCCTGTTACCAAAATTAATTAAAAAGTTTAATTTAAACAAGAGCGTTGTTACAGCATAGCAACCAGCAGAAAAAGGATGCAATATACAACTACACTCGTAAAAGTAATTGCTTTATCCATGCCCAATTTGAGTATTGGTTTAGATAATGAATCCATTCTACAGATTTTAAAATTGCATTTCACACTGCAGGTGTTATAATAACTTTAATCGAATATTACGAAAAACATAGGCAGTGACTGTTAATGGAAAACAAGATAAAATAAAAAACCGTGGCAAGTATTTTATTTTAAATACACAAACTATCATATTAGAAAAAAAATAGGCGAATATCAATGGATGTTTGCAAATATAAGAAGCTTTTTGGGGGTATATATGACTGAAATTTCATGAACATTTTCAAAATATCAGCTGTCCCTCGTTTTAGTCTATAAAATAGTGTTGGTCTTCCTGAATCCAAGGAATGCTTAGATAGCATCCGCAAGCCATTTTAAATGCTCTAATCTAGTTTGAAAGATATGAATTCCACTCATTTATCCTCGTTTACAGGCTATTGAAAATTACAGCATTTTTCATCATTTAAGATGCTCCTTGCGTCGCAGTTTTAGTGTTAGACTAATGAAACTTGCTACACACATTCATGGAGAGATAGTAAATAGACGCTTTACTGGTTTCTATTGTGAGATGCATTTAAGTACTCTTTCTTTGCTTCCAAACACAAAAATATCAAACTTTGGGTGAAAAAACCATATTCATTGCTTTAAAAATGTCTGGAGCCTAAAGTTATTGAGAAACAGAGAAACCTAGGGCAAATTCAAAAAATGGATGCATTGGAAACCTGTTGTTAATGCATTAGAATAAAATTTAAGTTTTGTTGCAAGGGACTTTTTAGTGACGTAATTAAAAATAAATAAATTTGAGAATATTTTCCAAACTATCAAAGTGAAATTGACAAAATTTGCGATGTATCTTATGCTCTCCCGTAGGGGAGACGATCCGTCCCCTTCAGCTGCCGTGGTGCGGGAGCTGCGGATTCCTAGCACTCGTGGTACATCTGACGTTACTAGACAAACCTCGGGCCGAACATTCGAGCCCCTCCCTGATTGGGAGTTGTTCGGATTGGGTTGGACTCAAGGGGGCAGTGGTTCCCGACACACGTGAGAGATCGGGTACTTCTCCGGACGGGGTTGAGGGAAGCCATTAATATTCTGGCATACTAGCCTGCATAGATAGTAGCAGGTGTGCTAGGTGACCAGGCTGCCCCAACTAGGTCATATCGCTAGCCTTCCATTTTGGTGTTGGCGCGCGTAAGTGGAGTATCCACTTGCATGCCGTCTTGAGTCCACAGGACCAAATGGGTGGGGGGCTGGTTAGCCTCTAGGTCTTGCCTCACGGAGGCGCCGGGCGCCCTTTTGGGACAGCTCGGTAACTCCCTGGTCGAAGGAGGCCCGGGTCCTTGCTCCTAAGGGTCCAGGACTAATGGGAGTAGAACCTCGGGCATTAACTGTATCTTATGCTCACTAAACTGTGGTATAAATCTTAAAAAGCTAGCGTTATTAGTTCAAGATTTCAAATTTTCAGTCATAGGTAGCCTAAAGAAATAAACAAAAGATAAATAAAGTACAAAATTGTTATAAATGGAAGGCTTTAGGTAGGGAGGGTTATCCAACGAAGGAAAACATTTCGTCCACTTAGAGCTACATAGACTGCCACCCCTAGGAGCAAGGATGTTCCTTTTGAAGCTGCAGACAAGGTGAAGAGGCAGCCATCTAATGTCCACTGGGAATCCTCTTTCCTTTGTTGCTGATGTTGTAATTTACATCCTCCAACGTCAAGTCATATCGGACGGTGAATGGAATGGATGAAATGATGCTCAAATGAGCCCGGGGTCCATAGAGCTTAGAGTTACCCGACATTCGTATTTCAGGATAAGGGAAAACCCTGGTAAAGACCTTATCCAGGTAACTCTGACCAAGATTCGAACTCTGGACCTCTTGAATGTCAGGCAGACATGTTACCACCACGCTACCAAGGCGGGCTCTCTTACCTTGGAGCAAGCTTCCGCGCCATTTGTGGAGCACCATTAAATGCCACGAAACCTCGAAGTATACCTGAAAGATGAGAAGTAAACCTATTAAGGACTACGTTTTAGAAAGGAGGTAATACCAGAGGAGAAAGCGCACTGAAAACATGTATCGTTGGAAAGCACGTTATTGTGTAAATAATAATCAATCTTTTCCGAAACATTCTATACATTTCACTTGAAATTTGTTGGCCCTGAACTGAGCATATTCTTCATGTATATACTATTTTAAGGAAGATATATAAATTCATAATGGTATGGAATAAAATATTTCACCATAATGTAAGGGAATTGTGTTACCTACTCATTTACAAATATCAAACTTGGATATATGTACTTAAACATTTGAACTCCTCCGCTATATGCAACTATTACTTCATTCACATTACACCTATGGTGAAATGCATAAATGTGTATTGGTGATTTACATGATTATTAATATGAAGCAGACAGAAAATAATAAGATTTCGCTTGAATATTTTTAGATTATTTATGTGATTGCAATAATCAGCTTGTTTCAGCATCACGTCTGAGCACATTTGACGGTTAAATACTGAGATCTGTTTACGTTGGAATAGAAGTAAGAGCAAAATCCGAGCTCTACAACACATTTAACCTATAGTTACAGTAATACATTGCTGTGTTTCAGAGAGTCATATACACCTGGACAAATTATTATCGAATACTAGCTCGTTTGGGCTGGGATTCTCATGTATTTCAATGCTCACAGCAAGATACTGACAGGGGCACCTTCTACAAACACCAACATTGGGGTGCTGACATGTGCAAATTGGTTGCCTGGTGTGACGAATGGTGAAAACAGCATGAAGCTATGCATATCATTTGAAACAGGAGGTGGGATATTTTTAGTGGCATTATCTAGACCCCATGGTCACTATGAATTACCGTTTGGCCAGGTTCATCTGGCAGTTTGGCATATTTCACTGGGGTACCATAAAACTCAGCAGGTCATATTGGGTATATGTGACATCGTTTAAACAAGCTGAAGAGACCAAGAATTAGGTTGCTGCAAAATCGTATGTGTTGCACTTACAAACATTTCCTGCTCGTTCTTCTAAAATTATTCCTTCAAAAGCTTATTATTATAGATACTCCCTTTAAATCCCGATAAAATTGAATTCACATGAGCGCATTTAGCTGTAAGATCAATTAAGAAAAGCGATAGACTTTTAATAAGCATGTCGCCCTGTTACAGACTTGAACCCATTCTCTTTGCTTATCCAAGAGAGAGAAAGAGAGAGATAAATCAATGACTTCCTGGTTGAGAAATTTAAACCAATATCTCGGAGATGGCTATCTTAAAGAACTTTATTTAACATAAGTTGTGTAATTTAAGAAGAGCTACGCTTTATATTGCATATCTAATAAGATTTTGAACATCTCTTACGGTTTGCCACATGCAAAAGTCATTCAGAATTGTTTTGGAATGGATTACGTACGCAGGGGATTCGCCACTGAGACCAGTCTTGATCTATTGTACCCATGCCCCAAGTGGATCATCCCCAGAAGGAAGGATGAGGCCAGAGGAGACAGATGGCGGCTGTTTCAAGGAGCCGCGACAGTGCAGGGGGCAAGGTCCTGCGCTTCACCAGGCAGGCTACCACAACCGGCTGCGGTCCGGAAACGGCGCTACCAGACCGGACTGGGAGACCGGAGTCCGTCCTATCGTAGGTGGACGTACTACTCAGAGCATATCATCCTGCCATGCAGCACCGGGATACCCGCGACACTTCTACCCTGAAAGAGACCACCAAATGAGAGATGATTTGAAATTATAATGGAGATGAAATGGAGAGACAGGATGTTGTTAACCTCCCCAGCATTCGCCTGACAGCACGGGAAAGCCCGGTAAACCACAGGTCAGGTAGTTTGACCTTCATTCAGAATAAAAAGAACTTATGTGGAAGAACCTAGATATTATGTACATTTCACTTTTCATTAAGAGTGTTTCAGTCATAATCCTTAGATCTATTTTGAAAAGATAAATATTTTTGAAAAATATTTCATGTGCTTTGCGGTGGGGTGTTTATTTTATTTTAAATACATCTGCCCACCTCGGTAGAATAGATGGTAGCGTGTCTGCCTCACGTCTAAGGGGTCCCGAGTTCGAATTTCGGTCAGGGCGAGTTACCTGGATAAGGTTTTTCCGGGGTTTCCCTTTATCCTGAAAGACTCTAAGCTCTTAGCTCCATGGACCCCGGACTCATTGGAGCATCATTTCTGCCATTTTATTCATAGTCCGATATGACTAAATGTTGGAGGACGTAAATTACAATAATAAATAAATAAGTAAATAAATAAATAAATAAATAAATAAAATAAAAAATAAATAAATATGACCAACGAATTTGTTTCTGAGTTATGGCGTTTACAGAAACACACACACTTACGATGAACATTATCACCTCCAAAATGTTTTGGGGAGGGAGGTGGTCAGTGGACCTCAGTGGCGAGGCGTGACTTTCAAAGCGAGGAAGCTCCAGGTGGTAATTTTCATTAAAATAAGAAAGGATGATGATTCAAAGAACTAAAGCTACTTTTTGGCACGCTTATTATTGTACAGTCACACATAGGTCCTCCTTGTATTGCAAGACTGGTTTCTCTACAAGCATGTTCCTGTTCCCTCTTCACTCAGCTGGACCACACCGCGTGAATTGTTACCTAGTCTAACATGGGGAATGTATGCAATTCACAACTTCTTCTAAAAACTTAAACTTCACAAGAACTTCCTGTTTGGCACCACTATATACAATTTATATACCTTACTATTGCTGTTTTGTTTGAAATATACTTACATTTGTATTTAAAAGTGCCACATACTTCAACAACTGCAGAGGTCTCACATGACAATATCCGTCAAGCGATTCCTAACTACGGAAGAGCTCCAATTGCTTTGGAAACTTATGAAGCATGGTATTCAAGGATACGAATGCGTGAATTAATAAATATTCTGTATTGAATGAGCTCACAGAACTGGTCACTAGGGTTTAAGCAGCTGTGAAATTGTCCGCGGTACCGTGGGTGTTCGCTAATAAATTTTGAAAATCTATCCAGAGCAAATAAAATATTGTTTGGTATGAATTGATTTTTATTCTCGCTCTACTTCTTGGGGAAGCGGGCTTCGCACACCTGGTCCTCAAGATTTCCGATAAACTCAACATCGAAGTTTCGAGTGCAAATAAAGGTGCTCCTACCTACTGTACATAGTAACAAAGTGAAAAGTAAAATAAAGATTATATTAGATTTTTTATTGTGCATATTCCAAAATTTTGCAATTTACACCTTTTGGCTACATTTATTTGTCTTTACCTAGTTGCTACATTGTCTTACGTGACACCCCGGTCTTCTGCTAGGCCAGGTAGCTCTTAACCTCCATGCCTCCTTTATTACTTAATTGGCCCCTTTGTTCCTCCCCATCTTCCTTTCTTATATTCTTTACATTTCTGGCCCATTTTTCTTTTACTTTCTGCAAGAACTCACCAATACGTCTTACCTTCTTTTTCCTCCCTGCCAGTTAACATTTTTATAGCTACTATCCTCTTCTCTGCTTTCTCCCATTTTCCCTCCCAAACCTTTTTTCTCAACATTGCAACCTCCTCGCATTCTGTTACATAGTGTTCTATGCTTTCTTATCCCCCACACAATTCACAAATTCCCTTTTCCCTACCTCTTGCCCCTCTTAGAAATATTGTTCCTGTTCTCATCCAAGCTAACCATTCTCTCTCTTGCCTATTGCTGTAATCTACATATGCTTTTCGTCCGAAATTTCTTTTTATTTGCTTGTAAAATAGTAATGATTTCATATTTTCTAGTCTCCCCATATTTGCAGTCTTTCTATATCTTTATTCTGCATTTTACCAATTTACCCACATCGCTTCTATTCCTTTCTTCTAATCTCCATATACGAACATTTCAACATAACTACAGTTAATTTTATATTGTATCAAAAGTTCATATGTGTAGTAGTTTGAAACTAAGGTGCTTAAATATTTCTTCTAGTTCAGCAATTTAAGTCACTCTGCAATTACCCAGTCTCCTTTAGGAAGAAGAGGGTATAACCTAAGTTATCGAACGGTGCTGCATCAATGCCAGTATAAAGCCATGAGGTGTATTAGTAAAACGTTCAGTTTAGAAAGCATTTCTTCTTTCTTCGTATGTTGCAAGGAAGCATATTTTAAGAAGTGGCACAAAGCTTTGAATATTTTACTGCGGGTTCTCGCAGATATATGAAAATCGAGGGATCGTATAGAAATGCAAACCCGTTGTAATCTAAAATCCACGGCCTGGAGCAATATTAACTTGGTGGTGCCACCCTTCTCGTTCAAATCCCTAACCTATTGACAACTCTATTACATTTTTCTCCATCTTAGGGAAAATGCATCCCCCACCTCGCCATTGAAACCAGCTGCAGTGGAGGAGGTGTCATATTACGCCAAGAAAAGTATTGGAAGAAGGATCTGTCGCCGCTGCATAGACGTAATATATGTGCTCTGGAAAAGGAGGAGGAGGTCCTTGCCTTCAAATCCTGCATGGAGCCAAAACTCCTAGCTAACATATCAGTGTATATTGGATGCATTTTCGCATAAAGTTAATGTCTATAATGGTATGTTTAAGTGTTTTAAATAAAATCAAGTAAACCATTGCAGCTGTGAAAAGTTTAAACTTTCATTTGAACGAACCATGAATTTTTTTAAGAAACATTGAACTGTAAACACCACATATAAAATTTCAATGTTAATTTTCTAAATATATTTCTTAATTGTGTTAATTAAAAAGATCTATACATAAAACGGCTTGTTTTGCTTTCCACATTCGGGAATTTTTAAAATTCAATTAACTTATGCCTATAAAAAATTACCTCTGTGTATTTACCCATTTTTTCAATTTTATGTACATCCAGCTATGAACACACTCTTATATAGGTAATAAAATAACATCATTATGAATTTTCAAAACTGTTGCGCGAGTCTCTTTGAACAACCATTTGTGCTGTTATGCTGAAAGTTACAAATTTATGTATCAAAGTTTTGTGCACGTGTAGCATTTTAAGCTTGAAAAATTACGAGAAAATGATTAAGGAAAATACACATTCAGAACTTTATTCAAGCAAACTCCAAAAACTGCATGGAAATTAAAAATTGCATTTAAAAATTGCCGACATAACTGATATGTGTCCAATTTAGGTTTCCAGTTGACGCAGCAACTGCCACCTGGGGACACTGAGATGACATATCACCTGATATCAGAAAGACATTAATACAAATAAACGAATAAATACAAATAAATCACGTATACCAGAACTGAGATATGCCATAATGCTAGCATATATTTCGGAGACCGCTACAGTGACAAGGTCAGTAAACTACCTTTGCAATCCCTGTAAACAAACAACCCTACTCTATTGTCTGTTTTGCCCTCAAGGAAAATTGGGCACCTTCCAGTCGGAAACCAACCCATTGTTAAAATCCCATGCGTGCTTCTGACAACAGGCTTCAAGATTTTGACCGACGCTCATTTATGCTTCGGCATTTAATTTTTGCATGCGGAAGGTAAGAGAAAGCGTCTCTGATGTTTGTTCCGAAACTGGAAATTCTGAAATTATCTCAAGTGGGGATAGTTAGCAGCCAATAGAAAATTGATATTTGTTCATGTGATTTTGCAAACTCCGAGAAACACATTGACGCTAAACATAGCAACCACACCGACGACGACTTTACGGTGGCAAGCAAAGGAGCCTAAGAACAACAATAAACTTCTGTCTAGCAGATTCGAGGTGTAATCATTCAACCCACAACCAGTCAGGACGCACCCACTCCTGAAGTACAGATGAGAGTTATCATGCGGGAACTACAAGTCACCTCGAACCGATTACAGTCTCCCTTTCCTTAACCTCCTCACGCCACCGATCCTTAATTGTGAGGCGTTGTGCACACGGGAGAGCTCGACGTGGTTCACTACGGGCCGGACCGCTTCACAGTATAAATATAATAAAAACCAAACTATCAATTTTTTGTTTACATTTACAGATTTTCATGCAAGCTCATATGTATATTGTTTAAATGTGGACTAAGAGCCTTTCCCACCAATGTTAAGCTGAGGAGGTACTGCATTTGGGGCTAAAATTCACTTTTTATTTTTACATTTTATTATATCATCCGTCTAGATTACAAATATACAGTTAAATACTTCATTGGAGCAATATTTCATACCTAATTTGCTAATTATATTAGTGGGTGTTAAGATTTTGCCACGCGCCTTTTCGTAAGCTTTCAGTAAATCGATCATAACTTCTGTAATACTGAACAGATAATTCTGAACTAAGCCTTGTTTTGTAAAGCGTCTTCCAAGCTTTCTGCTGGTACCACTGTAACCCCAATGATGCTAGCTTTTCTTTTGACTTTGGCTGTGTATGTGAACAGTATTTGTTCTGAATAATATTTTGTAAAGTTATTTGTGAATATATGATACGGGTAGGCCAAAAGCATTTCGAAAGTGAAATCTAATAGGCAATCGTTTTACTAAACTTAGAAAAGTAAATGTGGAAAATATAAATAAAATAGACAATTAAACCACATGTAGTAGGCCCAGCTCACACAATGCATGTGCTAATCATGATGGTAGTCATATACAGATATTGATGAGCTGCGAGTCCTGAAAGCAGATAAAATGGTTGAAGAACTGGTACAAAAGGCAAGAAAAACGAACATGAGAATACAGAGGGTCCAGACTATGTAGCAGGAATATTCTGACTCATGTGAGAAGTCAGTAATCAATATATAAACTTTAAAAGCTGTTTTTCTTAATTTCACATTTTTTCACGTTTCGTTAGACCTTTTTTTAAAAAAAAACCAATATGAATTTTGTATGTGTATTAAATAGACTTATAAAAATAATAATAAGATGGGATGTTTCTCTGAGATTCATAATACGTGTTTAAAAATAACATTTTCTAAAATTTCAGTTCCTTTTTTACAAAAACTAAACAATTATAAAAAATTATAACATTTTCAAATAATAATAGGTATTATTAAAGAAAAAGGTTTTAAGAACTTGCCTGAAAATTTTCATGTACATATCAATAACAATTTATTAGTAACGTGCACCCAAAAATTATGGAAATAGCATTGTGCAGATAGTACCTTCTCTCCTTAAATTCCCCAAAACTATAAATCATTACTCAGGTAAGCTGTTTAATATATCAGACTGATTTTATCCAAGATGTAGATACATGTCTTAATTTACAGATCTTTTTTTTTTGTGTAATTTACGTCCTCCAACGTTAAGTCATATTGGACGATGAATGAATTGGGTGAAACAATGCTCAAATGAGTCCAGGGACCATGCAGCTTAGAGTTACCAGACATTCGTCTTGAAGGATAAGGGAAATCCCTGGAAAAAGCTTTATCCAGGTAACTCACCCTTACCGAGATTCGAACTCGGGACCTGTTGAACGTGAGGCAGACATCATACCACCTAGCTACCGAGGCGGGCATTTACTGATCAACTTCTATACCATAAATTGTTATATTACAAAAGATAGGATGACTTTTTAATTTTATGACTTTCTGTTGAAAGTGTATTAACAAATGAAGAGCTCAGTATAATAACGGCATATCCCAACCGACATCGAATTTTGAGATAGAATAGCTGTCATCTACCTTGAAGAAAAATGTGAAGTTTTGGAAATAGAGGTGGATTACATATTTCAAAATGTTAAATGAAGGAAAGGTCTATTTCTCATCATTTCTTCTGTTTTGTATAATTTTTGTTGTTTTTTCAATAAACAACATAAAGTCAAGGAAACTGTTAATCATAATGGTTGAAGAATTTGTACTAAATTTGAAATTCCTTAATTTAAATATCCAGAAAATATTAAGCCGCAAAATTAACTACTTTCCATGCTTTGGAGAAAAATAGAAAATGAAATTTATTTCAAAATGAGCTTGGCTGTAATCCGCCGTTATTACTCCAAGGCCCTAATTTGGTTTTATACGAGGGCTGTTCAATAAATAATAATCATAATTTTTTACGCTCATAATTTTTCACACTAAAATTCAAACTTATTATATTGTTAGCTTAATGTGAAATAAACACGCCGTAGTAGCCTGATTGTTGGTACTGCTGTTTCCCGCCTGTGAAAACCAGGCAAGTTCATACATGTTCAGTATCGCATACCGCTGTTCTTCAGTTGAGGCTTATACAATGTTACAGAACTATGGAGAGTCTGTTCTTCCCTACAGATCAGCTCCAAGGTGGTTTAAAATGTTTAAAGAGGGAAGACAATGAATTTCAAAGTTAGGTGGACTCGTTACTCCAGTTACGGTAGAAAACATCAACACTGCTGCTGCCATTGTAAGAGAGGATCGACGACTTACCTTAAGATCAATTTCTGATATACTGAACATTTCATTGGTGACAGAAACATTACACGTGAGACGTGTTTGTGTGCGGTGCGTTCCAAGACTGTTGATTCCCGAACAAAACGACATTTGCATATAGGTCTGCATGCAATTAAAGTTGATGTTAGAGGAAGATCCGGAGTTTCTTTCAAACGTAATCACTGCTGATGAAACTTGGTTACATCATTTTGATCCTGAGAGCAAACAGCAAGGTTCAGTGTGGAAATCTTCATCACCAACACCCCAAAAAGCAAAAGTGTTAGATTCTTCTGGGAAAGTTATGGCCATCTCATTCTTTGATATTCATGGAATGGTTTATCAGCATGTTGTACCTGCACACACATCATTTACTGGACAATACTACGGGCCAGATGCTGCACCACGATAATGCGCGGAAGCATATTATCATTGTTATTGCTGAATATATTGCAACAATCAAGGTGAAGTGCATCCCTCACCCTCCCTATAGCCCGGATTTAGCATAATGTGACCTTTTTCTATTCCCTAACTTGAAGAAACGCCATCGTGGGAGGCATTACCCATCATCAGAAGCAGTGGTGAAGGCTGCGGAGGCGATTTTGAAGGATCTCTCAAAAAGTGGTTTCCAGCATGTCTTTGAAGACTGGCAGAAATTCTGGGATAAGTGCATCGCACTGATGGGAGACTATTTTGAGAAGGACCATCAAAATTATGAGGATAAGTAAAAGTACGTTGTCAAACAAAGTTGTGATAATTCTTTATTGAACAGCCCTCGTAATAACTGGCTATATTATTAACGTTTAAATAAACATCTGATGATAATGATGATGAATGAAGGAGAAAGAAATCCTGAGAACTTGTGGGAGGATAGAGTGCCTTGATGTTCTAGAATAGGAGGATTGTATATAAATACAATGATGATAAGGACAATTATAAAGCAAAATTAATTTATTTGATTTTTTAAATGAATAATCAATCTTCAGATGATGTAAATGCCTCACATGATAAAAATATTCAACCATTTCACACGATTTCTCAAATATAGCTATGTAAAGTCAATAATTATTCATATATTTCGTGGAAAGAGTAATCAAACATTAAATATGTTTACTCGTTGTTTTTAAAAATATTGAAATCGTACATCGAAATTAGAAGTGATAAAAGAAAAGACCCTTTAGATTCCTTTACCTAACTTCAAGGAACATACATTGAAAGTTTTACTTTACAGGTAACAAACAGAAACGCAGTTTCATCAGAGGAAACGCCATATAATGTTTTGTAACTAATGTTCGAAGTCTCTGCAGCGCTTGATTACACACGTCTCTCTCATCATGGATTGATGAATTGTACGTATATCACGTGTGGCTTCTCCTTAATTTCCGCACCAGCTATCACAACCCATGTTACGTAGACGAACGCTTTCATGTACCTTCTGAGAAAAATATAAAATTGGTGCTCATGTTATGGAAGATTCCACTAAGCCATACGAGTCCGGATTCAAATAATGCTGTATCTATTTATGTTAGGTTTGGCTGGTGTGGCGAAGTTGCAGTAACATCAACTCCTACAAGTTCCAAGAAACTTGTTTCAAGTGACACCGAACTTATACGATACGACTTACATAGATATATTGGGGTTACTACCTCTTAGGAAGAAGGGATGAAGTGAAGGAACCAGTCGCAGTACTCGAAAATGGCTGGAAATGCCTAGAAAGGATTCTAGTGTCTGGAATTTTATTTCCTTTGAGCAAGCATCCAGCACTGTCCATATGCCACAAAATATAGAAGCACACTTGAAATATGAGAAGGAAATTATAGAAAGGAAATCGAGATAGATGAGAAATCACCCCAGGATTAAGCTACTAACCAGGGAGAAAGAGGAAAAAGGAAAAATCACGAAAATTCTGGTCAGAAAGGGCGGTCGATGGGAATTGAACTCGAAGCCTCACATTTCACACGTAGCCATATCGCTCCGTATTTTTCTTTCTATTATATTTCTACCCTCTCAATCACGTAACAATAGTATAAAAATAACCTATTGTATTCCAGTACATGATTGCGACGTAGAAAATACCTGTTTTAAGGATAGTGGAGTAACAGCACTATTACACGCTGGCCTTGTAGCTCATTCGGTAGAGCACCTGCCTGCCGTGCTAGGAGTCGCCGATTCCCGGTGGTGGGGATGGGGAGATTTCTCAGACCAAGACAATTCCCCATTTTCCCCAGGATCTGGCAGTATGAATGAGAGTGTAAATGTGTGCGTGATCTAATGATTGAAACCCAAAGAATACGAATTAACTCCTTCGATATGTTCCAAAGGAAAACGGCCGCCGATATGATCACTGGAGTGAAAGTTGTAGTATTTATGAAGAGAGAGAGAGAGAGAGAGAGAGAGAGAGAGAGAGAGAGAGAGAGAGAGAGAGAGAGAGAGAGAGAGAGAGAGAGAGAGAGAGAGAGAGAGAGAGAGAGAGAGAGAGAGAGAGAGAGAGAGAGAGAGAGAGAGAGAGAGAGAGAGAGAGAGAGAGAGAGAGAGAGAGAGAGAGAGAGAGAGAGAGAGAGAGAGAGAGAGAGAATACACTTTCAGGAATAGAACTGCCTCTATTTGTGAAGAAAATAACTTAAAACCTAAATAAATACTAAAGCGCCAGATATGTGTTCAGCGTCTTCCAAGGATTTTTAACATAACATTTCTTCTAATTGGTCACTTTTATGTTATATTAATTTCCTTTTCTTTTTACAGATTTTGAATATAACACTATCATTTTATATTCTGCTATGTACCCGTAGTTTCAATTCTTATTATTTTAATAAGAGTTGGAAAACTCTGTACTTTACTCTTGGCATTATGAAAATAAAAGTTAAAATAAAGTTATAAACAATAAAGTTATAAACAATAATGTTTTAATACCTTTTTACGAGTAATATATTATAAAGTGTATATATGGAAGTTTCTCCTTTTCGCAATTTTAGAACTGCAAAAAATTTAGAATTTTGCAATATTTGCAAATATAAATGATAAATAGAGAGTTTACAAGGAAAATTTATTGCACCAAATTATTCAGTATTGTTCGTTATAGAAATATTTGACATCCCAAGTTAAAATTCTTAGCATTATCTAACGGATGTTCTAGAATATATTTTTAATTGTGTACCTTCATTACAACACCTTGTTATAATTTATTTCTTCTGGTTGTAAACACCTAACAAACATTTAAATACTTTTTCCTCGTTTTGTAATGTAATAACTTCCTATTTTGTTCTTTACCTCAAAAGTTAGGCTGTCTAACTTGTTCCTCTTCCTATTTTACCACGAAATTTCTAATTATCCTCTTTCCGGAGAGTATCTGAGAGCTTGTCAGCACTCCTAACCATAGACGGCATAGCGATATCTTGAAAACAGCCAGATGACACTGTGAAATATTTGTGTATTTAGATCAATATCCGAACTGAAGATCCCATGTCAACGCTATGCTTAATCTATATATGCCAGGCTACCTGAATTTATCCACTATTGAATAGGAAGTCGTTCAAAAAAAGTCTGACATTTGTTAAACGCCTGTTTGATCTGCTGTACTACACAAGAAGTTTCAGTCGCTTCGAAACAGGTGGTTCATGCAGTGTGCAACTATCCGGGGAAGTTGGTGCGCTTACCACTAATGAATTTATCAGTAGGCAAACACAGGTGTTCTTTTCCAAGTTACCATCGGTTCCAGGTGCAGTCTTATTTTCTCCTGCCTCTCGGATTATCGTTTCAATCGAAATGTGCAAGACCAGCTCTTGCTTCCTGACATTGGCAATTTAACTTTTTAACTTTTGTAAGCATGATCATTAAGTAACAGGTTAACCTAATTTTGTTCTTTTCTGTTTCCTTGTCAGTTTCTTTTTATTTATTAGTATGAATGAATTATTTATTATGTATATTCCAAAATTTTACAATTTACAAATTTAGGTTACATTTATTTGTCTTTACCTTGTTGCTACCTTGGCTTACATGACACCCTGGTCTTCTGCTCTGCCAGGTAGCTCTTAACCTCCATGCCTCCTTGTTACTTAATTAGCCCCTTTTCTCCCCCACCTCCCATCTTCCTTTCTTATTTTCTTTACACTTCTTGCCTATTCTTGTTTTACTTTCTGTAAGAACTCACCAATACTTCTTACCTTCTTTACCTTTTTTCCCTATTAACATTTTATAGCTACCATCCTCTTCTCTACTTTCCCCCATTTTTCCTCCCAAACCTTTTTTTTTTTTTCTCCAAATTGCAACCTCCTCGCGCTCTGTTACACAGTATTCTATAATTTCTTTTCCACCACACACTTCACAAATTCCCTTTTCGCTACCTCTTATACCTCTTAGGAATATTGCACCTGTTGTCATCCAAGCTAAGCCCTATTGCCTATTGCAGTAGTCTACGTATGCTTCTCGTCCCCAGTTTCTTTCTATTTGTTTGTAAAATAGCTATTTAATATTTTCTAGACTTCCCCATATTTCCTGTCTTTCTATATCTTCTATTCTGAATTTTACCAATCTACTCACATCGCTTGTGTTCCTTTCCTTTAATCTCCATATATATCCTATTCCTATTTTTTCCATAACTCCTTCTATATCTTCCCACCAACTGTTTGAGTCCTCTAATCCTTTTTGCAGTCTCATGCATAATTTCATAATTTCCCCTTCTTTTGCCAAGCACCTATACCGGAATTTTATTATTCTTTCCATTATTATTCCATTTCTTCTTGTCGTTCCTAATTCTACTACAGCGACTTCTCTAGGTGCGATCTTGGTAAGCCTAGTAGCTCTTTACAAAACCGTCTGTATTTTCGGTCCACCGTGTGCTGTCAGCAGCCTATTTCCAGGCATCCTTTCTAGAGTTTGTCAATGTTTGATGTTATTTCATTTAGCCTTAGAATAGCTTGTAATTCTCATTTCAGCTTTTATCTAATGGGGTGCAATCTGCGGTACTTATTATAAACTTCTCGTTCATTAGGACTACGAAAAATACTAACAAATGTTAGGCAAGTATGTCTTATTTCCTCCTGTTTTTAAGTTTCTATGAATATTCGCAAATACATTTCTGAAATTATCTTCCAGATCCCTTCTTTTCATACTAGTCATAACACCCAAAACTATAAAATATTTCACTTGTTCCACTACTATGTATTCTGAGCCGTTTGGGGTCGTTCAGTATAGCAACTGTTAAGAAAGAAGGATTTTATCTCCCATTTACATTGAGGCCCCCCCACAGAAAAAATAGAAAGCGCTGGACGTCTGAAATGCAGAATTCTGGCTTCTGTACTGAATTGCTGGTTATTTAAGAAGCGCAATCTTGTGGCGGCAGTCCTACCGACCCATTGCAGAACTGTGGCGGTTGGAAGCTTCCGGCTTGCATGATTAAGGGAGAAAGAGAAAAAGAGAGAGATACAGAGAGGGACACGGAGAGGTAGATGCGAGGTCTGCTTCAGAAGCTTTCAGTACATGCTTTGGACTGGTCAAAATTTCAATTACGTAACATGTCCCGGTGCGTACAGCTTCAAAATTACTCATTAGGAAACATAGCTTACCGAAAATGCAATAATGATGAGCGGAAATAGTTTGTAAAGAGTAAACCCCGAAAAGAAATACAATGTACTTGAGTATAACAGAACGAGACACAAAGATCAACTTTAGTCACACTGTAAATTTCATTCAAAGTACTGGAGAAGAGAAATCTTTATTCTATCTTTGTATGCTATTTGTATGTTTAAATATCTGCACCTTGCTTACGTAGTTGATCATAGTGACGTAATATATTAGTTCCAGTTCGTGGCGGTAACATTTTTAAAGCTATCTCCATGAAGATACTATATTACATACCCTGGTGTATATTTAGAGCTTTACATATCTTTATTGTATATTCCTGTTCAAATTTCATTTGTTTGATTTGCTTGATTACACATAAAAATTGTAGTAACTAATGGGGCAGTGCAGTATGTATCTCATTGTGTAAGAGATCTCCTAGTGATTTACGGGAAAAAATACGTGTCGTTGGTGAATTTAGTACTATGCTGGCATGTTGCCATAGTAGCTATTATGGTTAAGAGCAACCGACAGCAGACCGGAAGATTCGTGGTTCAAATTCAGGCTATGGAAGAACAATTAAGTTTAACTAATTTCCAGAATATGTTATCTTTTACAATCAACAATTCAAAGAAAGAAAAAAAATCTGATATGGACTTACTGATCTCTCTGCACTCTTGCATAAACTATTTTTTCATATACTTTTTCGTCTGTTTACTGACAAACAATTGCAGAAATTACCTTATTGGTAATTGTATTGTAGCTGCAAAGAATATACAAATCCAGTAAGATTATAAGCGATAGTCAATTTTTTTAAGGCTAGATCTTATATAATGGCTTTGACATTCCATTCTCGTTACATAGTCAAAATATAGAAAGTTGAATAAGGACTTCTTGTTTGAAAAAAACATAAGGGCTGTAAAATTCATAAAAGCAACAACCATTATCTCCAAAATGGTTCACTCCACAAAAGAGTATGCGCTCTAGCGAGATATACCTTTTTTGTGCAATATTTTCGTCTACTTCTATTTTGTAAGTTGTGCAAAAGACATACAGAATGTAGAGGACTTCGGAGGACATTCTCAGTTATATATTATAGTTCAAAAAATGTTAAAGTAAAAATCTGTATACAAATATTTCATAAACGCGCGCCAGGATAGCGAAGTGTTTTCGTTCCCGTGCTATGGGTCCCGAGTTCGATTCCCGGCTATGGGGTTGGCGATTTTAAGTTGGCCCTATCCAGGCCTCCACCTCTGTCTAGTGCATATGAAGTGTCCCCTATGCCCAACGTGATTCGGAGTCCACGATATAACTATAGGTCCTCTCGCCTCACCGTCATCTCCACCATCACCCTGGAGGTAATGGACCAGCTCTCTGGGTGCCTCCACGTGAGAAATGGCTCCAGACATCTCCTGGTGGGGCGAGTTTACCCCGAAGGCCAAGGTTGCCATATGGCGCGTATTGGTAACCAACCAACCATGTTTCATAAACTGAAAAGTTTTAAAGTACGAGGGCTGTTCAATAAAGTATGACCATAATTTTTTTTACGGTCATAATTTCTCGCACTAAAATTCAACCTTATAATATTCTGTTAGCTTATTATGAAACGAACACGCCGTAGTGGTTTCATTATTGGTACTCCTGGTTCCCGCCTGTGAGAACTTGGAGGTAACATGAATTTAAAGTTGATGTTAGAGGAAGATCCGGAGTATCTTTCAAACGTAATCACTGTTGATGAAACTTGGCTACATCATTTTGATCCTGAGAGCAAACAGCAAAGCTCAGTGTGGAAATCTCCTTCATCACCAACCCCCAAAAAGCAAAAGTGGTTGCTTCTGCTAGGGAAGCTATGGTCATATCATTCTTTGATATTCAAGGAATGGTTTATGAGCATGTTGTACCTGCACATACATCAGTAACTGGAAAATACTATAGGAATGTCCGTATCAGGCGCAAAAGACCACATTTCCGTGAAGCAGGTTGGATGCTGTACCAGGATAATGCGCGGCCGCTTATTGTCAATGTTGTTGCTGAATATCTTGCAAAAATCAACTTGAAGTGTATCCCTCACCCTCCCTATAGTCCGGATTTAGCCACATGTGACTTTTTTCTATTCACTAACTTGAAGAAACGCCTTCGGGAGAGGTATTATCCATCATCAGAAGTGGTGATGAAGGCTGCGGAGGCGATTTTGAAGGATCTCTCAAAAATGGTTTCCAGCATGTCTTTGAAGAATGGCTGAAAGGCTGGGACAAGTGCATTGCATTCAGGGGGGACTATTTTGAGAAGTATCATCAAAATTATGAGGATGAGTCAAGGTACGTTGTCAAAAAAAAGTGGTCATTCTTTATTAAACAGCCCTCGTATGTTCCATCTAAAGGTTTGTTTGGAAAACCTTTCTGTTGGTTATTTGGAAGAAGAAATTGTAATTGCTATGGCGCCCTGCATCCCATTCTTTGAGCGTTAAAACCACTTAACTTTGCTCAGAGGTCCCTTTATGAGGTTGAGTTTCACTCACGTGCGTAAATCTACGACATGGAATCACGTTTTACTTCCTTTTCGAAGATATCCATGCTAAGGGTTTTTACGCCCGAAAAAAGATCCACCACCCTCCACTAGTTTGAACTCGCGACCTACCTTTGGAGGATGCTGATGTTCCGGGTGCTGATGTTACCGGGTGGGATGGCTCAGGCGGTATCGTCTGTGGCCCAATTCGCAAGCTCCGGGTTTGAATCTCATGGCCGACCTATCTGACCCATTAGTTTTTACGGGGGTTTTCCTGGGTCTCCCGGAAATGCTGGGTAGGTTAGTTATATCCCCGAATTTTCTGTCCCTTCATTTCTTCTCTTCATTTCCTATCATTTCTACTCTGGTGGTCTCTTTCGGGGTAGAAGTGTCAGCAGGTGTCTCGGCGTTGCATGACAGGAAGAATTGCTCTTAGTAAACTCTTTCTCCTTCGGTAGGACGTTTCCGGTCACCGAGGTGGCGTGATGGGATGTTCGTTGTGCTGGCCTGCTGTGGGTGTTTTCAACTGGTAAATAGTGGGAATCCTGCCTTCTGCACTTCGACCTTGGTCGACCGCGCTTTGTCTCCTCTCGCCTCATACTTGCTGTTGCGAATGCTCCCCTTGTGGCTTACGTACAATAAACCAAGTTTTCGGCGCCGAATCCCCTCCGTAAGCCTCACTCTCAAGTTTGGCAAATAAAAGACAATAATCGATGTTTCTCAGTCATATTTTTCATATAAGTACACACTCACACATATGCCACGGACGTTTATTACATTTTAAGAGTCAGAGCGAAATCGGCCGGAAAAATCTCGATATAAATATTTAGGTGGAGTGCAATACTTTCCCATTTACTATATGTAGTAGAGAGAGTAAAAGTCGAGGAGAGAAACATTTGGTAGTGCTTGAAGTAAGAACGCTTAGTTTAAATGTATATTTCTTGGCAATGTTGAAGTACTGGTATGTAGCTCGCCTCGGTAGCGTAGGTGGTAGTGTGTCTGCCTCACGTTCAGAAGGTCCCGAGTTCGAATCTCGGTCATGGTGAGTTACCTGAATAAGGTTTTATACTAGGTCTTCCTTTATCCTTAAAGACAAATGTCGGGTAGCTCTAAGCTCCATAGACCCTGGACACATTTGAGGGTCTTTCAGCCATTTCATTCACCCACCGATATGACTTAACGTTGAAGAATGGCAATTTTTATATAAAAAGTACTTGCATGTATCATTGAGGTGGTACCTACTGACTTAAATTTATAGCCCAAAGGCGAAGCTTTGGTGTCCTATTCACAACTGCCCCTCAACATTCCTCTATAATCATTTAAAGTGAATCGGTCCCATTTTGAAGCACCCTGTGTATATATGCGTGTGTGTAGCTCTCTTTCTCTCTGTTTACACACAGCAGCAGTCTTTTGTTGAAAGCTTGCTTGCAAGTCTATAAAACACAGAAGCGGTAATTACGTACGCGGTGTTCATTTTTATTCGTTATTTCCCGCCCTCCGATTGAGCATGAAAGACGTCATAGTTGACTGGTGAGTCTATCTTGAAATCATAGTGCCCTCTACGGAGAAGAAGCTGTAATTTTTGCAGAAATGTAGGCAAATTACAGCGCTCTGGTAACTAATACAACCAGCTTCACCTAGATAAGTACTCACAGCACCGCGTCTTCATGGTTGAATGCTACTTTCCTACCGACATTAAAATTGGAAGCGACATACAAATATAATTTAAACCGCTGCATGGCAGAGTTTATGCAACGCTATACAGCATTCAGACAAGTCCCTCGCAGCTTAATGTTGTCAAAAGTGTCCAGAAACCGTCAAACTGACATACCTTTGTTTGCAACATAAACGTCTTACGTTTCATCAGTATACGATACAAATTTTTTGTCATTCTCACGCTTAATTAAAGTGTGTATTAATGCTGGTATTCTTATGTCTTTTAAAACCTAATAGGTTGAAACAGTTATTTTATGTTGTCCCCAAAGAGTTTCAAATATTGTATTATGTGAGGTTATGTAGAGTGAGTCACGCACAGAGAAGCTATGTAAGTGGAAATGACGTCACAAAAGTGTGGAATAACAAACTTATTTGTGATTGGTGTGACGCTTATATCGTAAAACGTGGACCAATCAGATATAGAAGATTTTACGTTGCCATGGAGGATATTCAATATTCCTCTAGAGGGATTGAACTATTAGCGAAATGCTAATGTGTAGAAGAAGCGGAACCGGTCATTCTTCTCCTAACAGTCGCCGTGAACGGATGTAAGGTTCTCTTCTTAAACGCCGTTGTGTGCGGAAGAGTATAAGTTTATTCTCGTAACCATCATCGATTATAACTAGATAATCTTTACATTAAATATCATCGCTAGAAGACACACAATTTAATTATTATACACGGTAGTAAAAAAACGTATAAAACTTTTGATTCTTGCACGCATCCAGATAAACGCGTCACATCAAGTGAATCTTGTGTAAGAATAGTGTTATAAATGTTGTATCATACATCTTGTTCGAACTGGTGTTAATTGAAGTAAGGAAATAAAAGTTTCTACATTATTTAATACAGAGGAAAATGATTACTCATTTTACGTAAAATTCCCTTCCGCCGTACCACCCCTGTAAAAGAAGATATCTTGCTCAACCGACTGGAGCCACGCCGAGGTAAGCTGGGACTTCAAGAACCATCAATTCCAACCCTGTTCCAAATGGTCACCTCAACGAGGGGCATAATTCGCCATCCTTCTATACGATACGACTGAAATCCTGTTCCAAAATGGCGCCCAACTGTATGGCTCGAATAGGCAGAAGGAGGATTACACCACAGGAGAATAAATAGTGTAATGGACAGGTAACTTCGAATCAAGAAAGAAGAAAGAAGAAAAGTGAGTACGGAAAATCTTAATAGATAATTAATAGAAAAAGTGACAAAATTATAATTTTCATTTTTTTTTTATGTTATTAAGAAAGGGAAAAATATTACCTAAAATGGAAGGTAAAAAATTAACAGACAATAAGAATAAAAATGTTGGGGAAGGAGTGGAAAGACTAGTTAGTGATAAGAGAGCAGAAATACAAGAAGTCAGGGAAGTAGTGGAAGGAATGATTAGTGATGATGCAGGAACAAGTAGAACAGAAATTATGCAGAGTAAAGGTAATGAAATGATAATAGACAGGTTAGAGAAAATGATGAGTAATTTTGATGCTAAAATGGATAGTTTTAGACAGGAAATAAGACAGGAAATAAAACAGAATTCAGAAAAGGCAGATCAAAATTTAAGGCAGGAAATGAGTAATTTAAATGCTAAGGTAGATCAAAATTCAGAAAAGGCAGATCAAAATTTAAGGCAGGAAATGAGTAATTTAAATGCTAAGGTAGATCAAAATTCAGAAAAGGTAGATCAAAATTCAGAGAAGTTAGAAGCTAGGATAGATCAAGGTTTAGGTAACCTAAGAAATGAAGTTGAGAAAGGAAGAGAAGAGTGTAGAGAAGGCATAAAATCTTTAAAACAGAAAATAGAATCTCATGATGGAGAAATGTCTAAGTTAAAAGAGATGTTTCAGGAAATGAAAATAAGTCAGGAAAATGTAGTAAAAGATATAAGAAGTGAATTGGCTAAGGAGTCAGAAATCCTTAAGCAACAACAAGTAGAATTTGTAGAAAAACAAAAAGTAGAAATAGGGGAATTAGAGAATAGAATAAGACAAGAAATAGATGTAGTCTTATTAGATAATTCACGGAAATACCATGAGGAAAATATTGAAATACAGAATAATTTTGTAAGAGAGGTAAATAATATCAGAAATGATGTTAAACTAATTGCTACTGAGGTGCAAACACAACAAGATGAACTAAAAGTTAAATATGATGAAGTCAGTAAGTTGAATAGTGAAATGATTACAAGAATAGATTTGGCACAGGAAAGTTTTGAGAGAGAGAAAGAAAACATCAGCAAGCTGAATCAAGTTGTGGTTGCATTACAGGCAAGCAAAATTTCTGAGAACCAGAGGGTAATAAAATCTAAGAATATTACATGTATTGACTCACCTGGTAATTCAGGTAATATAGTACAAAACTTAGAGAATTATTTGGAGAGTGACGATACAGAATCTTTGTCACCTGATTGTGAAGTAAATGGTAATGGACAAATACAAAACATGCACACACATACACAGTTACACAGTCAAGGTAACACAAATTGTACAAATTATTTGTTGCATGACATAAGTCCACCTACTTTCGAAGAAGAATCGGGAGACAATCCCAAAATATTTCTAAAGGAATTAGAAGAATATTTTAAAATTAAAAAGATTCCAAATGAATTTAGGATGATGATTGTTAAAAGGTGTTTGAAGAAAAATGCTTTAGAATGGCTGAGGTTAACACTAGCATCACATGAAACGTATAGTATGTTTAGGAATGTGTTTATAAATAGGTTCTGGGGTCCAGAAAGACAGAGAAGAATTAAAGTCGAACTGGCCACTGGTAAATTCGAGTTCAAGAAGGGTGTGTCCATGACAGAATATTTCCTAAAACTTGCTAACAAAAGTAAACTTGTGAATCCAGATATGTCAGAAACCGAGATCGTGAATATGCTAATACGACATTATCCACCACACATTAGAAACCACCTAATTGTGGCTAAGCCCGTCGACTTTACTGATATGATTGAGTTGTTATCAGAATTTGAGGCTCATAACCTTAATTCTGATTCTACTCATAGTCAAGTTGATCCTGACAAGACTCATATAGAACAAAAGCAAGTAAATAGACAGGAAGTAAGACCAACATTCAGGGAAAATCACAACCATACTAACCAAAACCAAAATAGTTTTAACCAAAATTGGGGCGGGGCACGTTCAAGAGACAACTATGAACGAAGAGAGTACAACCCCAGAAAGACATATGAATCGGTAATGCCAGGTATAGGAAGGAGAATACCAAATACTCCTAGGAGGAATTATAATAATGACCAACCTGTGGGAAATGTGAGGAGTAATCAGGTGAATCAACTGAGGTTTTACAGGGGAAATAACTTAAGAACGGGTTATCAAAGTAGAGGAAGAGGAACTAGCATCGAAGACTCTTCATTAAGAGATTTTAGGGGTCCTAGGTTTGAAAGGGCAGACAATAACCTAGAAAGGACACGGACTCAGGGAATAGAAGGAGAAATAAATAACGGTAGTACCAACCCAACTGCTAGTGTAACTACCGACCGCACTAATGCGGAAAACTGAGTACCAAATCATTTTGTGCCTTGGAAAGTGGTTCGGTAGAAATGACACAGGGCAAAACCAAAATTCAAAATTTACCAGAAGATAAGCTCACTCTCTCCAGAAGTAAAGATCGGGAATTAGTAAATCCACCTCAGATTAACCTTCGTATAGGCGATAGCGAATATAAAGTATTGATAGACACAGGAGCTAGTTCATCAGTAATAAGTGAGAACTTATTCAAGGAATTACTATCCAAGTTTAGGATTGAATATTTAAACGTGTGTAATGTATACTGTAGCACAGCTATTGGGAAAAAGAAAGATAAAGTTAAATATCAAGCGTTAATTCCTGCGCGAATAGATGATTTGAATTTCAATTTTATCGTATTGGTAATACCAAACTTAGCTCGTGATATTATTATTGGCAATGATGTATTGTATGGTTGGCAAAGTGTGATAGATTTCGAAAAACATGAAATGAAGGTCAAAGGAGATAATGAAGTAATCAAAATAAATTTGTTAGAAGAAATTATATTAAAAGAAGATGAGAAGGATAGTATAAATAATGATAGGTTTTTTGTAGAAAATATAATATTATACGAAGAAGATATAATAAATAATGAAGAAGATGATAGTGGTAAAGAAAATTTACTTTTAAATAATAAAGAAAATGAGACGTTTGACCTTGGAGATCATTGTTGCCAAATAAACACATTAAATACCGACACCGAGCGAAAACAAGAAGAGGAAGAAATGATATTCCAAAGAACTTTGAAAGAAAAGTTAGGGAAAACATACAATTTAAATCACGCGCAAAGAGAACAATTGAGGTTATGTATACTAAAGAACAGGAACGTTTTTAGTACGAAACCTGGATTGTGTAATAAGTACATACATACATTTAAGGTGAACGACATTGCTCCTTATACTCATAAAAGTAGATCTGTGCCTATCGCTATTAGACAACAAGCATCTGAAGTAATAAACGATATGCTAGAAAATGGAGATAAAATTTTAAAAGATTGGATACCAAAGTATGGGCCAATAAAGGCAATATTATCAGACAACGCAACGGTTCACCGGAGTAAATTGTTTACTTCAGAGATGAAGAACAATAATATTAAGATGTATTACTCTTCAGCATATTTTCCCCAAGGAAATCCTTGCGAGAGAGTGATGCGTGATTTAGGCTTGTATTTCAGAATTCTGTGTCATTCTAACCACCGAGGCTGGTACAAATACTGCCATATTATTGAGAAAATCATTAACAATACCCCAAACTCTACTACCAAATTTTCACCAATCGAATTAATGACTGGACTACAACCTGAACCTCTAGTAATAAAAGCACCAACAACCTTAAAAGTAGATGAAATGGAATTGAATGAAGAAGAAAAGTGTGCTGAAGCATTTTGAAGAATAAAAGAAAAAGCAGAGAAAAGATTATTAAAGATACAAAGAAAAGGAGCGAAATGGAATCCTGAAATAAATGATAAAGTTCTCGTAAAGACATTTAATATCTCCAGTTCTAAAATCAAATCCTATTGGAGAATGAATTTGTTATATAAAGGTCCATATAAAATAGTAAGAAAATTTGGGGATCATACGTACGAATTAAGAGACGATGATAATAAAATGATAGGAAAATATCACAAAACACTTTTAAAACCATTCAAAAGCCTTGACACTCACAAGAATAAATGATTTAAAAAAAAAAAAATAATAATATGTTTATGAATTACTGAAAAATGTTTTGTTTATTATTATTGTGTTCGAATAATTTCTGATTTTATATTGTTATTTTAAATTGTATTGATTGTTCATTGTTGTAATAATGTTTAATTATTGGGGCATTCTTCAGAATATATGGAACAATATTATTGGGAGATTTAAGTTAATTTTCCATATATTCTGAAGAGGGGCATCTGAAACAGTTATTTTATGTTGTCCCCAAAGAGTTTCAAATATTGTATTATGTGAGGTTATGTAGAGTGAGTCACGCACAGAGAAGCTATGTAAGTGGAAATGACGTCACAAAAGTGTGGAATAACAAACTTATTTGTGATTGGTGTGACGCGTATATCGTAAAACGTGGACCAATCAGATATAGAAGATTTTACGTTGCCATGGAGGATATTCAATATTCCTCTAGAGGGATTGAACTATTAGCGAAATGCTAATGTGTAGAAGAAGCGGAACCGGTCATTCTTCTCCTAACAGTCGCCGTGAACGGATGTAAGGTTCTCTTCTTAAACGCCGTTGTGTGCGGAAGAGTATAAGTTTATTCTCGTAACCATCATCGATTATAACTAGATAATCTTTACATTAAATATCATCGCTAGAAGACACACAATTTAATTATTATACACGGTAGTAAAAAAACGTATAAAACTTTTGATTCTTGCACGCATCCAGATAAACGCGTCACATCAAGTGAATCTTGTGTAAGAATAGTGTTATAAATGTTGTATCATACATCTTGTTCGAACTGGTGTTAATTGAAGTAAGGAAATAAAAGTTTCTACATTATTTAATACAGAGGAAAATGATTACTCATTTTACGTAAAATTCCCTTCCGCCGTACCACCCCTGTAAAAGAAGATATCTTGCTCAACCGACTGGAGCCACGCCGAGGTAAGCTGGGACTTCAAGAACCATCAATTCCAACCCTGTTCCAAATGGTCACCTCAACGAGGGGCATAATTCGCCATCCTTCTATACGATTCGACATAAATCCAGTTCCAAGGTGCAGAAAACATTTCCGAGATACAGGATCAGTTACTCGCAAACAGAAAGACACTGGACGCTATAAAGTGACTGGTACCAATCTAGAAGCAATTAATAATGTTATGAGAGAAAGGCCTCATGCATACCTTCTCGCAATATAGAGAGTGTTAAGGGAAAGAGAGAAAGGAAATGGTTAGAGCGACTGGACGAAACCAGCAGATCCGTGGTTCAAAGCCCGGCCATGACATTGAATTTTTCATGTTGACTCTATCAAAAACCTTAGCCTATATACGGCTAGCATGAACAAATGATTAATTTCCATCAATGGACACATAATACTGTGTAATAAGGGATACTTTCTTGTTTAGACTTGGATAAAATCTTTTTACATATTGTAACACTTATCTTCATTCCTAGAACATCTGCTAATTTTCTAGTTTGTAATGAAGTTTCATTGTGATGAAACTGTGGGTGATATAAAATAATTGAGATAAAACTGAAATATTGTTGCAAACAAGGATTGTAAAGGGGGTGAAGGACTTACAAACCTAATCAACAACTGGGGGTGTCGCTACAGAAAGGATAAGGAAGCAGATGGCAGAGCTAAACAGGTCAAAGTTTAGGGATATGTGTAGGGTTAAATTAAAGGGATGGATTCTCCATGACATTGACAACTATATTTTGAAGATTGAGGAAGTCAAATCAAACAAAGCTCTCCTTTATCTTGAAGAGATAAAGGGTGCAATCAAGACAGACATTGAATCAGTTAATACGTGAAAAATAAATATTACCTTTTATGTAGAGTGGCGTAGAGTTCAGAACAAGAAGTGACTGGTTCACTTTGATGAGTTCAGTTTTGTAGAAGTATTCACAAATTCTATGATGAGACTAAAGTAGCAGCATCCAATTATCTAACTGACTGATTATTGACTAACTATGATCCGACTAATCCTTCCTTACTGGCTGTAATCTTTTAAATAGAACTGGCTTCCAAAATGTCTGCCATCATACGACTCAGCGGTTCTTCACAGAGGGTTTACTTCCTATGGTGCAATCTTGTACAACCCAAGAACGACTGTTCTTAATTTTTCTGTTGATTTAACACAACACATATGAGCTGGCAGGTCAATGCCACTGCTTACTCTGATCATCCAACCTGTCCCAACTTGTTAATCCCTGCTAACGCTTGGGGCTTACCAAAAATGAAATGTGAACCTTCAATATTTAAAATATTTCCCAAATCATGTTCAGACCTTATACGCAACAATATTTCCATTTCATATGACAGGTTTACAAAATGCATTTATGTCTAATATAACAGAAAAACAGCTATTCATTGTGGGATAAGTGTTCATTGACTTATTTCGTATATTCTTCCTTGTATAGTTTTATGGCTGCATAATTAACTTAGCAGTGCATTGC
Source organism: Mantis religiosa (assembly GCA_030765055.1). Taxonomy (NCBI): domain Eukaryota; kingdom Metazoa; phylum Arthropoda; class Insecta; order Mantodea; family Mantidae; genus Mantis; species Mantis religiosa. Next base: position 101,286,793 of record CM060955.1, read on the forward strand.
AATATATAGTTTATTTAAAAACCGTTAATGTAGCCACGCAGCAGGTGAAATTACGCAACTTTATATTACGCGGTTAGGACCTACCTTCCAAACAGTATATTTACCTGCCGATAGAGGGAGGCCTCAAAGCTGCTGTCAGCACATCAAATACGTTTGCAAGCCGCTAGGGGAATCGTATATAAACTCGCTCCATCAACGATGCCATTAATGACGTCAAATTTTCCGCGGTAAAACTACAGATAAAAATGAGAACCGTGTATATTTTACTGGCCAGAATTAAACTGGAGGCGAAACTTGCTGCCTCGAAGTTCAAACATAGATGACTAACAATAAAGAATCATAACCGATTATTGTGTCCGGTTCCTTCCTTCAGCTGTTCAGCCATAACCGATAATAGAGAGTATTCTACAATTCCCTGTAATACCAGCGCTTTCCCGTCTACCCCAGTTAGCGCCATGAGAAAGCTCTTCCAGCCCTCTCCTAGCGTAATTAATTCTGTGTCAACATTTAAAAGCTATGGCGGCTAAAACACCAGTTAGTACAGCTGTATGCAAACAAGAGAAGGCCAAAGCAAACAAGCAGTTACATTATTTTGTATATTGGAGACATGTATGATCGTGGGAAATGTTTAGGGATCCGCTCCTATTTCCGAGGAAATCACAACATCGAGCTCGATGTAAGTGAATCTGCAGTGAACAAACAACCGTAGGGGATGAAACTAGTTATAACCGTTAGAGAATTTATGTATATTCCTAGCATCATTCAAATTTGTTCTAGCTGTAAGCAAACATGTCATAGATATTGCTGTTTCCAGAATTACCTCTGATCTATTTATCACATTCGTATCAATTTCTCAGAATACTATGGTTTATTTATTTCTATATTCTGCACACTGTGTTAAAACATTCTGGTTTGCTGTCTATTTTATATTTAGGATACGTATAATTCAAAGCTTTCAAATAAATTAGAAGGTAAATTTAGTTCCAAAAGTGTTATAAACTTTAAGCTTCAATTAAAAATTAAAGTTTTTATTCTTAAATTCCTGAAATTTAAGTAATGAAGAGCTCTAAAACGGGAATATATTTTAACAAGCTTTTCATTTGAAGTAGTTTTTGGCCAATATTGTTCAAACTTCCACAGATTCTGACCAATTTTATGTTTTACAAACTATGAGGGCTGTACAATAAAGAATGATCACAATACTTTTTGACAACGTACCTTTACTCATCCTCATAACTTTGATGATACTTCTCAAAATAGTCTCCCCTGAATGCGATGCACTTGTCCCAGCGTTTCTGCTAGTCTTCAAAGACATGCTGGAAACCATTTTTCAGAGATTCTTCTAAATCGCCTCCGCAGTCTTCAACACTGCTTCTGTTGATGGATAAAGCCTCCCACGAAGGCGTTTCTTCAAGTTAGGAAATACAAAAATGTCATATGGGGCTAAATCCGGACTATAGGGAGGGAGAGGGGTCCAATTCACGTTGATTTTAGCAAGATATTCAGCAACAACATTGGCAATATGCGGCCGCGCATTATTATCGTGGTGCAGCATCCAGGCTGCTTCATGAAAATGTGGTCTTTTGCACCAGATATGGACTTGCAATGTTTTTAGGACATCCCTGCAATATTGATGTTACTGATGTGTGTGCATGTATAACATTCTGATAAGCCATTCCATGAATATCAAAGAATGAGATGACCATAACTTTCCCAGCAGTAGCAACCACTTTTGCTATTTTGGGGGTTGGTGATGAAAGAGATTTCCACACTGAGCTTTGCTGTTTCCTCTCAGGATCAAAATGATATAGTCAAGTTTCATTAGCAATGATTACGTTTGAAAGAAACTCCGGATCCTCCTCTAACATCAACCTTAAGCGCATGTTACCTCCATTGCAGTGATAGGCGATACTGGACATGTCTGAAGTTGCCTGATTCTTACAGGCGGGAACCAGGAGTAACAACAATGAAACTACTATGGCGTGTTTGTTTCACATTAAGCTATCAGAATATAATAAAATTGAATTTTATTTCGAAAAGTTACGAACATAAAAATTATGATCGTTCTCTATTGAACAGCCCTCGTATATACGTCCTTAAGAAGCTTTCTTAAAACAACTAGAAGAGTTAAATCCTTATATGTCAACTGTATAAATGCACGAATATTTAAATAATGTAATGGTAATGGTAAGTTTTAGTCTTACAAAGCTATCCATATTTATACTCCTCATAATATTCGCACAGCAAGGGTACCAAGTATTTCATATGTAGGTTTTTTCAAGAGGACTAGCCGTTGCGCAGTTTATAACATAACTAGTCTGAATTTTGGTGTCGCAGCTTCGAAATTCTGCAGCATTAAATATTACGTGATTTTGTGATTAGGCAGCGCAGGAACCACTGGTGTGCGAATTTGTTACTGGGACGCACCGGCCACGAGAACAAAAATATTACTCCTTGTGCTTTATCAGTGACCCTAGCCTACCTTTCAGGTAATGGGGCAAAGGATAGTTATTTGTGAAAAAGTCGACTAATAACTCGGACAGTTGCAAGTTGCTCTTCAGTGTAAAACTACACATTCCGTCCTAACAGGGAGGATTTTGTGCGTACTTAGATAGCAAATCCAAGCAATATGGATCGCTATACGAACGCCGAAATGACCGATATGGTTTTGATGGATGGAACAGCTGAAGGGAATTCAACGAACGCATGATTAATTTAGTTTCATTAAAAATATGCATTGTAAAATATTTACATCAATTATAACATTTATTTGTTTAACGTCAGAGCATTTTGTTATGAACTTAGTTGTAAAATACTATCAATCACTTACTGTAAATATCAACAGCTTCCTTTTCAGTTACAAATGCCTTATTTAGTATTATGAAGCATGTCAAATAAAATGCTCGTCTCATTCCAGAAGGGATTTAGTTTTGGTTAATTTATCTAAAATTCAGTAATATGCAGCAGTTTCGAATTCTTTGATGTTGCTTTCTGTTCTGTTTATCATTTACTGCTTCCAACTTCAAACTCACTAACATTAACTTCCCTCTAAAAGGTATATTTTTATATGTCCACCAGCATATTTACCATCATGGACTGTTATAGCGGAATTTTGATACACGTTAACACCAGAAGGACCTGTGAGTGTGGTCTACCGAGAAGGACCAATCCGTCATTTTGATGGGTGCGGTTTTATTTGTCTTTTTTAAAATGGTAAACAAATTTGAATGCATACCAGTTTATATAATATTATTTATACAATTTACCAGTATATAATTTTACTTTTGTCTGAAGAATTACATGGCAAAATGGACATTTTAAGCCTAAAAGTTAATCCAAATATATGCGATAACCAAATGTAAAATGGACAGCTTCCCTTAGCAAACATACGTGGTTCAACATAAATTTTTGAATACCACAGAATATAGCAGAAAAAAATTTATAAACCTGATTTCGCCCATTCAAAGCCATTTTCAGCATCGCAGCACCTAACATGGTTGCCTAAACATGGTCCACAGACATACCTGCTGCTAAGTTGTATATGAACTGACGTCTGCTTACTTTTTCACCTGTTACTTCCTTATAGAGTACCCATGCATTAATAGCTGCCAAGGTCAACACATTGAAAAAAAACATGCACAGGCTACCTTCTGCATCCATATTTCACTGTGTCATGCAATGAACTCAAAAGAAGCACATTTTTGTTCTTTTTCCCCTGATAGCACGTCGGAGTTATGTCATCTGACTTATAAAGTACAGTTACATGCAAAGGTGCTGCAGCAGATATTGCTGATTGGGGGATTTCCTTTTCACCTTTCTTTACTGTGTCCACAATGCTTGTAATTTTACGCTTCAAACTTTCTGCAAGGCATTTGTTTGTGGAAAAATTGTCTAATGTAATATTTCTTCCTGCAAAAACAAAAGGCTCTATAAGCCGCATTACAATGTGCTCTGCAAGAAGAACACCTGTGGAGCGCTGATCGTCTTTGACCAGGTGAGGAAAACCATTCACCAGATACTTTGAATTTGGATCAACTGCAAGCCAAAACTTTATTCCAAATTTGTCCGGTTTATTGCTCCTATAGTGAATGAAAGTTCATCTTGCCTTGCAAGGAAACAGCTGCTCATCCGCAGTGATATTTTCGCTTGGAATGTACCACTGGCAATAAAAAAGGATTCCAGACAGGAGTAGCGCCCGCGCCGTGGCTCAGTGGTAAGATCCCCTGGCTCTCACCAAGGCGGCCCAGGTTAGATCCAAGGTGACCTCAAAGTGAGATTTGTGGTGTACAACACGGCGCTGGGACGGGTTTTCTCCGGGATCTCCGGTTTCCCCCGCCATCTCATTCCACCGGTGCTCCATCTTCATCTCATGTATCATCAGTGCCATCGCCTGCGGTGCCACATGTGGTAACAGCGGGCGCTAAACACTACACATTATTAGAGTAGCAGCTGTAAAGCGATCTTTACTTATTCTTCAAAAATTGTGTCCTTGACATAAAATTGCATAAACCACAAAATTTCAGGGAATTTGTTTCTGCTCATTGTGTTCCTGAAAAATGGTGGTCACCAGGTATTCGATCACAACAACTTCAGCGGAAAGTTTTTTTGCTCCAACACCTCGTAAATACATAAGTGGCAGCATGAATTGCGCCATTTGAGCAATAAAGCTTTCTTACACATCGACAAAGGGTCTTCAGAGTGCCATAAAGCAATCAGGAAGGAAAACAGATGTGGATAGATCCGAAGGCCATTGTTCACACTTCCGTAAGCGTCAGAATGCCGGATTGAGGTCCTAGTAGGAGTTGCTTGTACCAGTTTTTAGAAAGATTCAAAATGCGTAATTCTTTGTGGTGGTGTTTGTTATAAGTATGTATTAAAAGTCGTAGAATATGGGAAATCTAGAAAAAACATAGGCAAGAAATAAGTGCTCTAAAACAGCGCATCCGCTAAAAAGACATGTGCGGTCCTTCTAGTGTTAAGCACACATAAGTAATAATTCAGAAATAGCTTCTTTATTGCGGTTTCATAAGCCAAATAAATTCTTAATAGTAGCAAGCAAGCTACTGCGGAGTATGCCAGTATGTTTACAGTTACAGCTTGCGGCACGGCGTGTGACCTATACCTGCGAACTCCGACAGTGTGAGGCACGCGTCGTTGTTCCTATCACTGCCTAATCCAAACACATTCTGAATCATTTTATGCGGCTCTATTGGCGGAAAAATCTATTTATATGTGTCAGATAGAAGCTGAGCAACTACTTTTATATGTTCGTTCGGTGTTTTGAAACACCCCGTATAATATACACAGGTTGTTTCGAAACGACACGGTACGAATATATAGAAGTAGTTGCTCAGCTTCTATATGACACATATAAATAGTTTTTACCGCCAATATAGCCACATTAAAAAACGCTCCAGAATGAGTGTGGATTAGGCAGTGACAAGAGAAACGCCACGTGCCTCGCGCTATCGAAGGAATCGTAGGTGCCGCCTGTTGTAGCTGTTTGTAAACATACCGGCATACTCCACGGCAGCTTGCTACTATTAAGTAACATTTTCTTTCGCTTATGAAACCGCAGTAGGTATATAAAAATAAACCATAAGCAGTTATTTGTTTATGAGTGTTCCCACTGTACGATTAACTGGAATGCAGTTATTCTTCCTTGGCCCATCAGATTTGCTATTATACTTTGTTTTGTGATTGTCAAATATCACAGATTTACTTTGTGATGGATTCTGTTTTATAAGCTAGCTCAAAGGTGCAAAACATACAAAAGAAATCTAATTTATTCTGCAGTTACATTGTTGGAATTTTTTTTATTTGATGTATATTTTATTACTGTAAGTACAGCATTTGTAGTTTAAATAGATGAGTCAATATGGTAGTACAAATACCATTTTGTATTACGAATTCACTATCATCTCGTAGACACAAAAAATAAGAAACCTCCTACACACCTTACGTCACTAATAGAAGTTTTAATTTGTAATTGGTATTACTGTAAAATGGTAAGATTAGCAAAATGTTTAGATTAGAAAAACAATTTTTGAAGGATGTTTTCTAATATAAATAACTCGCCATCCCAATACTATTGAATATAGTTAATTAAATTTGAACATGATAAAAAACCTCTAACTGACCCTGGGGTTGGACTTTACAAACAAAAGTGCTATAGAAGAAGTAGTGGGCAAATTTTACAGTTCAAAGGAAAGTATATCGAAGGACCTCCATCATTATTATGCAATAAGATTAATGTTGTGTCCTCCGGTTCTTCCTTAACATTGGTCTCCTTGGAAACCTTTACACTACAACTACACTTTAATATTGAAATATTATTAGAAATTTAAAATCCCTGGATTGTCTCTCGAGAGGAAGGGATGAAGTGAGACGAAGCAAATCAGAGTCCCAAGGGTTTACAGTTTATCACTCCGGGTGGAGGTTACACTCTTTCTTACAGGCTTACACATTCCATTGAGGGAGCGGGAAACGAAGACAGCCCCTCATCCGGAGGATGAACATTTACCGAGAGCATTATTTTTACTGCCGAACAACGTTAAGTCTTCCGCCGACTTAAAACTATCAGGATGGAAGTGAAGTTAAAGGAGAAGTGAATGAAATGGAACTTTGAGGGCCATTGACCTTCCAGAATTCGCCTAGCAACTTAGAAAAGCACTGAAAAATACCTAGGTCAGGGGTCGAACACACGAGTTCCCTAACATTACTGTGGCGCCAGCTGGCTCTGTGCCGGCTTTTGATAAGAGATAGAATTGTTCCTTACCTAAGCGAACTGGTGGATGTTCCTTTTGGATATTATTTATAATTTCTATTATTTCTTAACATTTCATTTATACGGAATTACAAATTACTTGTCATTGAAAACTTGTTACTTTATATATACATAAATAACTTCGTGATATTCACACATGAACCTAAACCGTCTTGTCAGCGTAGGCGGTAGCATGTCTGCCTAACGTTCAAGACGTCACGAGTTCATATCTCGGTCAGGGTGAAGGTAATGTTTTTTCTGGTGGTTTTCCTTGTACTGAAAGACGAATGCCGGGCAACTCTAAGCTCTGTGAACTCTTGGCTCGTTTGAGCATATTTTACCCATTTCATTCATCGTCCGATATGACTTAACGTTGGGAGGACGTAAATCAAAAGAAAAAAGGTACATGCATATATGTTACATGACCAAGCTTACTTTTAACAAGTATTAGAGGAATTTTACACAACCAAGAGGAGTCGGGTGTTAATTTCATGTTTAGTAACTTCTTCAAGCAGGATTGAGAAAAGATGCGAGCGCTGTGTACACGCTGAGATAGATTAAATGCAGGCGATGTTGTGCGACCTGATTAAGGTTCAGGCAGAGTGGTTCGCTATTCACATTCATTAGCTTCGGTCCGAGTGCAGGCAGGCTCTGGATTAGTCCGCCCTTCTGTCCATACCAGCTCCTGTCTTCGTTCGGTTAATTAGACACTATCCTTCAACAAGTGTACTGGTGGCTCCTCGCCGACACTTGGTCGTGAGGGAATGTCCTTCTCTCTATCAGCAATATGAATGGTCTCTACTATGAGCATCGGTCAAGCTCCCAAGTTTCTCTATCGACCAACACACACTTACGTAAAATATATGATGTGTGACTTTCTCTTTCACAAACCATCCTTATAAAAGTTTATTTTTGCTAATTCAGATATGTTCACTTTTATGCATTTAGTTTTAAGGTATAATAGGTAAAATGTTAATTGGAGTTTTAAAGAATGTGTCGTTTAATATTCCATTATTTTCGTTTCCACCAGAGAAGAGAAATGACTTTCCACTGCTCTACTACTTAATACATAAAGTAAACGTGCGATATGTTTACAAGGTCGTCAATTTATTAAAATACTGCTTTATGATAATTCTCTACAATATATTTTAATATATGAACATATTCAAACATCTCAAATCAATATTATTGCATTCTTTTTATTTTAGAGATCGTTCCTTTATTACCTACCTCAAGAAAACAAAAGAAATGTAGGTAAAATAAAATAAATGAAAGCCTTTCAGACAAAATTTTTATACTGAGTGTGGACTCTTAAATACAGGTTAAAATAGGAGACAGGAAATTTGATAAACAGTCTGTTCAGAAATTTTAAATTGTTTTTAAAGTTGCATGCTTGTATACTTAGCAACATAATATCTGGTGGTTAATGGTCTGCGTCAGTTTTGGGAAGGATTCATTTATATGGCATCATTAAATTTTAGATTACATTGGCGAGTTTTGTTACTGGTACAGTTGTGTTCAGTAGTGATATTTACTTATTTTCTGAAGCATTTGGACTAGCGCTTTCAAATATTTTTATACGACGGCTGTTCAATAAAGAATGATCATCTTTTTACGGTTATAATTATTCGCACTAAAATTCAATCTTATTATATTCTGTTAGCTTAATGTGAAGCAAACACGCCGTAGTAGTTTCATTGTTGGTACTCCTGGTTCCTGCCTGTGAGAATCAGGCAAGTTCAGTCATACGTTCAGTATCGCCTTACGCTGCAATGGAGGTAACATGCAGTTAAAGTTGATGTTAGAGGAAGATACGGAGTTTCTTTCAAACGTAATCACTGCTGATGAAACTTGGCTACATCATTTTGATGCTAAGAGCAAACAGCAAAGCTTAGTGTGGAAATCTCCTTCATCGCCAACCCCCTAAAAAAGCAAAAGTGGTTAATTCTGCTGGGAAAGTTATGGTCATCTCATTCTTTGATATTCATGGAATGGTTTATCAGCATGTTGTACC